>JARFJB010000218.1:6237500-6392500 GCA_036346205.1 Vesta saturnalis
GGTCTTGTGCGCAAGCGCGCTCGTCAATGTTCGGGTAGAATCGGTTATCTTCGGGGGATATCTGAAGTATTGACCTAACCACGCTCTAACATCGTCCCTAGGGACATGTTTATGAATCTAAACGCCTCTTTTATGGTCAAGGTATTTTCTCCTAAGACGGTCGTCTTAAAAAAATTTGGTTGGGTGGAATTTGTTACCCCAGGAAACCATGCGAGTTTTGATCAATACCGAGGGACGATTAAAGAAATAAACGGATTCAGGGGGGGAAACAAGCGACCTTCATGTGTTCAGAGAAAAGAAAAATTTAGTGGACATCGGCATAGAACCGTTAGTTATAAATTTAGGCGACGACAATGATGATGATGATAACGATTTTCAGGACATATAGGATGATGGCAGAGAAGATAGCGATGATTGTATACAAATGTAGTTATTATGTAATTTGAAAAAAATAGTTTTCGAGATCTAGAAATTTTGCATCTTATTGCAATTTTAATATTACATTCCTACTTAAAAATAGGTGCATTAATACATGAAACTATTTTACCGCACTATGTAAATTGCGATTTCTCAGTAGAAGCGGCACAAGGTCGTGCGTTGAATTATCTTTCCCTGATATCTCTTCGTGCAACGAAATGTTTGATTCATTCCCTTGGTTAGCAATTATATAAATTGAGAAAAAGTCGATCTGTCCGTTTTTATTGGTTTTAATGTACAGCATCCTGTAAAAATATTGCGTATAACGCTTAGAATAAGGGAGTTAACAATCGTGGCATTTCGCTCCAGTATTTAGCTAAATGTAACAAAAAATATAGATTATGATGTAAGTGGTTTGATTCAGTGGCGTACTGAGGCGTGTTCCGTGGGTTCCGCAGAACCCGGGCCCGGGCTTGAAAGGGGCCCGGTGCTGAATAAAGACAAACCAATAAAATGGTTTTCATGAAATATTTGCTATGAGAAGAAAAACTATGTAGTATAAAATTGAATGTTTATGGCCTTTCTGCCAATTGGGCTTTGTAAATGTTAGTGGTCACTAATATTTCCTGTTTAGTGTGCAAATTGTGTACAATGTAGCTCATTTTAAACGAACATTTTGTTTTTATAAGTTTATGAGTGAATAGTTCTCACACTCGGAATTTGCCTGTCGGTAATTCTTGCAAATATGTACACCCTTTTTCTAATAAACGCGAAGCAATGTTTATTTACAGAAAGAAGCATAATAAAATCATAAAATGTCTACAAATGACTGCCTTGTAAATATAAGTTATTTTGCTTTTGTTGAAAAAATGGTATTTTAAGAATTACCAACAAGCAGATTGTGAGAACTACACTAATAAACTCATAAAAACCAAATGTTCGTTTAATGCAAAATTATCCTTATTCCCATTCAGTTATTCGATCATTCCCATTCGTGCATTACTAATAGTAATAGATGATAGATGTTACCGATATTAACTCTTATTTTATTCTGTAAAATGAGTCAGTTTTATAAACATAAGTCCGGAAGTGCTAAACGGAAAGCAAAACTAGAAGGTGAAGAAAAAAAGGCTAAATTACCAACAATCAATCAGTTTTTAGTTAGGAGCGCAAAAGAACTTAATGTAAATTTAGATCAACCGTCGACCTCAGCCACTACAATAAGCAATGTTACAGAAAATCTCAATAATAATATCGTTGGTAAGTTGGTTTTATCTTCTACCTATACGTACTTACTGCATAAACACATATCAAAGTTGTCTTGCGTTAATTATAATTCAATTATAAACAATGACAGCGACAATTGAGGCGTTTTTAGTTTCTTTTAATTTTTTTTTAAATAAAAAAAAAGAAATAAAAACTCATAAGATAATCTTACTCTGTGTTATAATTTAAAGCATAAATTTTCGAATCAAAAAGTGATTAGACAATCAAATTAATGCTGAAAAATGAAAATAATTTCGTGCCATTAGACATTTTTGATGTGATCAAAAATATTACAAAAATAAAATCATTTTAGAGCAAATTTGAATTCAAGTACAATTTTTTTATAGGTTGCCATTCTGAAACAATAAAAATCCCTCATATATCTGATACAGAATTAGAATCAACATTTCCAACTCTTGAAACCTCATCTACCGGGTGATTCACGTCGATGGTACCTTAGATGTTTACGGAAAACGAGACATGGGATCTTTTTGAAAATTTGGTCACTTGCATGGCTGGCTCGGATCTATCGATCGAAAATATTTTCAGCGTTGCGACGTTGTTGCTTATGTGGAAAAGTGGCATCACCTTTGATATTTTTAATGAGACGCCCTGTACATTATTACATTTTTGGGTTCGCTATTACTTTTAAATTATTTTTGCTTCACACATTCCTATGCCAATCTGCAACCGTTTTTGAGTAATTAATTAATTTCCTTATTTTTTAGCCAAAACATGGTTCCAATCGAATGTTCATTATTGTGATGTTTGAATTTGTAGAAAGTTGAAATTCTGGATGCACTCTATGAATAAGCTGTTCATCAGTTCTGCTTAACGAAATTGGTTCCATATTGTACAGGGTCGTTCGAAATTCGTTACGTTTCCGCAAGGTACAAAAATGCAGAAAAGTTCATTATTTCAAATGGGACACCCTGTATGTTATCGAATATTCTGATAGACAATTGAAGTCCCTTTAAAATGATATATCATGTTCCTTTTAGAAATTGAAACCCGCGAAGATCATTTCAGAATTAATGTTTTTTTAAAAATGATGGATATAATTATTTTTCAGTTGGACAAGAGGTTTGCAGGTGTTTGTACAATAAACGAAACATTCAAAATATTAACTTCTGAAATAATTTTGAATAGTTCAGATGATGAACTCTTTGACATGGGTCAAAGGTTACGTAAAATTTATGAAAATGATATTTCTGAAGAGATTTCTCGACAAGTCTTATAATTTCGACAGTCTTTTCATGAGGGATTAGGTGCTATTACATCGGTTGAAGAACTCCTAAAATTTATTATGATCAAACATTTTTCGCCTTGTAGCAGTTTTTCAGAAATTATAACAGCTTGCATATTGTTTTTAACGGTGCCTGTTACAGTAGCCACAGCAGAGAGGTCTTTCTCAAAATTTAAACTAATAAAAAATTATTTGCGAAACACAATGTCACAAGAAAGACTTCAGCGGCGGCCTTAGGGGGTGGCGAACAGGGCAATCGCCCGGGGCCTCGCTCTTGCAGGGGCCTCGCGCCAAGCAAATTTAAAAAAATATAGATTTTTTTAACTATATTTTTTTTATTTAAAACTTTTAATTACATACTTTAATTGATACTTTAATAAAAAAACTATGGCCATAGCGATACTCAATACTTTTAGTACAAACTATCGCGTTACCGATAGTCGCTACTTTCAACAACCCTTTTCGTCACACAGGAAAGTGTAAAAATTACAAATATGGTTTAAAAAATAGTTTAATTTTATAATAAGTAAATGTAACATTATATTATTAACGTAAAATACGCTAAATTTATACTAAATTAACTACGTCACAAATAAAACCTATTAAAAGAAATAGAGTTGGGTATTTTATTCTTATTCTGATTCATTTGCATTTCTGTGTACAAAGAAAAAAAAAGAGTCCTAATCCGCAATTCTTAGTAAGTAGGTATGGTAGGTATTAGTTTAGTTAAAACCCTTCACATTGTTAATATTTATATTTTCCATAAAAACGAAACCTACCTAACCAATTTCCTTGAAAAAATAAAACAGTCAAATCTGTAGTAAATAAAAAGTGTCATTCAAGTTTCATACTATTAAATCAATAAACATCAAAATAAAAACTACCTTTAAGTTTAAAGAAATTATAAACAAAATGCTTGTCAAATAAGTTATTTTTTGTAAACCCATTTGTAGAAATACTTTTAGCATTAAATTTCAAAACAAAATACAAAATAACTGCAGTTTATTTAAAATTATTTAAGTCGGTACTTGTATGGTCTTACTGTTACTTTTTTAATGTTTTATTACTTAAGCTGACATTGACAAAACGTCTAAACTATAAAATGTAAATATCCAGGATTCTGAATTCATTCATTTCGGCTTTTCGTGGATTTACTTTTAAATTTTAATCCCATTCAACACATTTTTCCAAAACACCCCTTTTACATATTTCTACCCATTTCTACGAACGATCATAAACAGACGCGGTTGGTATTCCTTTTTATTATTTGGATGAGATTTTTTAGGCTATTTCCTCAAAACAGTATCGCAAAAATATCGAAGTATGCGATATACGTTATTTACAAAAAGTATTGCGATACCGATAATTGATACTTTTTTTTTAATGTATCGCGATACTGTAGTCGATACTACAAAAGTGAGTTACACAATCGTTACTGTACCGTACATATTTTTCAATTTTATTGAATATTACTTTCTTATAGTATTTAAAGTATTGAGTGAGCTGGAAAAGTGTAAAAAAACTGTGTGATACTTAAAAATTATTTCTGACTGTGCGAAACAAAACGAAATGAGTTCACGTGATCGTAATGCCGGTAGAAAATTTGAGTCAGGTAGTTCAAAAAGGAAACGAGCTATCAAAAGAAAGCAGGTAAAATAAAATCTGCGTGGATCTTTATATAAATATATAAAAAGTGATGATCAAGAAACCTCTACAAAACATTTATTGACTGAAAGTGACTCTAATCCTGATCCAGCTGAAAACATTCCTTTCACATCATCATGGGTGCCGCCGCCGTCATCAAGTAAAAACAGCGAGGATGATGATGAATTAACTACATCATTGTCTCTTAGGTCACCGGTGCCGCCGTCAACGCTATCCAGTCAAGAACACAAATCTGAGCCCGAGTCTATGTCTACATCCATGACTGCTGGAATGGAAAATCTGAATTCTCAAAATGACCCCGGTTTGTGGCTCATAACAATTACGGATGTAGACCGAACTGAGATTGTATTAAAAGGTCCAATCCGGGTTAAAATTGATTTATTTCCCGTAAATGATAATGGACGGCGATTCAGTGAATATCATTATAATAAGATATTAGTTAACGGTGAAAAGCTTGACAGGCGCTGGATGATTTATTCACAAACAAAAGATGCTGTTTACTGCTTTCCGTGTCGAATATTCGGGCTAGAAAAAACAAAGATTGGATCAAGTGAAGGAGTGTGTGATTGGAAACACTTGGGTGATTACCTAACGTCTCACGAATCTAGTCGACAGCACAAAGATTGTATGTTGAAATGGATTAATTTAGAGAATGGTTTAAAAAGCTGTTCCACTATTGATTCCTTGGCCCAGTCACAAATTGAACACGAAAGGCAACGTTGGAGAGATATTTTAGAACGATTGCTCGCAATTGTAAATTTTTTAGCATCTCACAATTCGGCCTTCAGAGGTCATAGAGAGAAGTTAACATCTGACACAGATTCGAGTGAGACTAGCGGCAACTTTATAGATTTAGTAAAGTTAATAGCCCGATTTGATCCCGTACTGAGACTTCACCTAAAACAAGTAAAGGATAAGACGATTAATGACCACTATATCGGAAAAAATATTCAAAATGAGCTCATACAATTAATGGCAAGTCACGTGAAGACTCAAATTGTTGAAAAAATAAATAATAAATATTACTCGATTATTCTTGATTGTACTCGCGACGTTTCTCGTGTTGAGCAACTTTCAATTATTATAAGATTTTTTAATACAAATACAGTTGAAATTGAAGAACATTTTATTGGTTTCTTAGCCGTCGATAAAACCACAGCTGAGAGTTTGACTAATTACATAATCACAGAATTAGAACAGTTAGGTATATCATTGCAAAACTGCAGAGGCCAAGGATATGATAATGGTGCCAATATGAGTGGTGAAAAAAGTGGTGTCCAAAAACGTATTCTTGAAATTAATCCACTTGCTTATTTTTTACCTTGTGGGAGTCATAGCTGGAATCTCATCCTAGGAGATGCAGCATCGTCTTGTGTTCAAGCAAAATCTTTTTTTGGTTTGTTACAAAGGTTGTACACTCTGTTTGCCGGCTCAAGCCAGAGGTGGGCTATTTTAAATGCTCATGTAAAATCGTTGTCGCTAAAACCACTTTCTGAAACTAGATGGGAGTGCAGGGTAGCAGCGGTGAAGGCCGTTAAATACCAACTAAGCGGTATATGTGATGCTTTAAAGGATTTAGCAGAAAATACAACAGATTGTCAATTGGTCAGTGAGTGCCATTCTATAGAAAAGGAAATAACTACCTACGAATTTGTTCTTTCACTTGTCATATGGTATGACATTCTTACAAAGATAAATGTTATAAGTAAAATGTGGCAAAACAAAAACATGCACTTAGATGTGGCTATACAACACCTAGACGCATTCACAAATTGGCTCGATAATTATCGAGAAAATGGTTTTCAGTCATCCCTTGTAACAGCGAGAGAAATAGCCGAGGAAAATGATATTGACAGACAGTTTAAAGAAGTCAGAAGACGACGTAAAAAAAGGCATTTTGATTATGAAGGGGAAGATAAAGCTCATGAATTGAATGCGGAAGAGATTTTCAAAATAAACTATTTTTGTCATTGTTGACAATGTGCGCGCAAGCTGCCATCCTAGGTTTGAAGCACTTAAACATCATGAGAGCATATTTGGTTTCATGTATAATATAAAAAGGTTAAAGGAAATTAGTGATAGTGAACTTTTGAAGCAATGATGCAGACTTAAGCTGATGCATTTTATTTTTAAAATTAATTGTAATTTCTTGAGTTATTTAAGTGACCTAAATTTTTTGCTCGGCCAGCGACTTGAAAATATCTATGACAGTAGGAGAATCATGTGATATTGATGAACATGAATTGTACGAAGAACTGAATATGTTCATCCGTGTGTATGAAGGAAACGACGACATTATATCGGTGCTGAAATACATAACAGAAAAAAAATTTACTGAAGTTTACCCCACAATCGAAATAGTTCTGAGAATTATTGCCACCACATCTGTTACAGTTGCGTCTGCTGAAAGGAGTTTTTCGAGTCTTAAAATTATTAAAACATATTTGAGGAATTCGATGACACAAGATCGGCTTTCAGCCCTTGCTATTCTTTCAATCGAAAATGACGTAGCTCATTCGTTAGATTATTGTGCTTTAATTAAAGATTTTAGTCTTAGGAAAAGCCGCAAACATCAATTTTAAAATTTATCATCTCTGTATTTGTTAATTTTGCAAATCTTTCAATATAAAATATTTTAAAACTCAAATTTTATTTATTTGTATAACTTTAACATTACTCGTTAAACATGACAAATACCTAAACCAAACAACCAGACCTACATTCGCATCACATTCACATACTTTTCACGAAGAACAAAGGGCCTCGCAAAGACCTGCCGCCCGGGGCCTCGCAATGGCTAAGGCCGCCGCTGAAAGACTTACTAATTTAGCTATTATTTTTATAGAAAACGAAACAGTAGCAAATTTAGACGTATCCAGTCTTATAACTTAGTATAGTGTTATTTGAAGATAAGCACTTACAATATATTTGGGAACCGTTCTGAAAACTTGAACACGGGCCCGTTAACCTGTCAGTACGCCACTGGTTTGATTACAATCGGCCTAATAGTTTTCGAAACATAAACTAAACTTTTTACTTTGATAGTAAAGTATAGAAATGTGAAGCCTGCTTTTCCCTTGATGAAAGCAAGCAAACACTCACAAATTTGACTGCAAGGCTATTAGACGAAGAGGTCAGCTTGACAATGTTTGAAGAAGCGGACACTTCTTTAGCTGCGTTATCATTAAATAAAATTAGAAAGCGGTGGTATTCTGTAGAAGAAAGGGTCAAGTTGCCAAATATTCTAGAGCTTCAAAAAGAAACAATGCTAACTAAAACTACTAAATATTATAATTTAAAAAGCAATGAAAATTAAGATAAAACTGACTTTAATGTCGAGTTCTCTTAAAATTTTACATATGACGTGGATTATGGATATTGGTGCTTGTCAGCACATGACATATCGTCTTTAAACATTTATCATATTAACCAGTTATTATACATAATAAACAACACACCTACTTAATATCATTTTTTACCTTTGTCACAAATTAAACACATTCACTGGCTTTTATGCATAACAGCTTTTACACGAACTTCCACACCATTAAGTCATCAGAGGCCTTAAGCGCCTCTGGCCCACAGACTTCCACTGAAAGGGCACCCTTTTATGTACGAGCCCTCACTACATTAGCACTGCTCCGCAGGACGAGGACCAGTCATTGGACGGGCCCTCACAACGTCAGCCTCTTAATCAAAATATTAGCTTATAGAATTAATTTGTATTCTGATTGCTAACTTAGTTAAATAAAAAAATTAAATATTTGATCTAATATAAATAAATTTACAGTTATCATAAATAATCACTCTAATACTAAACATAAAGTTATCAAAACTTTAATCGATTTCCAAGTTTCTGAAAGAGCCTTGAACTCCACCTAAATTTGATTTATTTTTTATTGTGACTCTAATATCACTATCAAAGCAATACATCTCATAATCCAAATACCATTCGCGATAGTTTTCAATTATTTTCTTCCATGTATCTAAAAAAACAAAACCTTATTTTGCTTACACACATTAATAAAAAAACCTGTAATTTCATCAACCGACCCAGCAGTCCCTCCATACTCTATTGGAAGATATTTTTGAGGAACAATTGAGTAAATGTCCTCAAAATCTTTTCCGTAAAAACTTGTCTAAAAAATTAATAGAGATATTGATTGTTGAAACTAAACATCGGATACGAACCCTTGCTGCAAATTTTTTTGGCAGGAAAGGCTTAGTTAAATTGAATAACGTTTCAATAACCCCGATACAGTTAATAAAATAAATCCCTTTAATTCGGCATGGATAACCCAATAACATATTGTACAAAACTTTCTTTAATGTGAACGGTGTCAACTGTTTTAGGAAATTTAACGAAAATCCATTAAAATCTAGAATTACATAATGCCCAACTGCCATGCAAGTATTGCTTTCGTTCAAATAAACATCAAAAAACATTAAAGCGGTTTTCATGAAATCAAAAAAAATCACTTTTTCCGAACAAAGAACACTCCATCTAATTAATACACATTCTTTATCGGGAGTACCAAATGGAATAATGGGACTAAAAACACATAGATTACAAAACAATTACAAAATGCACATTAAAAGGTAAGTTCTACCCTGCCTTAAGTATTTCTTGAATTTCGGGTAAAAACGGATCACGGTTTGAAGCCATTTCCGGCACCGTCAATTTTAAATTCAAATAAGCGTCAAATTTTTCTTTCACTCTTTGTGCACTGAATTTGCAACCACGTATAAAATTCAATAGCCAAAGTCCATCTAAAAATTTATCTTGAATTTTTTCGAAATAATAAATTGAAAACACGTACCGGGACGGAACTTCAGTTGATATTCTTTTGTTATCCATTCTCTAATATGTCTCAAAAACTCTTCTCTTTGTCCTGGTTTTTCGTTTAGTTCCTCTTTGGCTTTCTTTTCGATTTCTATTGTTAAAGGACGAACGTACATTGCAAATTGCTGAATACTATTCAACTGTAATCAACTAGTCGAACTGTCAGTAAGTAAATGTATTTGTGAACTGTGACCCCTTTAATGATATACTAACGCTTAGTAAGGTTGTAGAAAATCTAATCTTTTGGACGTATCAAATCGCGATTTACGTTGCTCCCTGTTAAGATTTTGATCTAAGTACTTTTATTATATCAAATCCTATTCGAACAAAGTAAACACAATTCAGTTTAACATTATAAATTTGAGCTCTAAATGTAGAAACAATACAAACAAACATAATGATAATGCTGTTTACCACAATATTTATACTTTGCTAATATTTAATCACTTTGTTTGTAACAAACCAGCACTTAGCTTGTTTTCGCTCATCAAAGATATTCAACTAACAAATATACGAGTGAATCTAGTAAAGGAAAGGATAATTTATTCATTTATAATTTTCCAAAGTATTCTCTTCTACAGTTAATGCATTTCTGCATCCTCGTAAAATTAGTCTACAAATCCTTTTCTTCAAATGTCCTGCGTTAGGTTTTTTATTTCATTTGTAAATGCATCAACACCTTCTTCAGCCGATGTAAAACGTAAACGCCGTAACTTATCCTTCACATGCGGAAATAAATGAAATGAAATGAAATCTTCCAATGTAACAGTGAAAACATGTCCAGTAATTCCGTAAAAGATGACGACCTACATTTTATTTCGGCTTTTTCACGAACAACCTTTGTTAAAGCCGGTTGATTCTGATTGTTGCTTTTTTCGGAATGATAACAGTTTACCCAAGTTTCTAGTCTGTAATGATGTAGTACACCAGATAAAACGATCTATCGTCAAAGAGATCTAGTTAGCTAGTTGTTAATTGCTCTCACGCCAACTTTTAGAGTAGCTTGAAATATTTTTAGAGTAACTCAACGGTATTCTTCAATCGTGTTTTAGGTTATTGCGAATATAAGAAAACACCCAAAATCACTGGGGTGACATTTGTGACATTGCAGACGAAATAAAATTATATTAACCCCTGATTGCGGTCGAAAGAAAATCACATTTAACCCTCTCGTTCCTAAGCCGAAAATTCACCGTACTAAACACTTATCTTAAATTTAAATACAATCGTGTTTCAAAATCTGAGATAATCATATTTATACACATACTCCCACACACAATACTCACACTCACTCACCCACCCACTCACCCACTTACTCACTCGCTTTCTCACTAATTCACTCTCACTCACTTACTCACTCACTCACTCACTCACTTACTCACATCACTCAATCACCACTCACTCACTCCTACTCACTAACTCACACTCACTCACTTACTCACTCATACACTACACTTACTCACACTCACTCCACTCACTACACCACTCACTTACTCACCTCTACTCACTCACTCACCCATATCACTCACTTACTCACCACCACTCACTCACCACCACTCACCCACTCACCACTCACCACTCACCTCACTCACCACTCACTCACTCACACTCACCACTCACTCACCATCCACTCACACACTCACTCACTCACCCTCACTCACCACTCACTCACTTCACCTCACTCACTCACTCCTACCTCACTCACCACTCACACCTCCACCCCACTCCACACCACCTCACCCACTACCACCACTCACTACTCCACTTACTCACCCACTCACCTTACTCACCTCACTCACCTCACCCACTCACACTCACCACACTCACTCACCCTACTCACCCTCACTCACCACTCAACCCACCACACTCACTCCACTCACCCACTCACCCACTCACTACTCCCACTCTACCCCTACTCACCTTACTCACCCTCACTCACTACCACTCACCCTACTCACCCTCACTCACTCACCACTCCCCTACTCACCTACTCACCCTACTCACTTCACTCACCTTACTCACCCACTCTACTCACCTCCTACTCACTTACCCACCCACTCCACTCCTCCACTCACCCTCACTCACCCACTCCACTCACTCACTCACCCTACTCACCCACTCACCCACTCACCCTACTCACCCTACTCACCCACTCACCCCTCCACCCTCACCACCCTCACCTCACTCACTCCCACCACTCACTACCACCACTTACTCACTTACTCACTTACTCACCACTCCCTCCCCACCACCTACTCCACTCCTTACTCCACTCCACACTCTACTCACCTCACCCCTCACTACTCACCTCCTACTCCACTCACTCTCACCTCCTTACTCCACTCCACTCACTACTCCACTCACTCCCACTCACTCACTCTCCCACTCACTCACTCACCTACTCCACTCCACCACCTCACCTTACCCCACTCACCTAACTCACCCACCACCCACTCCCCCACTTACCCCTCCTCACTTCTCCACTCACTCCCACTCACACTCCTACTACCCACTCACCCTACTCACTCACCACTCCACTTACTCCCCCACCACCTCACTCACTCACCCACTCACCTCCCTCCCCTCACTACCTCACTTACCTCCACTCCTCTCACCCTCACCCCTCACTTCTCACACTCACTTACCTCCACCTCCCCTCCTCTCCTACTCACCTTACCCTACTCCACCTCCTACTCCCTCACTTCTCACTTACTCCTACTCCACCCCCCTCACTTCACTCACCCCCTCACTTACTCACTTACTCCCTCTACTCCCCACTCACCTCCTTGCTCACTACTCCACCTACTCACTTACTCACCCACTTACTCCTCTCCCTTCCCTCCCACTCACTTACTCCACTCCCTCACTCACTCCTTACTCACTTACTCCACTTACCCTCCTTACTCCACTTACCCTCCCCCTCCTTCTCCACCCCTCCTACTCACTTCACACTCACTTACTCCACCCCTCCTTACTCCTCTCCTACTCCTACTCACTTACCTCACTTACTCCCCTTCTCCACCTCCTTCCACTACCCTCACTCCCCCTCCACTTCTCACTTCACTCCCACTCCACTCCTTCTCCTTACTCACCTTCTCCTCTCTCCACTCCCACTCCTTACTCACCCTCACCCCCCTACTCCCTCCCTCTCACTCCCCCCACCTCTCCCCTCCCCCCCCCCCACCCCCCCCTCCCCTCCCCCCCTCCCCCCACTCCCACCTCCTCCCCCCCTCCACTACCCCCCACCCCCCTCCCCCCTACCCTCCTCCCCCACTACCCCCTCCCCCTCCCCCTACTCCCCCCTCCCTCCCCCCCCCCCCCCCCCCCCCCCCCCCCCCCCCCCCCCCCCCCCCCCCCCCCCACCCCCCCCCCCCCCCCCCCCCCCCCCCCCCCCCCCCCCCCCCCCCCCCCCCCCCCCCCCCCCCCCCCCCCCCCCCCCCCCCCCCCCCCCCCCCCCCCCCCCCCCCCCCCCCCCCCCCCCCCCCCCCCCCCCCCCCCCCCCCCCCCCCCCCCCCCCCCCCCCCCCCCCCCCCCCCCCCCCCCCCCCCCCCCCCCCACAACCCCCCCCCCCCCCCACCCCCCCCCCCCCCCCCCCCCCCCCCCCCCCTCCCCCCCCCCCCCCCCCCCTCCCCCCCCCCCACCACCCCCCCCCCCCCCACCCCCCCCCCCCCCCCCCCCCCACACCCCCCTCCCCCCCCCCCCCCCCCCCGCCCCCCCCCCCCCCCACCCCTCCCCCCCTCCCCCCCCCCCCCCCCCCCCCCCCCCCCCCCCCCCCCCCCCCCCCCCCCCCCCCCCCCCCCCCCCCCCCCCCCCCCCCCCCCCCCCCCCCCCCCCCCTCCCCCCCCCCCCCCCCCCCCCCCACCCCCCCCCCCCCCCCCCCCCCCCCCCCCCCCCCCCCCCCCCCCCCCCCCCCCCCCCCCCCCCCCCCCCTCCCCCCCCCCCCCCCCCCCCCCCCCCCCCCCCCCCCTCCCCCCCCCCCCCCCCCCCCCCCCCCCCCCCCCCCCCCCCCCCCCCCCCCCCCCCCCCCCCCCCCCCCCCCCCCCCCCTTCCCCCCCCCTCCCCCCCCCCCCCCCCCCCCCCCCCCCCCCCTCCCCCCCCCCCCCCCCCCCCCCCCCCCCCCCCCCCCCCCCCCCCCTCCCCCCTCTCCTCTCCTACTCCCCTACTCCTACTCCCTCCCACTCCTCCTCCTACTCCTCCCTCCTCTCACCCCCTTCTCACCCCTCCTCCACACTCACTCACTTACCTACTCCCCCCTACCCTCCTCCCCCTCTCACTACTCCCTCCCTCACTCACCCACTACCCTCTCACTTCTCCTTCCCTCTCACTCCTACTCCCTCCTACTCCTTACTCCTCTCACCACTCTCCTACCCTCACTTACTCACTCTCCCCCTACCTCCTTACTCCTTACTCCCCCTTCTCCACTCACTCACTCACTCCTCCTACTCCTACTCTACTCCACTCCTTACTCCTTACTCCTACCTCCTGCTCACTACCCTTCCACTTACTCACTCTCCTTGCTCACTTCTCCTACCTCCTCCTTCTCCTTCTCACTCACTCTGCCCACTCTTACTCCTCTCCTACTCACTTCCCTACTCCTTCCCACTCCTCTCCTACCCTCTCCTTCTCCACTCCTCTCCCACTCCTCCTTCTCTCTCCTACTCCTCCCTTCTCTACCCCTCCTCTCCTACTCCTTCTCACTTACTCCCCTTCTCCTACTCCTTCTCCCTCTACTCCTACTCTACTCTACCTTCTCTCTTACTCCCCTCCCTTCTCACCTTACTCCTTACCCTCTCCTCCCTACTCCCTCTCCTCTCCTTCCTCTCCTTACTCACCCTACTCCTTCTCCTTACTCCCCCCTCCTCCCTACTCACTTACTCACCCTTACTCACCTCTCCTCCTTACTCACCCCTTACTCACTTCTCCTCTCACTCTCCTACTCCCTCCTCTCCTTACTCCTCTCCCTACCTCCCTACTCTACCTTCACTCCTACCCCCCTCCTACCACTCTCACTCCTCCACTACTCCCCCACCTCTCACTCCCTCCCTCCCTACCACCCTTCCCTCCCTACTCCTCCCCCTACCCTCTCCTCCCCCCCTCCCCCCCCCTCCCCTCTCCTACCCCTCACCTCCTACTCCTTCCCCCTTACTCATCCCTCCACCCTCTCTCCTTCTTACTCACCCACTACTCACTTCCCTCCTACTCCTTACTCCTCCCACTCCTCTCCTACCCTACTCACTCCCACTCCTTACTCCTCTCTACTCACTTCCCCTCACTTCCCCTCACTTACTCCCCTACTCCTACTCACTCTCCCTCCTACTCACTTACTCCACTCCTTCTCCCCACCTCACCCCTACTCCTTACTCACCACTCCTTCTCACTACCCTTACCACCCCTACTCACTTCTCCTCTCACTTCTCCTACCTCCTTACTCACCCCCTACTCACTTCTCCTTACTCCTCCCTTACTCCACTCTACCTCACTTCTCCTTACTCCTACTCACTTCTCACTACTCCTTACTCACCTCCTCTCACCACTCCCTTACTCCTCACTCACCCCCTCTCACCACCCACTCCCTTACTCACCACTCCTCACTCACTCTCACTCCCCCCTACTCACCCCCTCACCCCTCACTCTCACTTCTCACCTCACCACCACTTCACTCTCACCCCACCCTTACTCACCCTCTACTCACTCTCCTACTCACCCACTCACCCCACCTACTCACCACCACTACTCACTTACCACCACTCACTCACTCACTCTACCACTCACCTTACTCACCCACTCACCCTCACTCACTCCACTTCCACTCACCCACTCTCACTCCTACCTCACCCTTCACTCACTTCTCACTCACTCACCCCACTCCTACTCCTACTCACTCTACCACTTCTCACTTACCCTACTCACTTCCCCTACTCCACCTCACTTACTCCTCTCCTACTCACCTCCCACCCCACTTCCTTACTCTACTCACTCACCCTTACTCCTTACTCTACCCTCACTCACCCTCCCACTCCTTACTCACTTCTCACTTCCCACTCTCACCACTCCTTACTCCTCACTTACTCACACCCGCTCACCTCACTACCCCCACACTCCTTACTCACTACTCACTACTCACTCACCTCCTACTCACTTCTCACTCACTCACCCCCACTCCTTACCTCACTTACTCACTCTCACTTACCTCACTCTACTCACTTCACCTCACTCTCCACTCCACTCCCTCACTCACCCCTACTCACCTCACCCCCTCACTTACTCACCTTCTCCACTCACTCACCCTCACTCACTCCACTCACTCACCTACTCCTACCTTCACTTCTCACCTCCACCTACCTCACCTCACTCCACTTACTCACCCTTACTCACCTCACTCACCTTCACTCACTTACTCCACTCCTCACACTCCACCCCTTACTCACTCTCACTTACCACTCCACCCCTTACTCACTTCTCACTTTCACTCCCTCCACTCACTTACTCACTTACTCACTCACTCAGTCACAGATTTTTATTTGGTATTTAAGAGAGGTTGAAGGCAGAGTGACCGTTAGTATAATTTTGCGATTCAACGTGGAGAGAGAGTTTAAGCATCCCATTTCAGAAATAGGTGGACCATCGGGTTGTGCGAAAACATGTTTCATTGTAGATTGTGTAAAGGATGTCGAAAGTTTCTGCGATAGAACTTTTGAAAAAATTATTTAGTTCTACAGCGAGTGGCAACCAGTATTCAAAGATCTCTCGGTGGAATTTCAGAATGGTTTACCTGATAAGGAGCAGTTTCACGGTGAAAAAACGATCTTAATAATATTTGACGATCTAATGCGCGAACTAACGGTTCGGTGGTGGATATTTTGACAAAGGGCTGTCACCATAGAAACCTAAGTGTGTTTTGCTTAACGCAAAACATATTTCATCAAGGACGTGGACAGAGAGATATTTCCCTCAACGCTCATTACATAATTTTTATTTAAGAATCCGCGTGACAGAGCTCAGATGCAGCATTTGGCACGACAGATTTTGCCTGACAACCCGAAATTTTTAGAGCCTGCGTACCTGTATACCACTTCAAATCCACTCGGATATTTATTGTTCTATTTAAAGCAGAATACGCCCGACGTGCTACGATATAGAACTATTATATCCAAGCCGCAAGGCGTTTGTCACGTATATATAGCGAAGAAAGATGTTTAAACCTCAGTCATAAAAATTACATCATATATTATGGTTGACGTTTTAATTAAAAACATCGATATCCTTCACGCATTAGCCCGATTAAGTAAAAGTCAACGTGAAGCTTTATTGAAATGTCTGGATAGTAAGCAGGTCGAATGTATCTGCGAGTGTGCACTCAACATTTTAAAAGGTCGTGTACCTCTGTCAAGTGATTAGAAGCAGCGACTCTCTGAGTTTAAGATACTTGGCGCAGAGGGACGAATCTACAAAAAGAAGTTTCCTGTATAGAAGGGAAGTGCATTTCTATCACTCCTGTTAGGATCATTACTTGGTGGTATTCTGGGTAATTTGTTTCAATAACTATGAACCACAGCCTGAAGAAGATGACTGATTATTTTACCGATGGTTTTTGTACAACACTTGCAGGCACCAGATGTTACACAAAACAACATTTTAACGCGGCTGGGCAACGATATGGATAAAGTTTTAAAACCAAAATGACTGACCATGACAAATAGCAGCAGTACAATCAACTTCTTCAAAGATATCTACACCTTTCCAACCATTTACGTCAACCTGCTAACATAACAATCAGTGGCGATGTTGATATTGAAGATTTACCGAAACGTAAAGGACTACCAGACGATGAGATAGTATCAACGCTTCCGTCTACATATAGGAAGAAAGGTGCAGATTTCTTACGTATACTGAATACGGTCGGTGTTATCTTTTGGGATAAAAGGGGTGCTGTCACAATAAAAGGTGGGGTCATCCCACATTCCAACACTATCGATCTGGTTCACGAAACGTTAAGGAAGCGAAAAACTACAAACGGCACGGTTGGCAACAGTTTGCGGCGTACATTAAAGAAATAAATATATCACGAGGGTTTATCGGAAATACTCAAAGACGTGATGCTGTTGTATCAGTTAACGTTGCACGGACCTTTACGACTATAGGCGAGAATTATGTTGCCGATAGTGAATCGCTCGAAACACCGAGAAGATCCTCTGGAAGAAGAAGACTTTCACTAGACTAGGATACGTGTCGAACATAACATGGATGCTGTATACTATGACTATGTTTTAGGGTATAACACGTTTCGATAACGCTGTAAAAATTAAACATGGCAAAGTGAAAAACTGGCGGCAGACACAGGAAGCTTATATGGTGCGTAAACCAGTCAGGGAAAAGTTTGCGCGCAATAGATATATTGTGAGTAATCTTTGTGGGTTGTGGCAAGCGGATCTTTGCGATATGCGAACTTTAAGTAAACACAATAGTGGCTATAACTACATACTAACGGTTATTGATGAGTTTAGTAAATGTGTATGGGCGCGAGCTCTTAAAAGGAAGACACCAGTAATTGAAGCATTCGCCCATATTTTCAAGGAGTGTGACAATACACCGGAAAATCTACAGACGAATAAAGGTAAAGGGTTGTGGCGGCCAGTGTACAAAACTTTTTCAAGAAACAAAATATCAATTTCTGTGTAACAAATAACCCCGATGTAAAAGCATCTGTCGTTGAAAGATTTAATAAAACATTGAAAACAAAGGTGTGGCGTTATTTCAGCTCCAAAATTCCCAGTAATTGGTGTACTCCAAAAACTTGTGACTGCTTAAACCAATGGCCCTCTTTCTAGAAAAGCTATACACATCTCATGAGATCAAACGAGATTTTTGAGATACAATCACCTCATCGTCTTCACCCTGAACGATTATATTGTAACAACCTATAAAAGTAGCTAATAACCCTAATAGTTTTATCAGACATTACGTGGACACGAAGTTAGCCCTAAATTAACTGGTTTTAACACGGCTCTGGAAATGTTGTGCGTGCGTACGTGTGAGCGTGCGAGCTTGCATGCGTGCGTGCGTGCGTGCGTGTGTACGTGCGTGCGTGCATGCGTGTTTTTCGTTTGATCCTCGTGCTAAAGTAGTGCTAGTCGATTGTATGTAGTTGTAGGCACTATTGTGTTGACTAAAAGCTATAATTGGAAACGTTGCTTGCTATGTCCAGGCCGTGGAGTTATGTTTAATTAGCTTTTTTGACAGATGTATTTATTTATGATAAGATCAGGCATGCATGTAAAGTAATATAGAGGTGAAACTAACTAGCTAACCTGTTTTGCTGCTACACGTATCACAGTATTGAAGATTCTGTTTATGTATTAGAAAACGTACTACAGCCTCGAAACAGAATGCAGATAAAAATTGAAGGAAGTGAATACGGTACAACTTTTGCGAACGAGCTGAAAGATTTGAAGCGTGTGCAACATTTCCAGAGCCGTGTTGAAACCAGTTAATTTTGGGATAACCTCGTGTCGTGTCGTGTTAGCTACTTTTATAGGTTGTTACAATATAATCGTTCAGGGTGAAGACGATGAGGTGATTGTGTCTCAAAAATCTCGTTTGATCTCATGTGATGTGTATAGCTTTTTTTAAAAAATACCTGCGAAGCTGTCTCAGTCAAAAAATCTCATGCAAAAAAAAACATCAATAATCGTTAGCAATGTAGCTGTATCCGCTATTATGCTTACTTAATGTATACAAATCACTAGTATAGCTTTTTTGATATCGAGAGAAGAAGCAAGATTTCGAACGGTTGTAGTATTTCCAGAGCTCTGTCGAAATCAATTAAATTTAAGAATAATCTCATCTCTATGTATAATAGACGTAGTATAAATGTTACATATTTTAAATGTATTTAATGAGTTTTTATTATTATGATGTAACATTAGTAGTATTAGACGTTTTTTATGATTGTTAATAAACTATTATTATCAGTGTGAAGACGATGAGAGGAATGCATCTCAAATTTTGATGACTGTAACGCTCTCTATGAAATTTCAAATAAAATTAGATTACGTCACTCTTATTTCAGATTAGAAATTTTTTTTTAAACGTTCAGTTGACATTGCTATTATTCCCAACTGATAAAAAATCCATGCGTGCGTACGTGCGTGCGTGCATGTGTGTGTGTGAACGTAATCGAGTATACAATAGTTTTTAAAGTAATTTCCGCGTTAGCAAAATTTTTAAAATATTTGTAAGTGTTTTGAATGTAAATTTTTGTAAGTACAACATGTTTGTTAAATACTAGTAGCGGTATTCCGGTTTTCTGTATTACTTTCTAAATAGTTAATGACAGGTATGTAATGGGTTGTTTATATCCAGCCATTCACAAAGCGTATTTTAGTAAGACACGTTGTATAAAAAAATTCAGTTCATCATATGGTACAGTTGAAGGAAAAACTTCTAAAGGTAAGCGTATTATTTTTAATATATGTTTTTTACCTAATATTGCTAACAAAAATGTCGATAAAGATTTTTTAAAATGTATTATTACTCTTATAGGATGACGTCATAAGATCAGCTCTACAAAATAGTAGGTACGCCTTCGTGGATTTTAAAGTTGTAGTTATTGTTAATTCACATATAATAATAAAAACATTAAAACCTTCTGCCTTTTATTTCCGTTATATCAGTTTGATGTTCTTAAAACATGTTAATTTTAATTTAACTCTATGTTATATATAAGTAATTATTACTTTTTAATGGGTTTTTACAACTGTTAATGGATACGTTACAATGAAACAGTTTTGTGTGTATGTAATTAAACATGCAAATAAATCGGATATGATGTTCCGAATGTATAGGTGGTGACTGTTTAGAGAATCAGCCTATACATAAAGCATCATTGCATTAGGGTAGAAATTATTTATTATTTCACGTCATATTTAACTAGACTTTAATGCATTCAGTTTGAACTGTAATCTGGTTTCCGCAAACTGTAAGACATAATTTCGGTTGATTGATTGAGTTTTATCTGATGATCGAACGTGATTGATCATCATCATCGAGATTGATTAATTAATTGATTTGTGTGTGTGTGTGTGTGTGTGTGTGTGTGTGTGAGAGAGAAAGAGGGAGGGGGAGGAAGAAACAAGATAGAGCAAGAGAGAGGTGAGCATTATCAGCTTCTATTATAGAAAATGTTCATTAGTCTATACGCCACTAGATGGCGCTAAAATCAATTTTTACTCAAAGGGGCCAGGGCGCAGGCCCTGATACAAGTCCTGCCTTACAAGAACCTCCTTATTAGAATACAATCTTGTATGACGGGGCGAAAGCCTACAGCTGTAAGATTAAGTTAGAACCCTCATACAATCGCATCAAGGGGGCCACGATAGGGGCTGCTCTACACTTATCTTATAAGGTTAGGTTCCCACACCATCTCCGGTCAGGGGACGAAGGCCTGAGAACACGTTGCGAAGCCCTACATGTGTCTTACAAGAACCTCCTTATTAGAAATACAACGTTTTCTCGTATAGGTAAAAGATCATCCAATAGCATTTGACAATTTTAAAGCAATAGGATCGATAATTTTAATAATATCTTATTAATTATGCAATTTCCAACATTGTATGCGTGTGCATTTGCCTAACCTCCAGGGGTACTGCTCTTAATATAGCCAAAGGACCTTAATTAGATGACCATCAAAAATAACCTTAAGGCCAACCCCAAGTACAAGTCCAAGTCCAGTTCCAGGTCCAGCCCCAGCACCAAGACCAGCCCCCCCACATGAGCATGTGCCAAAAATGCTCTAATTAGGGTTGACCCTCGAAAAGAAACCATAGGGTAGGAAATACGCGTCCTATACGTGAGTTGTTATAGAATAGGGTGAAAAAAAACATGCCCTACACGTGAGCTGTCATAAAATAGGGGTGAAAATACACGTCCTATACGTAAGCGAGTAAAAATAATTAGGGTTGAAAAGGGCCTTCGAAAAGAAAGGGTTGAAAATACGGTCTCACACGTGGGTGTATGTAAAAAATAATTAGAGATGAAAATTCCAGCAGGGGTTGAAAATATGGTCTCACACGTGGGTGTGTAAAAAATAGGGTTGAAAAAGGCCTCCGAACAGATAGCATTAAAAATAGGGGTTGAAAATGCGGTCGCCCACGTGGGCGGTCTTGTGACGTCAAAATCCAAGATGGCGTCTAGTGTCGCACTTCTACTAATACACCATTTACTTATAATTTTCTTCATAGCAACAAACATCTATTGCGTCATCCTCGTTAAATTGAAACGTAATAATACAATGAAATTACGTAATAGGAAAATGTAACGTAATAAAAGTAAAAATAACAGTAAAAATAAAAGTGTAATAAAAGTGCCTAAAAATGGAAGCTTTTTGCTTTCATCTCGTAACAACGACTCCCCAAAAATAGATGTTTGCGCATTAACTCAATGTGCAAGACGAAATGCGCGTACTACCCCACTTTAAAATATCTCAAGGTATACTTTTTCAATCACTAAGGTATGCAATATACATGACACAAAAATGAACGAAGTTGCCTAAATTATGGTATATTTTTAACACAACTCAAAAGGTTTGTTACACGGTCTAGTAAATCGACGTAACTTCCGTTATTGTGATACAGAAAACCATCACTTAAATAGAATAGTAGACCATCAAATTCGAGTTTAAACGTATATAGTGTAATAGTTGGTGATTACATTACATTTTTTTATGGACACCTGAATGGTATAACATTTCGAAGGTTTTTGGAAAGAGACTCTTGTATTTTGCTTGTGAACATCCCTCTAAATATTAGGAGAGGAATGTAGCTTCAATTAGACGGTGCTCCTTGCCATTTTCAACACAACAGTGAATAATTTTCTTAATAGAAAGTTTCCAAATAAATGGATAGGAAGAGGTGGTCTATGTAGCTGGCCAGCTAGATCCCTGGATCTTATCGCCATTTTATTTCTTTTATGGGAATTTGTTAAGAATGTTGTGTACAAAAGTTCTCCTACCACTGCAGATGATATGAAGATGAGAATTACAAATGCGTTTGCATCAATCATACCAAACATACTGCAGAATGTCAGAAGAGAAAATTAGGCTTTGCATCCAAGAAAACGGAGGTCATGTCTAACATTTACTATAGTTTTTTTAAATTATTTATAAAGCTTTTATTAGCACAGTTAGGTTGAATTTATAATTAATTGCCAACAATAAAATTACAAAAGCCATTTCAATTAAATGTTCACTGTGAAAAATCTCGGTTAAAAGTATTTCTACCATTTGTAGAATACATACTTAAATTTACCAATTTCGATCCAATCTGGCTTCTGGAGGACACACACGTTTGGTTACATGTAGATTCGTGTTAAAAAACTATTCAAAAAGCCGTTTATTTAACAAAATAGTTTGCTTTTTTTGGAAAAAATGTGCTTAGATATACGAGGGATATACAGTATTTAATGTCCCTGGCATAGAATACAACATTATTTTTCAACATAATCCCCTTGAACGTGAAGACACTTTTTCCACCTACGTTCAAGCATAGCACCACCTTTCTTGAAATACTCGGAGTCTTGTTCACAGAAGTACTGCATTGCTGCCATAACTGCATCTTCGCTCTAAACTTGTGTTCCCCGAAGACTCTCTCTTAGCTTTGGAAATAAATAGAAATCACTGGGAGCTAAGACAGGGGAGTAGGGTGGATGCGCCATATCTTCAAACCCAGAGTCATGAAATGCATTCATAGAAATAAGGCTTTTATAAACTGGGGCGTTGTCTTGATGAAAGAGAATTCTGCGTGACAGTTTTCCTCTTCTTTTTATTTTATGCAAAAACGAAGTTTTGTAATTAATGCTGCACAATATAAACCAGTGATTGTGTGGCCACGTTCCAAAAAATCTACCTGTAAAATTCTTTCCGCATCCCAAAAAACTGTAGCCATATCTTGTCCACTAAAGCCTGTACACGAAATTTGCGTGGAGGAGGATATCCTGGATTACGCCACTCCATACTTTGTTGCTTGACTCGGGGTCGAAGTGATGAACCCAAGTTTCATCAACCGTAACATAGCGAACGAGGAAACATTTAGGATTACGGTTACACAAGGCTAAATCGGCTATTGAAGAAGTGACTCTCAAACGCTTTCATTCGGGCGTCAACATTCGGATACCAATCTTTCTGACACCTTATGAAGCTCTAAATAGTCATTTATTATGGTTTCACTCGTACCATTTGAAACTCGACGATCTTCTCTGATCAAGCCATTCACAAGATCAATGTTTTCTTGAGTACAGGCAGAACGCTGCCGACCAGTACCTTTTGCATGTTCGCAGGTTGTTCTGCCACATTTGAACGCTCGAGATCAATTTTTATTACTTGATGGGAAGGAGCAGAATCTGCAAGAACGCCAAACATAATCTATATGAATTTATTTAGGTGTGAAACCTTTCTTTTGCAGGTACTTGATGACAGCATGAAGCTCACTTTTTTCCATTTCCCAAAATCTTCGTGCAACCACTCTTTCAACTTACACAACTTTGACATTAACCAAATTTTGCAGTTTGTTTGTCAATAAAATAACAAAACAAGTGCGGTTACTAGGGGCAACATATTTCGAAGCCATCTATGCTAGGGACAGCAAATACGGTGCATCTCTCGTACACCGTCCTTTTGTTGTGCAGTTGGTTGTAGTACCAGAAGTAGGACAGTGAACGTCTTTTTAAGAATTCCTACTCCACACAGTTTTTACATAATAAAAGAGTGTTGTTATGAATGTTCACACTTTGATTATTAGTTTTTAAGTTGAAAGGACATGACGTTTACAGTTCAGAGTTCGCTAAAATTGTACATGGGTTTTTCCCTTTCCATGATGTTAGTGCTTGTGTTTAATTGGTTTTTGCTTTAAAAGGCAAAAATAAATGGGGTGCGACTAAGGGCTCAGTTAGCGACTGGCAGCCGCGTTTAAACAGGAAGCCCTTAACACTTTTCACTTAAAGGTTACTTCTGTTGAAGAGAGGGTTGGTATGGTTTTAACAAAAGTGGAATACTTAGAAAATTGTTTATTAGCGGCGAAGGTTTACGTTCAAAGATCATGACTAAGCTTGATGACGAAAACAGATCCACTTCCGAAACGCCGCGCTACGAGAACAAAAACTGTGGAAATAGGCCGAACAACTCAACTAATATGACTGAATCATATTGAAGATTGCAAGCTAACTCCTGTATGTTAGAAGTTTGAGTCGGTTATACTTGTTAAAATATTTGGTTGGGCCTCTAGAGAGGTGGTTGGCTCAGTTTGATTATAAAAGTTACTGAATTATCAATTTTAATGCGTGCGCCCGGGGTTAATACCGTAGCCTTCGGTTTTAGACAGCTGCTACAACCGTGGTCAAATCCTCACATAAACAACACGCTTATTTACTTAATATAAATAGCTATTTACTGTTTAATCTGTATTAAATAGAAAAAAAATACATGATTTAATACCAAAAAAATAATCATTTTGATTATGTGTAATCGCACTTTATGGTAAAGTACATCGAGCACATTATATAAGGACAACACGTATTGTTATCTAGTATGTTCAACGCATTACTACATTTTCCGCAGTTATTAGTAGCGCATCATTATCACGAATAGGGTCAGAGTTCAAATATAAGTTTATGCATCGATAGCTGGACCTGTTTATTACAGTGGAACCAATTTACGATGTATGTTCGCCCCTTAACAAAGGAAATAGAAGAAAAAGCCAGAGAGGAACTAAACGAAAAAAAAGGTGATAGAGAGGAGTGTTTAAAACATATTAGACAATGGATAGCGCAAGAGTATCAGCTGAACTTTCGTCCGGGTAATATTTTAAAATTTTTTGCTCTCATAAACTTCAGCTTAAATTTTTAGATGGACTTTGGTTGTTGAATTTTATACGTGGTTGCAAATTTAGTACACAAAGAGTGAAAGAAAAATTTCGAGCTTATTTGAATTTAAAAACTGTGGCCCCAGAAATAGCTTTAAACCGAGATCCATTTTTACCTGAAATTCAAGAAATTGTTCAAAAAGGGTAGGTTTTTCTTTTTAAGGTAGTTACCTGCAACCCATTTGTTTTTAGTGCCTTAATTCCATTTGGAATACCAGATAAGGAGTGTTTATTATTAAGATGGAGTGTTGTTACTTCGGACAAATTGAATTTCTTTGATTTTATCAAAATTGGGTTAATGTTTTATGATGTTTATATGAATGAAAGCGATACTTGCATGGTAGTTGGGCATTATGTGATTATTGATTGTAATGGCTTTTCATTGCATTTTTTAAAACAAGTGACGCCGATTACCTTGAATAAATGTTTATATAACATGTTCCTTGCTTATCCTTCTCGAATTAAAGGAGTATATTTCATTAACTGCGTAGGGGTTATTGAAACATTGTTTAATTGGAGCAAACATCTCCTGACAAACAAATTGGCATCTAGGGTTTGTATCGGATTTTTTGGTGATCGTAACATTTTGGTTAATTTTACAGATAAGTTTTTATGGAAGAGAATATGACGAAATTTACTCGATTGTCCCTAAACAGTACCTTCCTCTAGAATACGGAGGAACTGCTGGACCAGTTGATAACGTGACAGGTTTCTTTTTATTGATGAATATAAACAACACTAAAATTTTGATTTTGTAGATTTTTGGTCGAAAAAAATTGAGAGTTATCGGGATTGGTTCTTGGAGGAATACAATAATGACAGTGCTAGACCCGTCACATTAAAGAATACCTTAAATTTAGGCGAAGTACAAGGTTCTTTTAGAAAACTGGAAATCGATTAAAATTTAAATAACTTTGTAGTAATAAGATAATTTATATTACATAAAAATTTGAAAAAGTTTTATTTTGACGCTAGGTACTTTTCATAATATTACACTTTTAACTAAAACGCTCAAAGAAGCTATAGATTTATCCAAATATGTTCAAACACAAAAAATGTGTGTTTGTGTGCATGTGGATGTGTCTTTTCATTGCAAATTAACATCAGACTTTAAGCGTGCGGTGGGTCCGTTGACAGAATTACCAGACTGGACAGATTTGATTTCGCTAAAATTAAAAGAGATATAGTTAAAATACATTATGTTAGACGGAATTTCTAGAGAAAAAAATTATCTACCTAAAATTAGTATAACAAAAAAAAATACCTTTACAAATTTACATGCCAACTATAGAAAAGTTTAGATCTGTTTTAGTTAACCTTTTTTAAGTTGAAAATCAATCAATGAACGAATCACGTGTGCTGTGGCACACACACGTAAGCACGCATGCACGTACGCACACACGCACTCACCCACGCGCGCACGTATACACGCACACACGCACACACAACACAACACACACACACACACACACACACACACACACACACACGCACTCACGTACGATGGCACCCACACGCACACACTCACGCATTCACACGCGCATGCGCACACACGCACGTACGCACGCGCGTATATATATATATATATATATATATATATATATATATATATATATACACATATACAGGGTGTGCACAAACTCTTTTCACAAAAGAAAACTGCAGATTCTAGAGCTGATTTTATGTCGATTTAACGTATTTAACTTATTACAAAAATACTTCCTAAGAAAGCTGGAGCTCTTGGAAGATGGCGCCCTAACATCGGTTTAATTCAAATATCTTTAAAATGGTTTCCCTTTCGACTCGTTTGGGCGGGGAATTGGACATTGTTACTCATTGTTTTTCAAAATTTCGCAATTTTAACGTAAAATTTGAAAAATTTCGATTTTTTCATAAAAGAATAATACTCTTGTCTGAAGTCGCTACGACGCACGTTTTCGAAATAAATCGATTTGAACTTTTCATTTGTTAATCATACTTTTATAAAATTAACTAACGAATTCATTTACAATTATGACAGATGGCTATGGAAAATAAATAAAATAACAATTGCGTGAACGTCAAAATAACTAGTATTACAGATACCAGTTGAGGTTAAAGTGTCAAATAAGTTTTAAGTGAAAGATTTTTTATTGTTTAGTTACATTACCGTAAATACAAAAAGTTGAATATTGTTAGAATGGTTTCGTTTAGTAACGAAGAATATGCCGATATGCATTTAATGTACGGCGACATGCAACACAACGCTCGGGCAGCAGCACGCAGATATGCAGATAAATTTCCATCTAGAAGACATCCTGCTCCTAAATGATTTACGCTTCTTCATCAAATAATGAGTGAAACAGGATCGGTCATTCCTAAAAATAATGAAACGGGAAGACATACTGATGTAATGGAAGAATATCAGGATGATATTTTAATGGAAATTGAGTACAATCCCGAAATAAGCGTAATAAGGTTGGCTGCAATGTATCCCAATGAGTCAAAATATTCTGTGTGGAACATTCTACATAAGGAAGGCTTATATCCTTTTCATTTCAAAAAAGTCCAGGGCTTTCAAGCAGGTTATTTTCCTGCTCGTGTTGATTTTTCCAATTGGATGCAAAATAAAGAGAATCAAGACCAAGATTTTTTTCTAATATTTTGTTTTGTGATGAAGCCCCTTTTACAAAAGATGGAATTTTTAATACGCGCAATGCATGCTATTACTCCTATGTTGATGAAAACCCTCATGCGATAAGGGAAAGTAAACATCAGGAAAGGTTTAGCATTAATGTATGGATAGGTGTTCTTGGTGAGAATTTGCTTGGACTTGTAGAATTGCCTAATCGTTTAAACGGCGAAGAATATCTCAACTTTCTACAAAATACTTTACCAGATTTATCAGATGATATTAATCTGAATATTCGGCGGAACTTGTGGTTTTTACATGATGGTTGTTCGGCTCACTAGAGCAGAACTGTTCGTACTTTTTTAGATAACAATTACAGAGAGTGATGGATCGGAACAGGCGGCCCGGTTCCTTGGCCAGCAAGGTCTCCAGATTTAAATCCTTGCGATTTTTGTGTTTGGGGATATCTAAAATCAATGGTTTATTCCCAACCAATAGAAACACGCGATCAGCTTTGGAGAAGAATCCATGGTGCCTGCGAAGAATTTACGGAAATTTTTGCAAAAATTCAGCAATCTTTACATAAACGAATAAATTTGAGCATAGAAACGGATGGTCGTCATGTGAAGCATCTTTTGTAAATTCAGTTTTGTGTTTCATGCTTTCAGAATTTTTTTTTATTAATTGTGTCAGCAACAATTTTTTGTATTAAAAACGATTATTTTTTAGCCGAGTTTATTTCTTACTTTCTAAAGCAAAATTAATTTATGACTTGAGAGCAGTTTGACGTTCACGCAATTATTATTTTGTTTATTTTCCATAGCCATCATAAGTGTCGTTAGTTAATTTTATAAAAGTATGATTGACAAATCGATTTATTTCGAAAACAGTGCGTCGTATCGACTTCAGACAAGAGTATCATTCTTTTATGAAAAAATCGAATTTTTTTAAATTTTATATTAAAATTGCGAAATTTTGAAAAACAAAAAGCTTATTAATAATAATGTTCAATGCCCCGCCCAAACGAGCCGCTTATGAGTACAACTAAAAATCATATTCACGCCATACGATTGGGCATATTCCACTAAGTAAATGTACAGAACGCTATCATTTAAAGGGAAACTCCAGCTCTCTTAGGAAGTATTTTTGTATTAAGGTAATTTACATTAAATCGACATAAAATCAGCTCTAGACTCTGCAGTTTTCTTTTGTGAAAAGAGTTTGTGGACACCCTGTATATGCAGGGTGTAACGGATGCTAATGGCAACAAAAAACAAAAAATTCTTATAAGATATTTTTGGAAAGTTGGTAGTTATTCTTTTATTTAACATTTCTTGATTTCAAAAAATTCAAAAAATACTTTTTTTCCTAAAAATAAAAGTATATCTGTTATTCTTACAACCACATCAAATTTAGATATACTATCAGAAAGAGCGTTAAATTTGCTACAACACAAGTATTTATTGGTGTTAATAAATCTTCTATACCAGGTGCTGTAAACAGTTAAATATAATAATTATGAAATGAGCAAAATTAGTGGTATCTTCTTATTAGTGGTAACGCCAAAATTGTTTTAATGAGGACGTATTTTTTCTTCGGTAAAAACTATTGTATTTAGTAATCTTTTCAACGAACAAAACCGTAAAAATCGAAAATACACAAACCTTATGGTATTAGATTTTAAGATTATTTTTTAAAAATTAAAGTAACAAAATTATTTCTAACTTAGTAACATATTTACAATAACCTAATAATTTTAACTCCCTCTTGACGGATACATAAAGCGCACCTTCTAGGAAGAAGCAGCTGTGCGACGCACTTCTCCATTTTATTGCTGAAGCTGCTCCCAACAATCAAAAATCCTTTGTTCGAGTTGTTCTCGAGTTTAAATTGATACTTCATACACCAAAGATTTCAATCTACTCCACCAATAGAAATTAAATCAGGACTTCGAGGAGGCCACCTAACTGTACTAAAGCGTTCCATCCATCTATCTTCATAATGCTCGTTTAGCCCGTTGTTATGAGCAACCAGAATTAATCCTATAATTTAAAGGAACCTCTTGTAATGTAATGTGCAGTTCGTTCTGAAAAAGATCAAGAAATCTCTGAGTATTTTCTAGAATAATTGGTCTAAGAACGTAATTTCCAATTATACCGATCCATACGTTAAGTTTGTATCTGTATTGATTATTGCATGACCTAATTAACTTTTTACAACACCGGGTATGAAATATTTTTTTAACACCAATAATATATCAAATTTAACGCTCTTTCTGATGGTATGTCTAAATTTGATGTGGCTGTAAGGATAACAGATGTACTTTTATTTGTATGGAAAAAAGCAAACAATTTTTTGAAATCACGAAATGTTAAATAAAAGAATAACTATCAACTTTCCAAAAAAATCTTTCAAGAATTTTTTGTTGTAAATTAATTGTATGATAACCCCCTGAAGTATGACCATCAGCATCCGTTACACCCTGTATGTATAGAAATTGTTTTTAATGAACGAATATAATAATCATTAACTATAGTTATTAAAAGTAGATATGCTATAGGACTCAACTAGTTCGTTCAATTATTTATTAAGGAAACCCCCCAGTCAAGGTCATACCGTACACATTGCCTACATCAAAGTATATTCCTCAAGGTTAGATATACTAGATTGGTTTTTCAAGTTCATTGCAGCTCTCGTACAGATTGTACGCGTACATGGTTTTTCAAGGTCATCACATTACCTACGCCTAAGTACATGTTTTTTTAAGGTCGCATACACATTACCCATGTCAATGTTTTCAAGGTCAAAGTTCCCACCGTACACGTTACCTGCATCAAAGAACATTCTTCAAGGTCACATATGGGGATACTAACTTGGGGTAAAGGCATATAGGAGGGTGCTCTTAGTATATTCTTCAAGGTTACGAGCGTTATACTGCTTGTGTTTACAGCTAACAATTGGAATATAGGAGGATGCTTTTAGTATATTCAAGGTCACGAGCGTTATACTTTTTGCGCTAATAGTTAACAGTTGCTATATGATGATCTTAGTATATTCACGAGAGTGTCGGATAAGATCAGAGATATCTGTTCAGGGAAACAACTATCTGTTCAGGGCAACAGCTACCTGTTTAGTGTAAACAGCTGTTTAGAGAAACAATTGTCTGTTCGGGCAATTCTTAGAATTTGACTGAGTCAAGGTCATGTATTAATTCTTAGAAGTTATTACAATTAGTGGAAATCAAATTTCAAGGCTACCTGCAGAGGTATTCCTAGAAATCAATTTTTAAGATCAGACTGATTGTTGTCTATGCTAACCATGTCTCAAGGTCTCAAGTGTAGGAACTATAGCTGGGACCTGGCCCTGCGCGGGAAATTTGAAATTGTTTTCAATAATAAAGAGGTTCTTGTAAGAGAAGTGTAGGAACTACCATGTCGTGGCCCCCTTGGCGGAAAATTTGAAATAAGAGGCCCTAATGTTAACTTGTAAGACATGTGTAGGCTTTCGAAATTTGTTCTCGAGCCTTCGCCCTTGTCGCGGCCCCATGGTTGGAAATGGTATGCGGCCCTAACCTTATAACACAAGTGCGGAAGCTAGCTTATTGGGCCAGGCCCCTATCGTGGGTCCCTTGGCGGTTAATTTGAAATAATAGACCCTAGCCTTGTAACACAGGTATAAGAACTTGTGTGAGGGTCTGCGACCCTTATCTTGGCCCCTTTTGAATTAAAATTGATTTTAGCGCCATCTAGTTGTGTATTTTTAAACTAGAGAGTGTTTTCTGTAATAGAAGTTGATCATGCACACCTTTCTCTTTCTCTCTCTCTCTCTCGTTTATCCGTTTCTCTCTCTCTTTCGGCTCTTTCTCACACTCACAAATAAATGAGTTAATTAATTAATTAAGCAGATGAATCTCAAACAAATCATGCTCGATCAAGTCAATCTGATCAATCTCAATCAATCAACCAAAATCAATAAATCATGTCCTACAGTTTGAGGAAAAACCACCGTACAGTTCAAAAACTGATTTGGTCTAATTCACTACAGATTGCTTGCTCAAAATCAGCCACAGTTCAAAATACCAAATTGCTATAACGGAAATAAAAGACAAAAGGTTTTAACGGCTTATTATTATATCCGAATCAATAACTACACCTTCATCTAATTAACTAAATAAATGGGTAGAATAAGAGCTGATGCAGAATTGGTTGGTATTATGACTCCCCCTATGATAACACATTAATATCTTTATTGACATTTTTGTGAACAATATCAAGTAAAAAATATATTAAAGAATAATACGTACACCTTCAGATGTGTTTTCCTTTCAATTGTTCTAATAATAACTGCGCTGTAGAACTAAACTATATATTGAAAATTTTATAGTTTACTAAACCGTTTTGCGTTTTTACGTATGGATAGTTGATATAAAACTGGCTATGTGTTTTCCCTTCATTAAGTAAGTAATTTTAGAATGTAAAATATACAAACCTAATTATCTCTAACACACTTACTACAGCCCGTATTCACCTTTCAACTTTCGCACACATACATTTTAAAATAATTTCACGTACATGATAAAACTGTTTTTATGGAATGCAGTTATGAATTGGAAAGTAACAATCAGTCGTCAACATCGTGTTAATCAACGTGTTTTACAAATATTTTAAAAAAATCGTTACTGCAAAATACACATCACCATCAAGGATCTGAGATGCATTTTCTTCATCCGCTTTATCTTGAGCGATTATAGCTTATTAACTAGTAAAACATCTAATACCCTGATGCTGCTTCATAATAACGGTCACCCGGTAGTAATTTCACTTTAAATACACGCAAGGGCTAATGTCTAATATTTTATTTTACCATTAGTATTACACAGATATGAGATTATTCTGAAAAATTAGCTAAGTTCCCCACGCTACCTTGAAGTACTACATAGGGTTTCAATTATTCTTCGCCCCTGAAGCTGTACCGCACACATCTTTCTTTATCCAACTCCGGATCAGTAGCACGTTTTCTAATACACACAACACAGCATCTTCAACATAGTAATGTATACGCCGAAAAAATGGCTTGTTCTTCTTCTTCTTTAAGCTAGATTTTGCTTTTATACAGCATACAAGGTCTATCTTAGCTGAATTAACTCTGTCAAAAAGGGTTATACTCAAATTAAGTATACTGGCATCTTTTAATCTTTGAATTTTTACCGATAAGGGCCTGTCATGCTATCACATAAGACGGCTTTAGATGCAGGTTCTGTCTCGGATGAACTGTCGAAAAAAGGCTTTTAGATTTATAAACATACCCCTAGGGAAGATATTAGAGAGTGGTTAGGTCAATACTCGTGCGAGTATTGACCTAGCCACACTCTAATATCTTCCCTAGGGGCATGTTTATAAATCTAAACTCCTTTTTTGGCCGAGGTATTTTCTCCTAAGACGGCTGCCAAGCCTGTTTCGGCGACCCCTACTCCAAACTTTCCCTGAAGATAACCGATTCTACCCGAACATTGACGAGTGCGTCAGCGCACACGACCAAAGGCCAGCAGCATTCTCGTTTCACGTGCGTTTCGATCTTTAAAGTGTAATCGTCATCGATTGAGCGTTATTATAATGTATTCTCCTGTTTATGAGCCAACATCAGCGGACATTAGAGATTTTACTGACTTGTTAATAAACTATTACAACATAACCGTTCAAGATCATGATGGAAGCGATGACGTGTATGAGCTGAATGTATCTCACATCCAAGGTGATGGTGATGATTCACAGAAGAGGAAGAAGAGCGATGAGGTAGAGGAGAAGGACGAGTCTCAAAACCACGATGATGATAGCGACGAGTCACGGTTCAAGAAGAAGAACACCGATAAAGGGTGTGATTAAATAAATGATATATTTTCAGACGCTAAGCTTTTCTTCAATTTTGTTATTAAACTTGTTTTTCCTAACGGTCTTTGAACCTGCACTAATAATGCTGCAGTTAATGCGAAAGAGCGGTTAGATGGATAGATACAATAAGTGAGATCATACTGCTATTTTTTGAATTGAGAGCTGATTTTGTATGATTAAGTTAAATCAGTTTGGTATTGAATTGATTTGATTTGATTAATTGGTTTATATGTTTGAGAAAGAGACGAACACGATCAATCTCTATTACAGAAAACACTCATTAGTCTTTACACCACTATATGACACCACAAACAACCTTAATTAGTCCTAGAAATATACCGCTAGGTGGTGCCGCCTCTATTACAGAAAACATTCGCTAGTTTAAAATTATATCACTAGATGGTGCCACAAACGAAACCTGATTAGAAATATAGCGCTAGATGGTGCCACCTTTATTACAGAAAATATTCATAAGTCCATACACAACTATATGGCTACACAAATTCAGATTTCGGGGGCCGCGACAGGAGGGCTCAGACCTAACACAAGTTCCTATATTTGTCTTGTAAGTTAGCATTAGGGCGCCTTATTAGAATACTATTTCCAGCCAGACATGGGGGCCAAGGCAGGGGTGTGAAGGCCCGAAGGCAGGTTGCGAAGATCCATGTCTGTCTTATAAGTTAGCAATAGGCCTGTTATTAGAATACAAGTTCAAATTTCTCGCAATAAGTAATCAGAATGTAAACACTTAAATACAAGTCCAAATTCAATTTCCCTCCAAGGGGCCAGAGACTAAGACCCGAAAGCAAGTTGCGAAGCGCTATATCTCTGTTATAAGTTAGCGCTAGGCCTCCTTATTATTATAATACAAGTTCAGATTTCCCCTCATAGATGGCGTTACAAACAAATTCAAATTTTTGGTCGAGGGCGAGGGCCTGAAAGTAATTTGCTAAGCCCAACATCTGACTTACAAGTTAGCATTATATCCCTTATTATAACACAGATTCATATTTCCAGCCATAACCTGCAAAGACTTAAATACAAATACAAATTCAAATTTTACACCATTGGGGCCTCGACAATCGACAAAACTCCCAGAGCAAGTTGCGCAGCCCTACACCTGTCTTAAAAGTTAGCATTATACCCCTTCTTATAACACAGATTCATATTTCCAGCCATAACCTGCAGAGACTTAAATACAAATACAAATTCAAATTTTCCGTCATTGGGGCCTCAACAAGGGACAAAACCCCCAGAGCAAGTTGCGCAGCCCTAAACCTGTCTTAAAAGTTAGCATTATACCCCTTCTTATAACACAGATTCATATTTCCAGCCATAACCTGCAGAGACTTAAATACAAATACAAATTCAAATTTTCCGTCATTGGGGCCTCGACAAGGGATAAAGCCCCCAGAGCAAGTTGCGCAGACCTACACCTGTCTTACAAGTTAACATTAGGCTCTTTATTATTATAATACAAATTCAAATTTTCAGGCAAGGGTACCACGACAATACACGAAGGCCTACGAACAAGTTGCGATCACGACAAGGGGTAAAGACCCGAGAACAAGTTGCGACACCCTACACCTGTCTTACAATCTCGGTTATGCTCGGTGAGGGTTGGAGTGGGATCGCCGAAACAGCCTTCGCTAAAGCCTCGCGTTGCGAAATTTTACATATATGAGATATGATATCGCAAAAATCTGCCGGTCATTACTCAAAATGTTTCCGTAACTACACTCTAATATCTTTCCTATGGGTATGTTTATAAATCTAAAAGCCCTTTTTCGACAGTTCATCCGAGACAGAACCTGTATGTAAAGCGGTCTTATGTGATAGCATGACAGACCCTTATCAGTAAAAATTCAAGGATTAAAAGAGGCCGGTATACTTAATTTGATTATAATTTTTTTTAACAGAGGTAATTCAGCTAAGATAGAGCTTGTATGCTGCATAGAGGCAAAATCTAGCTTAAAGAAGAAGAAGACACAAGCCATTTTTTCGGCGTATACACCACTATATTGAAGATGCTGTCTTGTGTGTATTAGAAAACATGCTACTGATCCGGAGTTGGATAAAGAAAGATGTATGCGGTACAGCTTCAGGGGCGAAGAATAATTGAAAGCCTATGTAGTACTTTAAGGTAGCGTGGGGAACTTAGCTAATTTTTAAGAATAATCTCAAATCTGTGCAATACTAATAATGGTAAAATAAAATATTAGACATTAGCCCTTGCGTGTATTTAAAGTGAAATTACTACCGGGTGACCGTTATTATGAAGCAGCATCAGGGTATTAGATGTTTTACTAGTTATACTACTAGCTATAATCGCTCAAGATAAAGCGGATGAAGAAAATGCATCTCAGATCCTTGATGGTGATGTGTATTTTGCAGTAACGATTTTTTTAAAATATTTGTAAAACACGTTGATTAACACGATGTTGACGACTGATTGTTACTTTCCAATTCATAACTGCATTCCATAAAAACAGTTTTATCATGTAGGTGAAATCATTTTAAAATGTATGTTGTAAATAACAAACACCGTTTTGTATATAAATTCATATAAGGGCGCTCTAAGTAGTGTGCGAAAGTGAAAGGTGAATACGGGCTGTAGTAAGTGTGGTAGAGATAATTAGGTTTGCATATTTTACATTCTAAAATTATTTACTTAATGAAGGGAAAACCAATAGCCAGTTTTACATCAACTATCCATAAGTAAAAACGCAATACGGTTTAGTAAACTGTATAAAATTTTCAATATGTAGTTTAGTTCTCCAGCGCAGTTATTATTAGAACAATCAAGAGGAAAACACATCTGAAGGTGTGAGTATTATTTTTTAATATATGTTTTACTTGATATTGTTCGCAAAAATGCCAATAAAGATTGTAATGTGTTATTATAGGGGGAGGCTGTCATAAAACCAACCAACTCTGCATCAGCTGTTATTCTACCCATTTATTTAGTTAATTAGATAAAGGTGACAGTGTTACGCTATTTTTTTTTAAATTAATTAATAGCATTATGTGGTACGTATTTGTTGGTTTTAAACTTCGTAGTTATTGATTCGCATATAATAATAAACCGTTAAAACCTTTTGTCTTTTAGTTCCGTTATAGCAATTTGGGATTTTGAACTGTGGCTGATTTTGAGCAAGCAAACTGTAATTAATTACACCAAATCAGTTTTTGAACTGTAAGAAGGTTTCCGCAAACTATAAGACATGATTTATTGATTTTGGTTGGTTGTTTGATTGATTGATTGAGATTGATCTGATTGATTTGATCGAGCATGATTTGTTTGAGATTCATCTGCTTAATTAATTGATTTGTTTGTGAGAAAGAGCCGAAAGAGAGAGAGAGAGAGAAACGGAAGAGAGAGAGAGAGAGAGAGAGAGAGAGAGAGAGAGAGAGAGAGAGAGAAGAAAGAGGTGTGCATGATCAACTTCTAGTACAGAAAGCACTAGCTAGTTTAAAAATACACAACTAGATGGCGCTAAAAATCAATTGGAACTCAAAGGGAGCCAAGACGAAGGTCGCAGATCCTAACACAAGTTCTTATACCTGTCTCACAAGACTAGGGTCTATTATTTCAAATTTACCGCCAAGGGGGCCACGATAGTGGCCTAGCCTCAAGAGCTAGTTTCTGCACTTGTCTTATAAGGTTAGGGCCCCATACCATTTCCAACCAGCAATAGAGGCGAAGGCCCGAGAACAAATTTCGAAGACCTACACATGTCTTACAAGTTAGCATTAGGCCCCCTTGTTTCAAATTTCTCGCCAAGGGGGCAACGACAGGGGCGCAGACCCTAACACAAGATCGAAGTTACACATGGTAGTTCCTACACTTGTCTTACAAGAATCTCTTCATTATTAAAAACAATTTCAAGTTTCCCGCACAGGTCCAGGTCACAGTGATAGTTGCTACACTTGTCTTACAAGCACCTTTTTATTACTAAAACACATTTTCAAATTTTCCGCGCAAAACCAGGTCCAAGACCAACCACTTTCTCAAGGTTAGCATGTTTCTCAAGGTAAACAACTTTCTGAGGGTCAACCCAAGGTCAGCCACGTGGCCAGAGATGGGAAATTCCCAAGGACAAATGACGTCACAAAAAGTGAAAGTAGTACTTCTATTCTACTTGCAGTGACCCTTTCAAGGTCATAGGGAAATTTCATGGTCAGGCTCCCCAGCAATTCTTGGAATCAAAGTTCATTGACCCCTGTTCATGAAAGTATGTCAATTGGTTCCTGTATTGGCTAAATGCTCTTCAAAGTCAAATAGCAAAATAAGCATGACCACTGGCGTACGATTATGAGAAATCTAAAAATAGGATTTTCAAGGTCAAAGGTGATAAAGCGCATGCTAAAAATAAAAACTGTAAAACAGGTCAAGGGTAAATGGTTCTTGTACTGACTAAATGCTCTTCAAGGTCAAATTCTTGGGAATAGCAAAATAAGCATTCCTAATCAATGGATTTTAGCACGCGCGGCTGAGCAACCACATGTACACATGCTTTAACTAGAATCATTCCGTAAACAGTGTTTAGTAATAGTGCAAGTGTGAGCAAGTAAAGTCATGCAAGCAGCAATAAAATCATTTCTCGGACGATCCAAACTCAGAAGTTCACCGCTTCCGGAAAGTTGATTGAAAACAATTGATCGAAGGAAAATTGGTCGAAACGCAAGTGGTCGAAACAGCAATTTATCGAAATACGGTTCTAGGAAAGTTGATCGAAAGCGATTGATCGAATACAAGCGACTTTCCTTCACACTTTTTTCAGGCTTAGGACTGACAGCACGAAGCTGGCGTGTTTAAAAGTCGTTTTTTATATTTTTTGGTTTTTATTAAAGTCGGAAAGAAATTCCTTTGTCATTATTTTTTTGAGTATTTTTTGTTTTTGTTTTTTTTCTTGCTTTTCAATGTAATTGTGTATTCATTGGATCAAAAGCTTGTGTTGTGAGCTATGCCTCGTAAAAAGTCTTCGATGTTACCTACGTTATAATTGCCAACAAGTCTTGCTATTCTTTCAGCACAGTCTCTGTATTTTTTACGGGACATTCTTGACCACTTACATATTGCTCAACTTTGAGTCTCCGTAAACTTGGTTCCCTTTGAATAGCTTCTATAAATTTCCATATATTTGGGTGATCAGCCGAAATTTGTTGCTCAAAACCCCGATGCCACCCTTCAATTGCATTGTTAGTTTTAGGTAAACCTTGCTACACTCCTTCGAAACAGTTCCACATATCGTGAGGAAATTGTGGGGGTCGTCGAGGGTGGCGTCGTTGCGGACGCCCAATCCACGTATCTTCAAAGTAATCAAGTACAGGTTGTGCTTCTGGAGGTATTAGGTCTCCATCAGAAAGTATTTCGAAAGCCTGAACTACATCTTCCGTAGGGACAAATGCAATGGCGTGTAACAAACGTAATGCTAGTGCGAAATCTGCATCGGTTTCATATCGCCTTTGAAGGCCAGTTGCTTGAATTCGTCTAAATATGTACTGGATAAAATGAAAAAAGCAACCACGTTGTCGGCATCCTGGAAATTCTTGAGATATGGTATTCATCATAGCATGTTCAAAATCTGTTAATATCGTTCTTGGAGAAACTGCTGCTTGAAGTTCCTTCAGTTTCTGAAGCAACGTAATGTACGTAATCTCTCTTTTATCTGGCAATAATGCATACAGCAGGGGAATAGCGTTGTTATATTGCAACCCATGAATAGTATACATTTGATAAAAAAGATGCGGTGCAGTTTTAAACGTACCATCCATATACCAGTGGTCGGACTGGGCCAAAAGTTGGAGATTTTTTTTGTTGAGAGTATTAATATGCGGTTTTCATTGGCCCCCGAATCGAACAACAAAAAATTCTCACCATCTTTGGTCTTGGTATACTCGTCTGGAAAGACGATATCTTGGCGGCGTAGAGGTAATGCTGGGGCGGCTTGTTCTTTTTTACGAACATTTCTAATGGTCCTTTTTATGCTGTCTACTTTTGCAAGACTAGCTGCTGCAGCTTAGGTGACGCCAATGGATGCATTTGATATAATCACATGAGGTGCATCTTGGGTTTCCCTAGCTGTATTCTTGATTCTGTTCATTACCATATCGGCTTCTACCCGTGCTGCATCTGCTATATGGTTATGCACAACACTTCTTTTAATAACAACATCGTCAAGTGTTATAATACGAGCTGAACACTTATGTATTCGATAAAATTCTTCTAATATATTTTGGTTGCCACTTGTTTTTCTTTATAATATAGGTAACAGTCCAGAAACAATTACGGTTTTCCTTTTTCGCTAGTTATAAACTGGAGCACCATTTTGATTTCGATGTTCACTCTTCCACAACGTTTTGTATAATGGCAACAACAAAGATAAAATTAGAAACTCCCTAATTAGAGGCAATTAAGCATCATAATGTGAATGCAGCAAGGTTATCCTTTGTATCAGGGTTGATTAAATAGAAATTATTTAAATAATTTTCTCGAATTCAAAAGGGCTAATTAATTATTAATTTATTTGTGATATAATATTTTAAAATAATTAATCAGAAATGAAATTTTATTCGTTTTTAAATATATCTAGTTTTTTAAGAAAAGAATTAAATTCTATTATTATTTATTTAAAAATTTATTTTTAATTTTTAAGTTTTAATATTTAATATTTAATGGGATGAGCTTTTATTTAGAATTTTAAAAATTAATTTATTTTTATATTTTGTATAATTTGAATTGTTAATCATATGAATAATTTAATAATTAGTTATTATTTAATTATTGATTTATATTAATTTTACATTTTTTATTAAAAATTAGTTTTACATTTTTTATATTTAGTAAAAATGGTTAAATTAGTAAATTTGTTTATTAAAATAAAAGGATTTTTAGTTTGTAAAAAGGAACTCGGCAAAATTATTTTCTGCCTGTTTATTAAAAACATGTCCTTTTGATTATAATTTAAGGTCTAATCCGCTCAGTGAAAATTAAATAGCCGCAGTATTTTAACTGTGCAAAGGTCGCATAATAAATAGTTTTTTTGTGCTGTCCTAGAACCGTATTTCGATCAATTGCTGTTTCGACCAATTTCGTTTCGACCAATTTTCCTTCGGCCAATTTTCCTTCGATCAATTGTTTTCAATCAATTTTCCTAGAACCAAATTTCTTTTATGATGATGACCAGCCAGTGTTACGAAGAGAATAACCTTCATCTTGTTTCTCTTCCTTTTTACTACTACTACCATCACTATTTTGACAACATGAACAACAAAATGTTAAATTATTATTCATATTGTTACTACAATGGTGTGGGGTATCCATATATGAGGGTGAACTTCGGGTCTAGGAAAATTGATCGAATTTACATCAGTTCTACATACATAAAGACAAAATTTGTATCGATTGGGGCTTGAACCTTGATGGCGCCAGTTGGTTATTGCGGTACTCTAGCAAAGTACAGGTCGTAGGTTCAAATCAGTACTCGAGGTAAACTTTTTATTTATGTACTTAATAAAATTAATAATAATTTTTGTTATTATAGAAAACTACAAATGCTGTTCGTGCACATTCAATGCTCATAATGTGGAAGAACTATTCAATTTGAAGGATATAATAAGCTATAGATTGGAATTTCTTGAATCGTACAATCTGGCTTGTTTCTATAAAAAGTTCATATACCAAGTTGTTGACTACCGTCGTTTTCGTGCGCAGGAATTCTATGGTAGTGATGAAGATATTTATAGGGACATTCAAGATGTTATAAATGCTAAGTATAATATTAATTCACATAACACCGTATGCTTAATGGAAATACTGTATTATCGTCCTGCTTATCTAGTGTATAGCATTTACTAAAAATAAAGAAATATTCTTTTTTTTTGTGATCTCAATTTAGGTATAAATGCCCCACCCAATTCATTTAGGAAAACAATGTTAGGAAAGAGCAAAATAGTGCAGGTGGTTTAGTGAATACGCTAATCAATAAACTTCCGGTTGAATTACATTTACCCGGTTACTAGTATTGTGGTGCTGGTACAAAATTAGAGAAACGACTCGCACGCAGTGACTAGTATCAATTAATTAGATGCTCAGTGCAAACTTCATATCAGTTACAGAGCAGCTAGAAGAAAAAGCGCGACATTACGTGAACGAGCTGCAGCTTTAGCAACCGGTACCCCATGAAAGCAAAGAGAAAATTTGGAATGCGGTGTAAACTTCAGTCTAATCTGAAGAAGAAGAAATGCGATGGTGGAAATTTATTGCATGTACGAGAAACATTAAAGTTCCTAGAGTAATTCCCCTACCTAAACAAGGAGGGTTTTTACCATTTCTTACTTCGTTACTCGCAGGTTTATCAGCTATCGTGCTTTAGTTGGTAGTGAGTGCATCGGGAATTGCTAAAGCAGTCAATGAGGCTAAAAATGCCAAAAAATTGCAAGAAAAGATATCGCGTCATAATCACATGATCGAATCGATATAGGCTCCGGCGGCGCACTTTATCTAAAACAATACAAATCTGGTGGTGGTGCATTACACTTGAAATCGCTTCCAAAAAACTGAATAGATTACCCGAAAGCCCGTTAACAGATATTGATTTAAAGAAATACACGAAAAATGTACCCTACTTTGAGAGATAGCATGCCGTAATTACCATGGAAAAATGAATCTGGAATTATTAACTTAGATAGCCAAAGCTGACCTGACACACATTGGGTTTGCTACAAAAAGCGTGGTAAAAAGGTATGGTATTATGATAGTTTCACCAATCGAAGTGATTAACTACTTTCGGGATTGTAAAATTTATTATAATTACAACAAGATCAAGAATTTATTACCCTTATTGCCCACAATTTTTATATAAATAATCGATACAACTTCAAATTTTCTCAGTTATGTCAATAACATTCAGTTTAAAAGGTGTTAGTAACATAGCTAGCTACAACTTCTATCCACCGATAGAGCTAGATTTGAAGAAGAAATACGTTATTGGATTAGTGGGGTTTTACGGTTGCAACAGCATTAGAAACATTTATACACGGTGCGTATTCCACACTTAAGTGTGAGATAAATAGTTTATTTGAGGTTGATTTTACTAAAGAGAATAGCATTGGTCGCATGCTAGGTTTTGAGTCTAAAAGATTAGAACCAAATATTTTACGTTATACGTCCAAATACTTAAACACACTAATCTACACATAGAGTGCAACATTATAAAATGATATTATCGAAACGAGAAACCTGCAAAAGTATTATATGAAATTCACGTTTCAGTCCCACCGGGTTATCGTCTAGATAAAATTTCCAGCAATACTCAATATTTAGAAGTAAACACCGATATAATTAGTAATATAACAATTAATTTGAGAAATCAAAAGGGTGAATTAATAGACTTTGGTGAAAGTGAACCATTCACGGTATGCTTAGAACTAAAAGAACATGGGTCTGAGAATTAATCAAGGAGCAATTCCATCTTTCAAAAATTCATATAAAAGAAATCATGCCTACAGTATAAGTCATTACTTAGTCTTCAACATTCATTGCGGTTAACATCTGCAGAGAAATACTTTCTAACATCAATTGGTTTAACAATGACCTAATCATTAAACGTCTTTCAAAACGTACATTTTGATGATACTATAATTAAATCAGATATTCACACTTACCTTCCATATGGATCTTCTAAATATGGAGCATCTTAATTCAAAGCCAAGGTCTAATTACGGCTACTTACAATAGTTTTCTGTACATAGAAGGTAAGCTGGAACTTACAAAAGAAGATGAAAGAAAAGCATGCAACTTAACCAATAATTACCCCGATTTTCTTTTCGAAGAAATTCGTTATGAGTTAGGCGGTCAAAGAGTGGACGTTTATCGAAATTCGGGAATAACATGTACACTTAAAGGATATATTTCTTATACCAGGAGGAACCATTATAAGTAGAATTCGATGAGCAGAATGGAGCAAAATCCTTTACAGTATGCATACTACTGGACCACATATTTATAATAATGGAGAGTTATCGCCAAGTAATCGTGAATATGCGTCAAGAGTTGATTTTAATTCGTTCTTGGAACCATACAAACTGCTACTGTGATGACGTTGATGCGGAAATAACCCTAAAAAAAGTCCAATGGAAAGTACCACACTTAACACTTAGTGATGCTGCGAAACTGTACTTTTTTGAAGGAATCAATAAGAATTCCATTATTATTGTTCCATTTCGTCAATGGCAACTATATGAATTACCCGCTTTAAAACCTCAGACATATGGCCAATAAAAACGTCAAAGCAACTGGAAAAATCGCGTTGGATAATCTTCGCATTCCAAGGTAAAAGGTACACAAAGTCTCCAAGAGCTGGAAATTTTGATCACATTAACATCAGAAACGTTAAAGTACATCTGCAATCTGAGTATTATCCATATAAAGCAACATCTTCATTTCCCCCCCTGACATCTATTGACGGATCGGTAGTTGCTGATTCTGTAGACAAAGCCAACGTTTTTGTGGATATGTTTGCATCAAACTCGTGTCTCAATGATTCTGGAAAAGATGTGCCCCTAGTCAACTCTTCTTCATACGTTATGAAACCAATTCATTTTCGGTACAAGCTCTTGGAATCGATCATCAGTAGGCTTGATCTCAATAAGGCGACTGGCCCAGACGGTATCCCAGCTATTGTCTTAAAGAAATGTTCCCCCGAACTAGTACCAGTCCTATCTAAGCTCTATACGATCTCTATATCTTCTGGGGAGTTCCCTTCATCATGGAAGTTAGCAAATGTTCAACCTATTCCCAAAAAAGGTGATAAGACCGATCCCTCAAATTACAGACCAATTGCCATCACTTCCATTTTGTCTAAAATCATGGAAAAAGCCATCAATCAGCAACTGGGGACGAATACGTGTCGTAGTTGATGGCTTTTTTTCAAAAGAAGTTAGCATTAACGCGGGCGTACCACAGGGATCCGTTGTAGCGCCTACACTTTTTCTGCTGTACATAAACGACCTTATTTCTTCAACAACTAACCCCATCCATTGCTTTGCTGACGATAGCACTCTTCACTGTAGTTCATCTCAGTCTACTCATAGTGATAATCCACCTTCTATGTCAAATCAAGAAATTAAAGCTGAAATGGCAAATTCAATCAACAAAGACATTCAACGTATTCTCGAATGGGGAAGCAATAATCTAGTTAAATTTAATGCTAACAAAATTCAGTGTTGCCTTATGTCCGCCAAAAAAGATCGATCATTTCCTGTTGTAAGTATGAATGGCTCAGTTCTTAAGTTTTCAGACTCTATTACTCTGTTGGGTATGACTGTATCTTCAAATCTCTCATGGGTTGACCATCTTCTGTCAGCTACCAAAACAGCTGCTCGTAAAATAGGCTTTTTGTACAGATCTAAGCAGTACTTTACCTCTCGACAACTCCTTTTGCTGTATAAGGCCCAAATTCGGCCTCATCTGGAATATAATTCTCACCTTTGGGTTAGTGCTCCCCAATACGCTCTCGGTATCGTTGATCGTATTCAAAAGAGAGCGATTAGGCTTATAAATGACCCGTCTTTAACTTCTCACATACAGTCCCTTCAGCATAGAAGGATGGTTTCAGTTCTTTCTTTGAATTACATTCTTTGATACCATCTCCGGATATCTTTGCGAGAAACACTCGGTTCGCTCAATCACATCATCAGTATGCAGTACAAATCTCCACTTGTCGTACCAAACGGGCGCAATCCACATTTTTCTACACGGCTTCTAAACTCTGGAATGATCTCCCTAGTTCCTGTTTTCCTCTCACTTATGATATGAGAAAATTTAAGGTAGCTGTTCATAGGCATCTATTGTTGGCAATTCATTATCCCTCTATCCATCCTCCTAAGTGTTCCTGAGTGCTTTAGCACGATAGGCCTTATTTAGCCTGTTCAGGTCCACAATCATAAAAAAAAAAAGCAATGCATTTGAACTTCAGTGCTAACCAATACAAACCTGCCTATCACAATTTTTTTAAATTCCGATGTGACTACTACGGTGAAGATGATACAGATGCGTTATTCAACTACTACGAATTCAAATCTTGTCCAGTATTTGTAATGGACTGCTCTAAACAAAATGAGTCCTTAAAAAACTCGAAGGTAGACATCAAATTGGAAATGGAATCTCTGTACAGCCCACTCACTGGAGAAGTGAAAAACTTATAATATACACTCTGTATGTCTAGTATATAAAAAAAAAATGTTGTAATTATTCATTTAGTTCCATTTCATCCATTAACGATGAAAGTAGTTGCTCAAAAACAAAAACTTCCAAATCAAATTCATGACTTTGAGGAAGAGTCGATTACTTCAAAATATGGCGATTTACTTCCTAATAGTATGCGTGGCATTATATGCGGCCCATCCAATTGCGGCAAAACAAACGCAATGATTAGTTTGCTTACTGACCAAAATGGTTTGAAATTTAAACATACATACGTATACTCTAAGTCTTTGAACCAGAACAAATACAAACTTTTATAGGAAATCTTACTTCCGATGAAGGATATAGGTTACTTTACGTTCAGTAATAAACACGATCTGATTGATCCTAATTATGCAAAATCAAACTCTCTTTTTATCTTCGAGGATATCGCTTCTGAAAATCAAAATAACATAAGGGCATATTTTTCTAGTGGTAGACATAACTTGCAGTAAAATTCGAAACCACATAATTCGTGACAATGCAAGTCTAATTATATTATTTGAGCAAGATGAATTAAATCTAAAACACGTGTATGAGGATCTTATAAGCCCCACCATAAGCATGACATTGTTACGGGACATGTGCTCAAAGTGCTGGATAAATCTATTTGGTTTCATAGTCATAAATAAGGATGCTAAAGTCAATAATGGTCACTATAGGAAAAGGTTTGATGAATATATAATACCTTAAACTGCTTTCAGTAGTTTAGTGGTTACTCATCCGTTTAGGTATTAACAACTATCTATTCAGGGTAAAACCCCGTTTTGCTACAATGGATAACAAAGAGATGATATTAAAGAAAAGAATTATTCAGGCTCGTAAAATAATACGGCGGAAATATAACAGTATTAAAACTACCCGCATTGATAATGAAAGAACATTTGAAAGTTCTTATAAACCTCTAATAGGACCTCTAACTGAAATAGTAAATAAAATCGATACTGATTAAAAAAACACCTAAAAAGGAGTCCATTGACGTTAAACGCAAAAATCCACCTCTGTTCACATTTCGAAGAAAGCTTGCTACAACCACTCCAACTAGTCCGCTAGGTCAAAGGACTCCAGGCTTCATTTCACCCTCATTAGCAAGAAATAGTGCTACTTGCCCCCTAGTTCAGCTTTCGTTTTTTCAATTAAATCCTCCCCTCTAGGCCCTCGTACACCATCTTTCCTAGATACATCTGTCGCAGGAGAGATTAATATTGAGGAAGAAGAAGAACCTCTTAGTATCTCAGATGATTCCCGTAATGAACCCATCTCTGAAGAATTTCTCCAGCAGAATCAAGAATTACCTCTTATATACGTTGAACGTATTATGACGGATCTTGAAGGTGCTATCCTATGGAGTCCACTATAATACCAAACCAGACAAATCGACAATTGGTAATACTCCCGTTACAATTAAAGGAAACGATATGATTATTAAAGGTCCCACCTATAAAGGTACTCCAGGTTTATACGATCTGCTTATTATGAATGAACCCGATTTAAATCTGGTAAATTCCAAAGATACAAAGAATTATGAAAGTGTTTTAGAAGCTACGAATGTTGCAAAGCGAGCTTATGATGTAAATGAACAGATTAGAGGAAGCCGCAGCAAAAAGTATACACAAATAATCAAACCCATACTATCGTCATCATCACCCATAACTCATGGGGGTGGAGCTATGTTTTCAAGGAATTAACAAACAGACCGATTGAATATAAATATTGGAATGATGTTCACGAACTAATTCGTGATCTAAAAGTATTGTGGGCAGAAAAATTGGCGGGTGAATGATATAGTGTCAATTGTAGAAGAACTATATGAAGATGAATACATTGAAAGACCAAACAACCGTTTTCTAAACAATATAAATCAGAATGCATTGATGTCGATATGTCATATCTAAAATGCCCCTTGACAAATTTGGAGGGCCACATGCGCAGTATCAATTCAAGAAATTAACCTCTCAGTTTCAACTGATTGATGATAATCAATTTGATATCGAGAATAAGAGACTCAGCAATGTTGCCAGTCCCATAGATCCTCAACATCCGTCACTAAGCAATACTATTTATCAACAAGGTTGAATTTGGATGGAAGGGTTTGACGCAGTTGGCGGACCCGGAAAAGATGGTGACGCTATAAGTAAAGGAGCAGTTCAGAAAGCTGTTAACGGAAACTCTAACGCATATCTAGTGTTGGAGCAAAAACTTAAAGAATTTTCGGATAAATTAGTACCATGTCTAAATTACAACTAGTCAACGAATTGCATAAATCTGCAAGAAAAAATTTAAACGAAGGCGCACAGTAATTAATATGATGACCTTTGGCAAGCAGATTTGGCAAAATTTAACATATATGAAAAGCAAAATATGGGCTATAAGTGTATATTAGTGGTTTTCGAAATAGTTGTGGACTAAAGGACTGAAAACAAAAACGAGTATAGAAGTTACCAAGGCCATGCAAACAATCTTCAAAACGGGCCGGAAACCTTCCAATTTGCAGACAGATGCAGGAAAAGAATTCTACAATGAGCCTTTTACTAAACTGATGCAGCGTTATGGGGTCAACCATTACTGCACCTATAGCACAAAGAAAGGAGCAATTGCGGAACGTGTTATCAAGACCATTAAGTCTGCTCTATATAAGTCCTTCAGCCTATTACACTACTAAAGCATTTCATAAATACGTAATCACGATGTTGTTTTTCCAGGACAGCTGAAATTATTTTACTACACTCTTCTGTCCTTTTCCTAAAGTGTGCAGAGTCTCTAGTTAACTGTTCCCATTCTCCTTTTCGCTCCCATTATACTACATGGTGAACTACGTTTTTGAGCTCATTAATGCAGACCTCCTTCACAGGTATTGCCATCTGTTGAAATATAATTCGGTAAATGACATTCTATTTCATGTACAAATTGTTCCAAAGATATTTCTCTAAGGTCTTCTATTAATCGCTTAATACAAACACAAACACAAACTACAGCCTTAGGCAACAACTCTGTACTGTAACACATCCACATATTGACTAAACATTTATTATTATTCCTATTCTCGATGTTTGTTACCCCCACTTATTACTTAACGGCTTTCGCAACTTCTACGTCAATATCAATTTTCTCCTTGGCAAATTCTACAATTTCCATAACACATGTTACATTGAGATCAATTATATCTTGTAATGGAACTATTAACCTGCGTATGTCAACATCAGGCATTTCCGCTGCCGCATGTATTCTTTTATTATAAAATGCAGGAAATTCCATATTAGGTACTAAATCCATTCGGTAACTGAGAAGAAATTTCCATAACTGTTCTATAGACTCCCATCCTAAATAGATTTCTGATTCTTCACAATCAGAGATGCGTATAATTTTCTTCTTGTTTACAGTTTCATACGATATAGTTTTCGAACCCATTTTTGTTGGCAATCATGTCCCTTCAGGTGTGTAGAAATAATTTGTAATTGATTGATTGATAGTCCATCAGTATATGCCATTCCTGCTTATCAAACACCACTCCATTACTCTTAGATCCACCAAGTTTCACCAATGGTTCAAAATTGGATTGGGGTGACAGACCAACACTAACATACTTCGATTTACTTTTATTTAAAAAATACTGCACATTATTAATTAAAATATCACATCTACTTGAATTCATAACACTCACAATCTTCGCCTTTTCTACCGCTTGACGTAATATGTTCTCAATTACAGACAATACTGGTTTCACATGTACTCCCTCTGCATTTATATCTTACTTTCCCCACTATTTCTACCGTCAAGGTTACCTGCTTCACCCTGACCGCCACACTGCACTTTATTACAGCAATCCTACCGTTTCAAGGCCTTCATTCAAGACGATTCTGCAATTTTTGCCGGATCTCGCCAATCACTTCAAGGGTGTCTCCTTCACTTTGCAGCCCCCACATTTTCAAGGTTCTCACATCCTCAAGGTTGTCACAACCTTAAGGTTCCCGTACTTACAATGTCTTCCCCTTCTCATGTTTTCCACTTTTACAAGGTTACACAATACCACCATCAATCCCACAAGGTTACCTATGTATATGTTTTACAAGGTCAGTTACTTATTTAAAAATAGGGGTAACTACACATATAGTATCGTGTTATTTCCAACAGTGTCAGTATGTCTGCTGGCCCAGTATCGGATGATAGGGAGTGCTACCAACCATTATCACTTTTTAATCTAAGTGTCCGGCGAGCATGTGAAATAATTCCAAACTGGGTGTAATTTGAAAAAAAGAACTACTACCTTCTACGACATTAGAAGCGTTAAAGAATACATATGAAGATGTGTAGTGGAATACTGAATCGTTTGTCAACCTAGATAAACGAATTCGCTACTTCCACCATCATACCTTCATGAGTAATTTGGGATATTATTGACACACATTTGTCCTTCATACTCGTTATCATCTTGCTGGTCATATGCATTTATGCCATGACTACTACAAAGCATTGCAACCAAGTGAATACCGAGTTATTGACCACCACACACATATGGATAGATGGGTCGCTATTTACCACATGTCACACCAAGAATACTGGTGCTCATCGTGTAGAGCGCCCCTAACAATGCTGTACGAGGTATATGAAGATGAATCATGCATACTCTGCGCTGAAGTGTATTATTTGGACAATTAGTTTTTTTTATAATGTATATAATAAACTATTTCCTGTTAGTATCTTACAGTCTTCTACGGTGAGAAGATGTGCTACGTGACATCGACCTTTTATTATCCTCAGTATTACAGTTGTTTCGATAAACTTACTTACGTATCGAACATGGTCTGGTCCATCGCTTGCAGCACTAGGATTCATTTCCATATCTTCAAACGGTTGAATGCTTCATGTGTGGAGTTCGAATAAACCAATGGCGGTCATCTGACACTCCGCTATAGGAACATCTCCGATGGGCACCACACTCCACGTACGGTCAATTACTTGCACCACGTCCACGCAGGTGTAATGATACAGAGGTGTAAAGGACATTTTGCACTTGTACTAAATCAAAATGTTTTATTCCTAGAGAACATCATGTATCTGAATAATACATTGATTAAATTTGTACATACAACAAATAAATATATTAACATATCATTATCTTTTTTTACTTTTGTGCTAAGTGTGGGATCAGAGAAGTGTAAAAATTACATGAGCAAGCCTAGAAAAACTGAGATAACTATCTGAGTACGTAGGGTGTGCAAATATCCTTGAAAATGTGTTCAGTGTCAGTAACCTACGTTTTTTCACACCTTCCAGCAGTGGTGGACCTTGGTCAAGTGACCTAAAAATTGCGTAACCTTAAGCGGGTGGGACCTTAGAATTGTGGTAACCTTGGAAATGTGAAACCTTGGAATTGTAGTGTGTTCCAGAAGTCTCCAACCTTACCTACTTGTATGTCTTTTTGATTGTATTAGATAATAGTCCCGTTTTGCAATTTGGTTAGCAAATAATGCTATAGTCATTAATAGTAATTTGCTTCTAGCCTACTAGTCCTCGTAGGATCTTTAGATATTTTAACAACTTTTCCCTGAACTGAATAAGCGTGCATGTTCGCACGCAATCACACAAATTCCTCTATGATAAGGCCGCTGTTCTCATTTTTCATCAAATCGGAGATTGTTTTATTGAGGATAGGAATTCCATGGAGTGAAGGGGAGGAATTCTACACTCATCACTAGAATTTCAAATTGCCACCAAATGATTCCAATTTATTATCCTTTAGTTTTTTTATACTACAGTCACCTCGACTATATACTGTTGAATGATCAGCATCAACCGCTAAGCACTAATAAATTTTGTATTAACCTATCCACCGCTGATCTCAGATATGCTGCTTCTATCCACGATCGTTCGGCATACGTCATCCTCATATCATCGGTCTAGTATAGTCACCAAATATGGTCAATGTGTATTGATTAATTTCATAATTACATTAAAACATAAAGTTATTTGAGGGGGGCTAACCATCGTTCATACATTGTTCAAGCGTATTTATCAGAAACTTACTAAAATTGTACATTAGTTCACATAACGTTAAATCAGATTCTTTTTTTTTGATGTTTTAAGATTCAGTCAAGATCACGGAAGTTTACTGACACCTTCGGAAAGAATTGATTCAAATTTACTAACAATACACATAGAAAATCCTCTATACCATCACCCACACTTCGTACTGACTCCATTGTGCAGACTATAAAGTCCTTCATTATATAAATTTTCATTAATGCATCATACCGTAAATGCGATTCGAAATCTTTACACGTGGTTCGAAATCGTTGAATACATTCTGTCCCATCATAATAGCTTTGATCCACTATCTTTTAATTTAAATTTGAGTTCGTGTAGAAGCCTATTAAGTTCGATTTCTTCTGCTGATGCAATTAATCCTCCCATATTGATACATCAAGTGCTCAAATTTATACCTTTATTTAGATTTATGAGTCAACTTAGCCCACTTTTGTCAAGATAGGCACTCCCCGCTTTACTCACGGCAATAATTTTAGCGTAGCCAACAACTATTACATTAAAACCATATTAGCCAAGATAACTGCTCCCCCTTCACCCTAAAACAAGAACCAGACGAGACAACCACCTTACGTAATTGACAGCCCGTGACCTTGTATTAGAATTGGCATAGCATAGAGAACCACAGCCAAAACTACCCCTAATTGACCTAAGACAAGAACCGGACAAGACCAACACCTTGACCTCAACGTAGTTCTTTAGTCACTATCCTGCGGGCTACTGATGTTGAACTATGCCAGAATCGCCCTTACTGTACTACTTTTATGTTGAGCGGGACATTGCGACTAAGCACATGACAGCCGCACTTTGCTGTTTAATACGTTGTATGCACACTCGCACACCTGCTTATCATCCAAACATTTTCAAAAACCTAGCTCTGGTGTGGGTTTAACCTGGATAGTGCTTTTAGAATATCGACGTCTTTGTTTAAGACGTCACCCATGATGCGTGTTACGGCTTTCTAATGAGATATATTTCATTTTATGGCTTTTTTCGGTACATACACACCGCAGGAACCGGCCTCGCCGAATATGGAGGTTTTGTAACGTAGCACATTCGCCGTGCGGATTGGATGTTGGTACGCTTCTTCTGTTTTTCGACTGTTAGACGTAATTTGCCTTGTTAGATTTTTTATACAGGCTGGATCACATAGTTTCTAAAACGAGATTATGTAATGGGCCAGTATTAGTCTTAATAACCAAAAATAATGTACGTATACGCAATGATCATTTCGCTATATGTGCATGAGAAAAACACTCTGAAAAAACCTCGCACAGAGCAGACAGTAACGTGAAACGAACCCATTACCTCTTGAATGTCACTCCCCTTCTAGCTCAGTTCCGCACCTATGCGTAGCCACCGTTATGGCAAAGGTTTTAGCACACTTTGTGATATCACGATAGTGATTTTTACTCTCTTTGAGGCTTCAGATGGGATACAATCTTCATTGCTAGTTTAATGGGTCGTGTCTTGTATAATCGACTTTGCTTTTTTTGTACCTATAATTATTGCATTAAAAGGTCGAATATTATGATAAAATACTACAATAGTAATATTAAATCACGTAAAAATCTTTGAAAGTTGTTTGTGTGCTAGTTTATTTGAAAGTATGATTTTGAATTTGAATTTTTTTATTTTCATTCCAGTGAAAGACACGTTTTTAGAATCAGTAAGTACATTTAAGGAGTGTTTCTATCAGTTAGTAGACTAATATTTTTCTCGATAAAGTAACGTTTATAGTAGCGTTAAGCTATTAATTTTAAATACGTCTTACAAGTACAACAATCTCAAGTGTACTGTAGTGGTATGACAAAAATCCCTAGTTGTTAATATTGTTGTGTTTTGCAGTTGGCTGCTTTGGATTTTTAGTGTGGTTTTAGTTTATGTCATATTAAACCTTCGTTTGTCACTTTTGTGTTTTCTTGGTGCCGAAACGTTACAAAATGTATTTGCGAATATGCAACGTAGGGTGAACTTATGTTTACAATTTAATGGCGGTCATTTTAAACATATGCTGTAAAGCAAAGTGTGATAACTAATGTGTACCTAAGGAGTTAAAAAAAATTTGTAAAAGACATTGTCATTCCATAAACATGTACTGTAAATTTTATTTAATTATAATGAAATTATAACATTTAAATACTTAAGATTTTGTAATGATGTAATCCAATCATTAAATAATATTTTATTTATTTTGTTGTATTTTATAGGGATGCAGTCTAATCAAATACAAAATAGTCATTATTTAAATTAAGATAATATTTTATAATATGTATAAGTTAATGACCTTCATACAGATTTGAAACTGATCGTAGTTTTTACTCGAACCATGCTCTAGAGTAGCTAGAGCAATACAGCTTCTTACCAACCTATCAGTGGTACCAATTTAAATATTTTGATCACGTGGTATACACTTGAGATTGATCACTCTGTACTATGTACTTCTACGGTGATGTGCAAAGCCCGTTTTTAATATTATACATTAATGTATTTATATTAATATATTACATTCCTGAGACGTCAATTTTATACCCATGTATTATGTTAAACCATATTGTATTACACCGTAACTCTGTATAACCAAATATAGTGCTGCGACTACTATTGCGAGTTTGTAAATTCCTTGTTCGCGCCCTTTATCATAATGGTGTGTGTACAAAAATATTTACACATTTTATTGCCAAACAATAACCAGTATATTGGCAAAAACAAGTAGTTTATTACACACACAACAGTTATTACTCAGTTATGTTCAGTAAATATATTTTAAACGTTATATATAATTAGTTAAATACAAATTACTTTTTCACAAGTAACATATATACAAAAATAAATAAAAAAACCAAACGATTTTTATAATTAATCGAAACGCCTTTCACTTTATAAATTACTATTTCATTTGCATTTATGTGTTTAGGGCCTCCACTTTGGGGATATCCGGTCCGTAGTATTCCACCTTGTTTGCCACTTTGTCCAAGTGTAATGATCCTAAAAGCCTTACAATTACTTAAATAATAATAATAAATCGTATATTCACATGAAAGGTTTAACAATAAATATATATATATATATATATATATATATATATATATATATATTTATATATAAGGTGTTCTAAAAGTCCATCAGGAAACTCCGGGAGGAGATTCTACGAGCTAAAATAATAGCAGTTTGTAAGGAAATTTTTTTTAGGATTGTCATTTGTTTGCAAGTTACGGCTTGTCAAAGACCAATTTTTTTATTGTATTTATTAACGATTCTGGTTTTACAAAGAGATAGCGTTAGATAGTGGAATTACACGAACAAAGTATGACAGATTCTCCTATTTTATAATAATAATAATAATACATTTTATTTGTCCAACAGAAACAAGTACCAATTACAGGACAAACTGAAAAAAAAAACTAAATACAAATACATAAAACACCAATACAAGAGAAAATACTACACACATAACATAAGGATTATAAGTTACTAACATTTCTAAAACTATTGTATATTGAATTAAAGTTACAAAGAATAAGTAACAATTTACAAGTTTATCATAACAAATGTTCGTAATGACCACCATTCACCTCTATACATTTTCTAACACGTTTTAGAAATGATCATCTGACACGATGAAAAACACCGATATTGTTTCTAATTGTTTCACACCCACCATTAATCCTTTGTCGCAGATCATTGACGTCGTTAACAGGCGTTTTATAAACTATGGACTTTAAATGGCCCCAAAGAAAAAAATCCATTGGATTAAGATCTGGCGATCGCGGTGCCCAAGCTATTGGTTCACCTCTTCCGATCCAACGATTATGAAATACCTCACCTAAATATCTACGAACAGCCAAACTAAAATGTGGAGGGGCGCCATCTTGTAGAAGCCACATATTTGCTCTTGTTCTTAGAAGAACATCTTCAATTAAATCTGGAAGATCGTTTCGAAGAAATTCCAAATAACTATCTCCATTTAACACTCCATTAAAAAAGTAAGGACCCAGTAATTGATTTTCTGCGATTCCAGCCCATACGTTAGGGGAATATCTTCATGGATGTTTTGTTTCCTGGTATGCATGTGGATTCTCATCAGGCCATCGATGAGTATTATGATAGTTTGTAATACCATCTCTTGTAAAGCCGGCTTCGTCAGTAAACTAAATGTTAATAAATCACAGGTGGTAGACATGTATACTCCATGCCAGCCGGGGAGGTACCACCACCCTTACCATGGGCTCCTTAATATTGGGTCTCCGATTTTCTGAGCTCGGTAAGGACTGCCGGTTACCTTTTCCATTATCCTTAATCTATTCTCATCCTTATTCTTCCTTCTCGCCCTCACTGTCTTTCTATCGAATTAAAAGTCCCAAATTAAAAAATAAGATGGCTGTGGTTTCTAGGGTTATAAATTCCGGACGTAAAATCCTGCCCCATTCGGATGTCCGGGAGGGCAGGGCCCGAGCGACCTCGGTCATCGAAAGTATCAACTTTCTGATTCACTACTGCAACATCCGCGGTATCAGGTCTAATCTTAATGCTATTCACCAACATCTTGAACAATTATAACCTGATATTTTGTTTCTATCTGAAACACAAGTCTCCTCTGAAAGCCCCGAGTCACCCGACTTGCAATTTCCTCAATACCACCTTCACTCTAACTTTCGATATAAAGGAGCCGTATGTGCCTACATCAAGGACAGAATTGCTTGCAAGAGGGTTTCTTCCTTAGAAAATAAAAATTTTGACGTGATTTGGTTTAAACATTCTGGTCCTAATTTTGTGAAATTCTACTGTTGCATTTATAGGTCTCCTAATGACAGCAGCTTTCAAGACTTCTTCGATTACCTTAGTATGAAAGTTGACTATCTCCTGTCTCAGTTTCCTTCTTGCGATATCTCATTTGTAGGCGATTTCAATGTTCATAACTCTAATTGGCTTCGGCTTTCATCTACTACAAATCCTGCTGGTCATAGTGCAGAAACATTTGCTATTTCATGTGATCTCGCACAAATGATTTCTGAATCCACAAGAATCCCTGATAACCCTAACCATACTCCACATCTTCTAAATATCTTTCTTACATCAAACCCTCTTGTTTATAAAACTTCCGTTCTTTCGCCTTTAGGTCTTTCCGACCATTGTCTAATAGGAATCATTTCGCAAAACCGATAGAAACTTGTGGTGTTTTAAGTCAGCTCGATGGAGTGATTTACGGGATTTCTTTGCAACCTTTCCATGGCGTGAATATTGTTTTAAGTCGTCCTCTTCTTTTGACATCGCTCTTTCAGTATCTGAAGTCATCTTCATGGGAATGGAGTTATACATTCTCAAAAAACAGTACCGTATGGGTCATTCAGGTTTCCAACCCTGGTTCAATAAAGCTTGTGCTGATGCAATATCTTTAAAACATAAATGTTACATTAAATGGAAATCTAATAAATCGGTCGACAGTCATGTGGAATACGTTGGTGCTAGAAATATCAGCAAAAGTGTCATCACTAAAACTAAAAAGTTGTTCGAACAACGAAAATGCAACGAACTAGCTACATCTCCTTTAGGCAGTCGTAAATTTTGGTCTTTAGCTAAAGCATTAGTAAAAACTTTGGAACATCTTCATTTCCCCCCCTGACGTCTATTGACGGATCGGTATTTGCTGATTCTGTAGACAAAGCCAACGTTTTTGTGGATTTGTTTGCATCAAACTCGTGTCTCAATGATTCTGGAAAAGATGTGCCCCTAGTCAACTTTTCTTCATACGCTATGAAACCAATTCATTTTCGGTACAAGCTCTTGGAATCGATCATCAGTAGGCTTGATCTCAATAAGGCGACTGGCCCAGACGGTATCCCAGCTATTGTCTTAAAGAAATGTTCCCCCGAACTAGTACCAGTCCTATCTAAGCTCTATACGATCTCTTATGTCTTCTGGGGAATTCCCTTCATCATGGAAGTTAGCAAATGTTCAACCTATTCCCAAAAAAGGCGATAAGACCGATCCCTCAAATTACCGACCAATTGCCATCACTTCCATTTTGTCTAAAATCATGGAAAAAGCAATCAATCAGCAACTGCTCACGTTCCTTGAAACTAACAAACTCCTTAGTGACCACCAATATGGGTTTAGGCAAAGTCGTTCAACAGGCGATCTTCTTTCATATGTGACCCAAGTTTGGAACAATACACTAGAGCAGTCCGGTGAAACAGTTGTAGCCGCTTTAGATATCTCAAAGGCATTTGACCAAGTTTGGCATAAGTGTTTACTTGCCAAACTCACCTCGTTTGGGTTAAATGATACGCTCATCAACTGGGTTTCTAGTTTCCTTTATAAAAGACGAATACGTGTCGTAGTTGATGGGTTTTTTTTCAAAAGAAGTTAGCATTAACGCGGGCGTACCACAGGGATCCGTTATAGCGCCTACACTTTTTCTACTGTACATAAATGACCTTATTTCTTCAACAACTAACCCCAGCCATTGCTTTGCTGACGATAGCACTCTTCACTGTAGTTCATCTCAGTCTACTCATAGTGATAATCCACCTTTTATGTCAAATCAAGAAATTAAAGCTGAAATGGCAAATTCAATCAACAAAGACATTCAACGTATTCTCGAATGGAGAAGCAATGATCTAGTTAAATTTAATTCTACCAAACCTCAGTGTTGCCTTGTGTCCGCTAAAAAAGATCGATCATTTCCTGTTGTAAGTATGAATGGCACAGTTCTTAAGTTTTCAGACTCTATTACTCTGTTGGGTATGACTGTATCTTCAAATCTCTCATGGGTTGACCATCTTCGTCAGCTACCAAAACAGTTGCTCGTAAAATAAGCTTTTTGTACAGATCTAAGCAGTACTTTACCTCTCGACAACTCCTGCTGTATAAGGCCCAAATTCGGCCTCATCTGGAATATAATTCTCACCTCTGGGTTAGTGCTCCCCAATACGCTCTCGACATCGTTGATCGTATTCAAAAGAGAGCGATTAGGCTTATAAATGACCCGTCCATAACTTCTCACATACAGTCCCTTGAGCATAGAAGGATGGTTTCAGTTCTTTCTTTGTATTATCGTTATTACAACTCTGGAATGATCTCCCTAGTTCCTGTTTTCCTCTCACTTATGATATGAGAAAATTTAAGGTGGCTGTTCATAGGCATCTATTGGCAATTCATTATCCCTCTATCCATCCTCCTAAGTGTTTCTGAGTGCTTTAGCACGATAGGCCTAATTTAGCCTGTTCAGGTCCACAATCACAAAAAAAATGCATTATCTTCGCCATATTTTTCAATAATGCTATTACAGAGCTGCAAACGACAAACGGAATCTTCATGATAAAGTGCTTGTATCTTTTGCACGTGGAATGGGTAAAGAAGTTGCTCGTAAAGAATATTCCAAACTAAAGAATGGGCAATACCCTCCTGCGCGGCAATTCTTCTTGTACTTATCGCCGAATTTGCCTCTACTGTCTCCAGCACTCTTTCTTCTTTTTCTACAGTCCTCGTAGTTCTTGGTCTTCCTGAGTCATAAATATCATTTCTAAAAGAACCTTGCTCCCCCAGACAGGCATTTGGGGGATTCACAGACGTGAATGTGAACAAATGTTTGTGCATGTGGTATTCTTCTATCAGGATATGCATCTATGTAATTCCGGCGCGCTTGTTCTGCATTACCATTTGCTTGTCCATAACAAAAATGCATGTCACGGTATTCAGTACTTGAGTATTGTTGAGCGATTTTCCAAATTATTATGGTAAAAAATCAAACTTATACGAAGATTAAACAATGTTCGTGACAATTCGTATCAAGAGTATTAATAACAGTTATTTGAAGCATGCCAACTCGGTTAATTAACGAATGGAATTATCAACATTTGATATTTTAATAAAACTTTAATAGCAATGTCTGACTAAACGGTTGCATTTATCGGCTTGAATAAAGAGCACATAATTTTTTCTAATATTGTTTCTCTTTATAATAATGTTCATATTTTTGAGATGTTTGGCAAGGGAAAAAAGTTATCAACAAAACAAGTTTTGAGTTTTAGGTAAAGTGCCCTCTAAACGGCGCATAATGGAACTTTTTTATTACTGCTACAGTAGAACTTGATCTAATTAGTAAGTATATCAAATGAGAGACTAATTGAACTGCAGAAGTTATTTAAAAAGAAAATTTAAAAAAATCGGTTTTGACAAGCCGTAACTTGCAAACAAATGACAATCCGAAAAAAAATTTCCTTACAAACTGCTATTATTTTAGCTCCTAGACTCTTCTCCCGGAGTTTCCTGATGGACTTTTAGAACATCCTGTATATATATATATATATATATATATATATATATATATATATATATATATATACAGGGTGTGGCGCGAAGAGTTTAGATTATAAGTGTTGGTGGATACAGTTGTGTTAAAAATCTGAAATTACGAAGCTGTAGGTTTTGGATGACGCTGAGTTCAAATATAATATTGTCCTGAATGTGGCACTTCCGGTTATACCGGAAGTAGACGTCAACTTTGTTATTTTAAATGGAACCTAATATTTTTTATTTTATTTTCGAATTCTACATGAAATTCTAGATAAAATTTGTGCACAATATCCTAAACCAAAAATGAAGTATTTTCGAGATATTTCGATTTCTTTTTAAATTTTGAAAAAATCCTAGTCCATATTGAATAACGATATCTCCATTAATAACGAAGCTAGTGACGTGAAATTGTAACCAATAAACAACAAGCGTTTGCTCGTTAACTCCATATATCCATCTCTTTGATATTTCATACAGGGTGTTTTAAACTTAGCCGCCAATATGCAAAATTTAAATCATTTATAAGTTGCTTACTTTAAATAGAACACCCTGTATTTTATTACATTTTCCGCTGTATTTTTTTAAGCCAATTCGTTTGGTATTAGTATTCCTTATACCTAAATCCAACCACTTTTGAGATATTTCATTATCTTAGTTAAAACATAACAACACTTAATTATTTCAACATTAGTAAAGGGTAGGTCATGATTTCCATTATTTAAGGTGATATTTTGTTATTTTTTCGTAAGTTATTAATTCTGAAAAGTAACCAATAGCCTGAAAGGATTATTAATTGTGGATATCATTAAAAACGTTGACTAGGTATTTTGTATTAATTTAATAAGATAACTTACAAACAAAAATAATTAAATGTAATATTAAACAAATACAGTTTTATAATAAGTGTTCAAAATTAGCACCATCTACTTCTAAACATTTATGAATCCTTTTCATTAAGATATGTCTTGTAATTCTGGAAATATGGTCGGGTGTTAGAGAAGTAAAAGTAAGTAAGACTCTCTGCATCATATCTTCCTTTGTCGTAACAGGTTTGGAAAGTACCTGATTTTTAATGTAACCCCAAATACCAAAATCTAGAGGAGCCAAATCAGGGGAGCGAGCTGGCCAACGAAGCTGACCTTGATTGGCAATCGATCTATCATCAAACATGTCGTAAAGATGCTGAGCAACAGGCCCAAAGTTATGAGGAGGCGCTCCATCTTGCTGATACCAAGCTGAAGCCGCCGCTCCATTTCTTAAAGTATGTAACGCCGGTCGTATGGCTTCTTCTAAAATGGGGCAATATCTTGTACCATTTAAATTTTCATCATAAAATTTTAATGCTACACTTTTATCGTCTTTTATTGCACAAAAAACGTTAAAACTCCAACTATCTTGAAAATAACGTTCTCTACTAACATGTGTATTTTTATTAGACCAAAAATGGGAATTATGTCGATTAAATAATCCATTTTTGCTAAACTTTGTTTCATCACACCATATAACTCTTTTTATGAAGTTTTCATCCTCTTGGGTCTTCATTAAAAACCATTTACAGAATTCTACCCTTCGAGGAAGATCACCTAATTGTAAGTGTTGCACCAAATGATATGAAAATGGTTTCCATTTGTGTTTTTTTTTAAATGCGATGAATTGTTATCGTCGACAAAGTAAGACCTCTCTCACAATCTCTAATGGAGGCATTTTGAGAGGCCGTAAAAAAACCCAAAACATTAATTTCGTTTATGTCACTGTCCACTAGTGGTTTATTTTTATTAATTTTTGTCTTAAATTGACCAAACTGACGGTAGTTTTTAAGCATTCTTGTTACAATATCACCAGTTTCGTTTGGTCGATTCGGATATCTTTCTGCAAAAACACGTCCGTTCAACAATTCTATTACACTCGCCGTAAATAATAATAATATTAAAAAAATCACCATTAGTAAATCTTACATTTGGCTTCTCTAGATTTTGGTATTTAGGGTTACATTAAAAATCAGGTATTTTCCAAACCTGTTACGACAAAGGAAGATATGATGCAGAGAGTCTTACTTGCTTTCAATTCTCTAACACCCGACCATATTTCCAGAATTACAAGTCATAACATAATGAAAACGTTTCATAAATGTTTTGAAGTAGATGGTGCTAATTTTGAACACTTATTATAAAACTTAATTTGTTTAATATTACATTTAGTTATTTTTGTTTGTAAGTTATCTACTTAAATTAATACAAAATACCTAGTCAACGTTTTTAATAATATCCACAATTAATTATCCTTTCAGGCTATTGGTTACTTTTCAGGATTAATAACTTATGAAAAAATAACAAAATATCACCTTAAATAATGGAAATCATGGCCTATCTGTTACTAATGTTGAAATAATTAAGTGTTGTTATGTTTTAACTAAGATAATGAAATATCTCAAAAGTGGTTGGATTTAGGTATAAGGAATACTAATACCAAACGAATTGGCTTAAAAAAATACAGCGGAAAATGTAATAAAATACAGGGTGTTCTATTTAAAGTAAGCAACTTATAAATGATTTAAATTTTGAATATTGGCGGCTAAGTTTAAAACACCCTGTATGAAATATCAATGAGATGGATATATGGAGTTAACGGGCAAGCGCTTTTTGTTTATTGGTTACAATTTCACGTCACTAGCTTCGTTATTAATAGAGATATCGTTATTCAATATGGACTAGGATTTTTTCAAAATTCAAGAAGAAATCGAAATTTCTCGAAAATACTTCATTTTTGGTTTAGAACATTGTGCACAAATTTTATCTAGAATTTCATGTAGAATTCGAAAATAAAATAAAAAATATTAGGTTCCATTTAAAATAACAAAGTTGACGTCTACTTCCGGTATAACCGGAAGTACCACATTCAGGACAATATTATATTTGACCTCAGCGTCATCCAAAACCTACAGCTTCGTAATTTCAGATTTTTAACATAACTGTATCCGCCATTACTTTTAATCAAAACTCTTCGCACCACACGGTATATATATATATATATATATATATATATATATATATATATATATATATATATATATTCCACACGCTTTTCCCATTCCCGTCCAGCTTACAGTATAAATACCTCACCACCATCTCTCCAGGTATCGAACTAGTAGAGTTGTGATAACACTCCAGGGGACTTTTAACCAGAATTAGAAATCTCCTAACCATAAGGGATCGCCCTATATATACTTTGCACATCATCCCGATCACTTCGCTCACCTTGAACTTGTATGTACCACCGATTCATAACATTATTGTTGAGTTTTCAATACAGTGATAAAAGTACGTTTTACAGTTAAGTTAGTAAAAATATCTATACAACAGCAAATATAACCAAACTTGAAATCAGTCCTCTAGCAATTAAATAAAGTAAATAAAATAAGGGTAAGGATTAAAATAAACAATGATCACTTACCAGGGTTGTTGCTGATAATCGTATTGGAAGAACGCCTTGACAGGGTAAACAGCTGCTTACAGACACAACACATGCACTTTTGGCGTTTTGTTTATAACGGAATAATATAAAGTACTTAGCGGCTTCCAGCAATCACTAACATAAAGTAATTATTTTCTGGATTTCTCCAGTTACATAACCACAATAACAACCTTGCACTATTCAAACACATCTAATGTTTTTGGAAGAAACCCTAATTAGCTAATTACCTGAAGTTGGAAATATAATGTTCACGTCCTTTGTGCGTGGCAAAAAATCCCTCTAATTTGATTACACTTATTTTTAAAAGCAGACTTGTTTGTTTGTGATGTCATCTAGTGGTGTATTTTTAGACTTGCGAATGTTTTCTGTAATAGAAGTTGGTCGTGCTCATCTCTCACACACTGGGGTGGATTGGCAAAATGGCTCTTAATACTGCCAAAAAGGCATTAATTTGGAGTGCAAATACAGTCAAGGGGCTGAACATTCCATGAAGTGGTTGAAAATCGCCCCCGAAAGGAAGCCGACCCCACCCTCAAAGACAGCCAACAGGTTGCTAATTAGGGGTAAAGACGCCTTCAGGGGTTGAAAATACCATCAAGGGGTTCATAAACGCCCCCGAAAAGAAGCCGTCAGAATAGGGGTGGAAAATGGTCACCGCCACGTGGGTGTGACTTTCCCCAGTACATTTTGTCCTCAATGGGGCTCCTTCTACTGGGATATTCGATTATTTTATGCAATTAGATATGCCAAAGCGGTAGGACGTATTTTAAGGTTGCTCCGCTTTTATCTTTCAGTTAGTGAAATAAATACATGTTTAAATGACAACCTCTAAATCAATAAAGTAAGGGTAAGTTTTTTGAACAGATTTTATACACAGCGGTTTGAATATTAATAACAAACAAAGATAATAATAATCTAATCAGTAGTTTGTGTAACGTGTAAATGGCCATTTAGTTGAAATAGGCACGAAAATAACGTTTAGGATTGCAATAGTATTGAATTTCTACGAAAAATGCGGCTTCTTTAAACCCATACCAGATGTGACTTAAAACTTGTAAATTTGTAAAGTAAACTTAAAGCGTAAATACCATCCTTTTGTCTAAGGATTGAATTCAAACAGGTAAAAATCCTTGCAATAACAATGAATTATAGAGAACTAATAAACAACAATTTAATTTTATGCCTCAGTAGCGCGGGGAAAAGAAAGCAATCATAAATACATATTTGTAGGAAAAATACCAGATGTAATTCATCCTTGTAAGGAACCCCTTTTCATAACAAATCCAAACGTAAGCATTGTCATAGGAACTGTTTTATTAGCAAAATGATAAAAATAAATAAACAATTAGATCGAAACCGTAATCCAAAGTGAAAAAAAAGCTAATAAATAGATAAACAAAGAAATAACTGGCTCTAATTTGTAATTAGAATTATAAATGAAAGTAATTAAATAATTTTCATTTCGAGAATGAATAACAGCAAGTCGCGTTATCTAATTCTAAATACAAGTAGCAAGTTACTGAACAGATTTTTAACGGTTTGAGTATTACTAATAACAAATAATAATAATCTAAACGGTAGAAGTTTGTAACGTGTAAAATGCCTCTTTAAAGAAAAAAGGCGAGTAAATAATGTTTAGGATTGCGGTGGCATCGAACATGCACCATAAAATGGTTCCTCTAAAATTCCCATGCCGGATGATTGTTGAAACTCATAAAGTCGTACTGACACAAATATAAAAATTGCAAAGGATGTACAGGGTACAGTGGTAAGTTTTTGAACATTTTTTTTTCTTTGTTTTCAAATTTGAAGGTTGATCCAACTTTTATTTTGGTACTATATGTGATTTTAAGTTTAATTATAACATTGCGTTGCATATTATCTTATAGTATATTCTTCCTTGACTGCAAATTCAAAATTTAACTTTTACCTTCGTTACTATGTTTGATCTTAATTGAAACTGGTTAACTCTAAAAGTAAACAATCAATGTTGGGAGAGCTAACAGGGCTATTATAATTGAATAAAAGAAACTGAGAGGATGGAAATTTAAGTTGTCACGGTTCGCGACAATAATAAGACAGATTTGATAAATAAATATTAAATTACATAACAAAGAAATAACTATAACTCGGAAAGTTAAATTAGAAATAATTGAAGCATTTGGTCGCAAATAAATAACAGCAAGTCCGGTGAATGGCGCGGAGCCAGGAATCGCGTAGGAAGCAATCTGGTTGAAATGTGATGTGATTAAAGGGTATGTAAGTGAAAAATGTATATGTATATATGTACATTGGGATATTCAAACAGTAAGTATACGATCTATTATTTATATCTTTCTTGACTGTCTATACTTCTACTTCTGACTTCCGAGTCGAGGCAGTAGACAAATAACTGTCCGATAGTTGGACAATACCGTTAGTAGGAAATATTACATCGTTCCGGGGCACGACTTGGCAGTAACCGGTTTGCTCGCTATGATATTACTCAAGAGAACAATACATTTGCCTCGGATCGACCTGGCTACAAGGGGCGGTCAAGGTCGAAACAGACAGGCCCCATTGTTGATGACTGTGCAGGGAATGAATGGCGAGTCGGTACGTGGAATGTTAGAGGTATACATGGTAAAGAATGTGAAGGTGCGAATGTAATGTAAGAAAGACACCTTAATATTCTGTGTGTGTCGGAGACAAAGCGCAAAGGAAAGAATGCTGTGGAGATGGAGGATGGCAGCCTAGCACCATGGTCAGGAGTTGAGACTGAAGTGCAGGGCGGAAATGGAGTTAGGGTGATCGTAAGTGAAAGAGCGAAAAGATGTGTTAAACAGTACGCATTGGTATCTCCTCGAGTAATATGGGTTAGAATGAAAGTGGAGTTTCGAAGAATTTTTCTTATTGCACGCTATGCACCGGTGAATGGAGAAAGAGACCAGGAATGAAGTGGAGAACGTATTGAACGTATGTAAGCCAAACGAAAGAGTGATGATAGTGGGAGATATGAACGGATGGGTGGGTGTACAGAGAGAACACAGTGAACGCGTTCTAGGAAAGTTCGGAGACCAAAGCATGGTGAACATCTCCTGAACATCTGTGTGGAGAGAAGCCTGTTTGTACGTAATACGTGGTTTAAACATAAAAATGTGCTTATGTATACATGACAAAGAGGTGAACCCAAAAGTATGATAGAAATTATAGTGTATGTTGAACGGCTTAGAAACCTGGTGACAGACACAAAAGTAATGCGCGGATTGGAGTGTGGATCGGACCACTTTTTGGTTATACCTAGAGTGTGTTTAGGGAAAAAGTGCGGACGTCCAGAATTAGGGTAGACAAATGGATAATCGTGCGAGAATAAAATGCGCAGATGCTGTGAGTAAAGAGTTGAATGTGAATGAAACAGTGTGGAACGAACAAATAAAAGACACCGACGTTGAAAGTGCATGGATAAGCTTGAAGAACTGTGTTGTCAATTGTGCCGTGCGGATATGTGGAAGGGCGACTGTAGGTAGACAGAAATAGTGTGCTTGGTGGAATGAGTCGGTAAAAAAGACAGTATGTAAGAAAAAAGATGCGTACATGGCAATGACTGCTTCAAAAAATGAGACTAAGAAAAAGCGATTGTATGAGGTGTACAGATTGAGAAATGAAGAAGCGAAGGAGGCAGTGAGAATAAGTAAAGAGGGAGTGATAGCTGTGGAAGGAGAGAAAATGTAGAATGATTTTGAGGGAAACAACAAACTCTTCTGGAAATGGGTCAAAAATACAAAACGTGGCCCAAAACAGAACGCTGCAGGAATGATGAACATGAGCAACGAAACAGTATGGGACGATTCTGAAGTGAGGAAATGCTGGCAAGAATATTTCGGAAAGCTGTACATTAGTGAGGAAAGTAAGGCTGAAGGGTTAATTAAGGAGAATGTAAGTGAGGAGAATGAAACTGATAATGATATTGGGATAAATGAGGAAGAGAACACGGTAGGTAGGTTGAAAAACGGCAAGGGAGCAGGAGATGGTTGCTCTCCAGCAGGTGATCGAAAAGTGTTTAAGGGTAAAAAGGAAGCTGTACTGTGCGTTTGTAGATCTGGAGAAAGCATACGACAGAGTGAATAGGGAGAAGCTGTGGAAAATATTAAATGAATATGGCGTAAATAAAGATCTCATAAATGGAATCAGGGCAGTATACAATGGTAGTCGGGCATGTGTTAGGATGAGAGGAGGTGTGATTGAATACTTTAATATTGAGCAAGGAGTGCGACAAGGCTGTGTGATGTCACCGTGGTTGTTCAATGTATACATGGATAAATGTGTTAGACAAGCATGTAGCGATATAAATGGTGTAATGGTTGGAGACGTAAATGTACGACTCCTGGTGTATGCAGATGACACAGTCTTATTAAGTGTCAGTGCGGATGAGTTACACACCGCTCTGAGGAAGTTTGATACAGTCTGTGAGAGCATGGATCTAAAAGTCAACGTGAACAAAACTAAGATTGTGGTGTTCAATCGGGAAGGTGGAAAGGAGAGTAGAGTATTTACTTTGCAAGTTGAAATTGTGGAGCAAGTGGAGGAGCTGGTATATCTCGTTAGAATGTTTACTGTAGATGGTACAATGGAGAGCGAGATTGGACGAAGGATCATTGCTGGAACGATAGTTATTGGAAGCATGTGGACGATAATGAGAAACGAAAGCATTAGCCTAGCTGCGAAACGAGCAATTTGTCCCATCATTACCGTATGGAGACATGGGTATGTCAAAAAAAGCACGAAAGAAAATTAAATGCCGTGGGTATGAAATTCCTGAGAAGCGCATGTGGTAAAACGAGAAGGGACAAGATAAAGAACGTTGGTTTGGTCACTTTGAGAGAATGAACAATGCAAGATTAACGAAGCAAATATATATGGGCGAGGGTATAGGAAAGGCTGGGTTTGGTAGGCCGCGTAAAACTTGGCTGAATGTAGTAGAATGTATGATAAAGGAAAGAAAGATAAGGAATTTTAAAAATAAAAGGGCATATCAGAGACAATGTATGAATGTTGCGGAAGTTAGGGAGATATGCGAAGATAGAAAAGCATGGAGAAAGATTGTGACTGAAAAATAAATAAGAGGCAGGAATTGTTTTGCCTACCCGTAAGGGAATGGCGTGAAGGTTAAGGTAGGTAAGTTAAGTTAATTAGATACGATTGAGTAACATTATGGGCATGCGCGACAAGTTTTTAATAGTATGTATTAAGGAACTACTTTTAACCCTAATGCCGTTCTTTCCGATCCTATCCCGACCTTACATACATACTTAATGTGTGTATGTTGGGAATCCGTGATTGTGGCTGAAGGAGCTTGGAAAGCTCAAGCAGTCCGTCCTCCCCCTTGGGGAAAGGAATGAAACACGTCGCCTTTTCCTTTTTTTCCAACTACTTTTAATCCTACGAATGAATGTCGTAGAACGAGACGAAGTCGAGAGCTTTAATCACTCGAGGGGTTAAAAGATTCCTACAGAAGTGAAGATGTGAAGTGGCGTGCGATTCGTAAGTGATCTTCAACCCATAGAAACAGGGATTGAAAGAATATAATTAATCTCGGAATAACAACAAAATTATTTAAAACATACTAATAATCTTGTAAGTTGCGGAGATTTGTTGATTTTGTTTGTTTAATTTTTGACTCTACGTCTACGTCCATCTGACATAGATTATTGTTGTTTTTACAATGTTGCCTATTCTCGTTATGAACGCATTACAAAGGAGGTTGCAAAATTATCCTTTTAATTATTATTACGTTTCTTTTAATTTCAATTTTTTCACATCAAATATTGGCAACGAACTTAACGGTATTTACTAATTAGAAAATACTAATTTCATTATATTTATTATCAACATGTAGTGTGAAACAACTGGAAGAGAAATAAATGAATAATGATATATACAAAAATGTCGCTATTCAATTTATACTTCGTTATGAAATCATTTGAAAAATTGCACAAATATGAACCAATTTGGTATATCGGTAGATATGTACTTTATTCTATACATTATTCATTTAAAACCGTATTTATTTTCTTTCGAGCCCTCGTAAATAAACAACTAATCTTGTCATTGTGATGATCGCCCTCTGAACTTTAACCAACATTTAAATAGGTTATCTTCCAATTGATTTTACATTATTAATTAGACTAAATTTCTAAGATAACAAGTGAATTACGAAATGTTTATTTTGAACTATGTCAGATACATATTTATAAGCGTGTCTATTTGTAAATAAACTTTGTCAACTTGAAGATAAGTTTAATATAGTTTAGAAATTATAAAAATAAACAAAAAAAATCAATAACCGTTTAAATAATGGGGCTTATTATCGAGACAAAAGGTTGTTTTTCTAAGACGACTTTGATGAATGAAAATAAGTTTGTCTTTACTCCGATCTCGTTGACTTTAAATCCTAAGCAAAATATTTTCTTAGGGTATTATTAAACTAGAATTGGTCTAAAATTAACCCGCTTTTACCAAACTGAGGACAAAAGAAGTTAATTATCAGTATAATTCATTTCGAAGCGATCATTGATATTTCCTCAATTTTATCATTATCCGCTTAGTATATTTGTTAATTTGAATTATCTAAGTGGCACATAACAAAAAATATGAAGCATTATTGCCAACATTATTCGTATTGGTCAATACCAACCTGACAACTAATAATGGCTATCAGAATAGTGTTTGAAAATTGATATTACTGGAAAAACCGGACTCGTTCAGCTTTATAAAATTTTTACCGTAATATCGCAAAATAATTCTAAGCAATTCTAATGTAAAGGTTTGACACACAACCAAAGAAATACCTGAGCTAAATTAAAGCTTTGACGAGTCTATTTTTAAAAATTTGTGTCTTATTATTTATAATGTATATCTCTTGGGAATAATATAGAGTGTATCCAGTATAAAATGATGCAGGGAAGCGAAGTACACAATGATACAGGGTACGCAATGAAACATAACGGTTATTTTGTTTAAATTTGCCGCCAGAACTTCTGTAGCGCTGTACCTTTATACCTGCTTCATTTTTATCTTAACTTAACCTTCACGCCATTCCCTTGCGGGGTAGGCAAAACAATCCCTGCCTCTTATTTATTTTTCATTCACAATCTTTCTCCATGCTTTCCTATCTCCGCATACCTCCCTAGCTTCCGCAAGATTCATACATAGTCTCTGACATGCCCTTTTGTTTTTAAAACTCCTTATCTTTCTTTCTTTTATCATAGATTCTATTACATTCAGCCAAGTTTTACGCGGCCTACCAGGCCCGGCCTTTCCCCTAACCTCACCCACATATATTTGTTTCGTTAATCTTGCGTTGTTCATTGTCTCAATGTGACCAAACCTACGCAATGTACAACTTTTATTTTTATCCATCATCGTCTTTTCCTCGCCACACTCCCTCATTATGCATTCATTTTTTATCTTGTCCCTTCTCGTTTTACCATATGCGCTTCTCAGAAATCTCATACCCACGGCATTTATTTTTCTTTCGTGCTTTTTTTGACATACTCATGTCTCATTTCCATACAGTAATGACGGGACGAATACGCCATTATAGATTGCTCGTTTCGCAGCTAGGCTCATGCTTTCATTTCTCATTATCGTCCACATACTTCCAATAACTTTCCTTCCAGCATTGACCCTTCGTCCATTCTCGCAGTAAACATTCTACCGAGATATATCAATTTCGTCCACTTGCTCCACAATTTCATCTTGCAGAGTAAATACTCTACTCTCCTTTCCACCTTCCCGATTGAACACCACAATCTTAGTTTTGTTCACGTTTACCTTTAGGTCCATGCTCTCACAGACTGTATCAAACTTCCTCAGAGCGGTTTGTAGCTCATCCGCACTGTCACTTAATAAGACTGTATCATCTGCATACACCAGGAGTCGTACATTTACGTCACCAACCATTACACCATTTGTATCGTTACATGCTTGTCTAAGACATTTATCCATGTATACATTGAACAACCACGGTGACATCACACCTCCTCTCACCCTAACACATGCCCGACTACCGTTGTATACTGCCCTTATTCCATTTATTAGACATTTATTTACGCCATATTCATTTAATATTTCCCACAGCTTCTCTCTATTCACTCTGTCATATGCTTTCTCCAGATCTACAAACGCACAGTACAACTTCTTTTTTACCTTTAAACTCGTTTCGATCACCTTCTCGAGAGCAACCATCTGATCGACACATCCTCTCCCTGGCATGAAGCCACCTTGCACATCTCACATCTTAGATTGTGTAGTTTCTCGTACTCTATCAATCAGTATTCTTCCAAATACTTTACCAGGTACGCTGAGCAAGCTTATTCCTCTGTAGTTCTTAAAATCACTCTTCTTCCCCTTACCCTTATACGATGGCACATTGATCGCGCTCTTCCAATCACTCGGCACTTTTCCACACATAAGGCATACATTGAATAATTCACGCAATCTTCGTATAAGCTTTGCACCACCATACTTGAGCATTTCACCAGTGATTTCATCTCCCTCTTGTTTATAAAACTTCCGTTCTTTCGCCTTTAGGTGTTTCCGACCATTGTCTAATAGAAATCATATCTAGTGTACCTAATTCCACTGTTGTTCGCAAAATCGATACAACCTTGTGGTGTTTTAAGTCAGCTTGATGGAGTAATTTACGGGATTTCTTTGCAACTTTTCTATGGCGTGAATATTGTTTTAAGTCGTCCTCTTCTTCGGACATCGCTCTTTCAGTATCTGAAGTCATCCTCATGGGAATGGAGTTATACAATCCCAAAAAACAGAACCGTATAGGTCATTCACGTTCCCAACCCTGGTTCAATAGGGTTTGTGCTGATGCAATATCTTTAAAAAATAAATATTACGTTAAATGGAAATCTAATAAATCGGTCGACAGTAATGTAGAATACGTTGGTGCTAGAAATATCTGCAAAAGTGTCATCACTAAAACTAAAAAGTTGTTCGAACAACGAAAATGCTATGAACTAGCTACATCTTCTTTAGGCAGTCGTAAATTTTGGTCTTTAGCTAAAGCCATTAGTAAAAACTTTGGAACATCTTCATTTCCCCACCTGGCATCTATTGACGGGTCGGTAGTTGCTGATTCTGTAGACAAAGCCAATGTTTTTTGGATTTGTTTGCATCAAACTCGTGTCTCAATGATTCTGGAAAAGATGTGCCCCTAGTCAACTCTTCTTCATACGCTATGAAACAAATTCATTTTCGGTATAAGCTCTTGGAATCGATCATCAGTAGGTTTGATCTCAATAAGGCGACTGGTGCAGACGGTATCCCAGCTATTGTCTTAAAGAAATGTTTCCCCGAACTATTACCAGTCCTATCTAAGCTCTATACGCTCTCTATGGCTTCTGGGGAATTCGCTTCGTCATGGAAGTTATCAAATGTTCAACCTATTCCCAAAAAAGGCGATAAGACCTATCCCTCAAACTACCGACCAATTTCCATCACTTCCATTTTGTCTAAAATCATGGAAAAGCTATCAATCAGCAACTGCACACGTTCCTTGAATCTAACAAACTCCTTAGTGACCACCAATATGGGTTTAGGCAAAGTCGTTCAACAGGTGATCTTCTTTCATATATGACCCAAGCTTGGAACAATACAGTAGAGCAGTCCGGTGAAACAGTTGTAGTCGCTTTAGATATCTCAAAGGCATTTGACCAAGTTTGGCATAAGTGTTTACTTGCAAAACTCACCTCGTTTGGGTTAAATGATACGCTCATCAACTGGGTTTCCAGTTTCCTTGATAAAAGACGAATACGTGTCGTAGTTCATGGCTTTTTTTCAAAAGAAGTTAGCACTAACGCGGGCGTACCACAGGGATCCGTAATAGCGCCTACACTTTTTCTGCTGTACATAAATGACCTTATTTCTTCAACAACTAACCCCATCCATTGCTTTGCTGACAATAGCACTCTTCACTGTAGTTCATCTCAGTCTACTCATAGTCATAATCCACCTGCTATGTTAAATCAAGAAATTAAAGCTGAAATGGCAAATTCAGTCAACAAAGACATTAAACGTATTCTCGAATGGGGAAGCAATAATCTAGTTAAATTTAATGCTAACAAAACTCAGTGTTGACTTGTGTCCGCCAAAAACGATCGATCATTTCCTGTTGTAAGTATGAATGGCACAGTTCTTAAGTTTTCAGGCTCTATTACTCTGTTGGGTATGACTGTATCTTCAAATCTCTCATGGGTTGACCATCTTCTGTCAGCTACCAAAACATCTGCTCGTAAAATAGGCTTTTTGTACAGATCTAAGCAGTACTTTACCTCTCAACAACTCCTTCTGCTGTATAAGGCCCAAATTCGGCCTCATCTGGAATATAATTCTCACCTCTGGGTTAGTGCTCTCCAATACGCTCTCGATATCGTTGATCGTATTCAAAAGAGAGCGATTAGGCTAATAAATGACCCGCCCTTAACTTCTCACATACAGTCCCTTGAGCATAGAAGGATGGTTTCAGTTTTTTCTTTGTGTTATCGTTATTACAACGGCTATTGTGCTGCTGAATTATATTCTTTGATACTATCTCGGGCTATCTTTGCGATAAACACTCGGTTCGCTCATTCATATCATCAGTATGCAGTACAAATCTCCACTTGTCATACCAAACGGGCGCAATCCACATTTTTCTACACGGCTTCTAAACTCTGGAATGATCTCCCTAGTTCCTGTTTTCCTCTCACTTATGATATGAGAAAATTTAAGGTAGCTGTTCATAGGCATCTATTGGCAATTCATTATCCCTCTATCCATCCTCCTAGGTGTTCCTGAGTGCTTTAGCATGATAGGCCAAATTTAGCCTGTTCAGGTCCACAATCATAAAAAAAAAATTTATCACCGGCAGTTGGCGTCAGACCTCCGTATAGTTAGTGTAGTGTTCACCATTTATTGTTGTTATACAACGACTTTTAAAATTCTGTTTGGTTTAAAAAAGGTATTGTATTCACAAATACATACTTACTTTTAATTTGCATTTGATATGATGATCACTTAGGGTACATTTATTCCAACCTGTAAATATTGTGGCAAAAAACGGCTAGTTCTGCCAGTTACAGCAATTCCAAATTTTAAATGCATGGTGGTCCACAATGGAACATCTGGTAATGGTACACAATGGTACTTGTACCAATGTGTACCATGGTGTATCATTCTGTACTGTTCATTTCTTTATTACAGGTTTACCATGACACGAAAAAAGAGAGCGCGAATAAGGGCAAAATTTACAGCCCAGTAGATGATGGCAACAGTCGCAGAGGTTAAGAATAATCTCTTCAGGTTGCAGCAGAAATGTTTAATGTCAAATTTAGAACTTTAAGAAGATACGTTTTAAAAGAACAGGATAATCCAAATTCGAGAATGGTTCCCAATTATGCTGTAAGAAGGATATTTAGTAAAGAACAGAGTAGTATAGCTAGGCCGATCCTGAGCCACTTTTGTCACTAGATTTGTCACCAGATCTAGGAAAAAGTCACCAGAAAAGTTACTAGATTTCAAGGTCGGTAACATTGCCTATTTCAAGGGGAGCTGAAGACCACAGGTGTGTAACCCCACCTCTTCAAGGTCATGCTTGCACGAGTCCTTCAAGGTCACTAGAAAAGTCACTAGAAAAGTTACTAGATTGTTGATTGTCCTGAAGGTCATTGCCCTCGGTCTCAAGCAAGTCTATGCATGTTTCGAGGCCACGCCCTATTCTGAGAAATCAAGAACAAAGGGGGCCCATTGTTTAAAGTCTATGCTTTCAAGGCCACATGAGAGAACATAGACGATCTATTGTTTTGGCTGAGTCATAGCTTCTGAAATTCTAGGAAATCAAGAACAAAGACGATGCATTGTTCAAACTCTATGCTTTCAAGGCCACATGAAAGAACAAAGAGTATCTATTGTTCCGTTATTCTAAAAATAGATTGTTATCTCAATTCTAGGAAATCAATAACAAAGGCGATGCATTGTCGACGGTTCAAAGTCTATGCTTATAATTTTCAAAGGTTACATGAGAAATGAACAAAGACGATTCATTGTTCTGGTTGATTTATAAAAATAGATTGTTATCTAAATACGTCTCTTTCAAGAACAAAGGCGATCCATTGTCAACGATTTAAAGTTTATGTTTACAAGGTCACACCTCTGAGAAATGAACAAAGACGATCCATTGTTCCGTTATTTTAAAAATAAATTGTTATCTCAATTCTAGGAAATCAAGAATAAAGGCGATCCATTGTCAACGCTTCAAAGTCTATGCTTACAATTTTCAAGGTAAAAGAACAAAAGCGATTCATTCTTCTGGTCGAGTTATAAAAATAAATTGTTATCTCAATTCTGAGAAATCATGAACAAAGACGATGTATTGTTCAAAGTCTATGCTTATAATTTTCAAGGTAAATGAATAAAGACGATTCATTGTTCTGGTTGATTTATAAAAATAGAGTGTTATCTAAATACATCTCTTTCAAGAACAAAGGCAATCCATTGTCAACAATTTAAAGTTTATGCTTATAAGGTCACACCTCTGATAACAAAGACGATCCATTGTTCAGTTAGAAATAGATTGTTATCTCAATTCTAGGAAATCAAGAGCCCTGAGGTGCATGTTTCAAGCAATGCCACGCCCCCTCAAGTGCTGTAAACAGGTGGCCGTTCCCCTAAACAGGTAGCCGTTTCCTAAAAACAGGTAGCCATTTCCTAAAACAGGGGGTCCGTTTCCCAAAACAGGGGGTCCGTTTTCCGAAACAGACGGCTGTTTCGCAAAACAGATAGCTGTTTCGCAACCGTTTCCCCTGAAAAAGGCGGTCTATTGTTCAGGTCGAAAATAGATTCCACATCTCAATTCCAGGAAATCAAGAATGAGGCTCATTGTTCAAAGTCTATGCTTACAATTTTCAAGGTGTAAGAGCAAAGACGATCTATTGTTTTGGCTGAATCATAGCTTCTGAAATTCTAGGAAATCAAGAACAAAGGTATTGTTCAACGGTTCAAAGTCTATTCTTACAATTTTCAAGGTAAAAGAACAAAAGCGATTCATTCTTCTGGTCGAGTTATAAAAAATAAATTGTTATCTCAATTCTAGGAAATCAAGAATAAAGACGATGTATTGTTCAACGGTTCAAAGTCTATTCTTACAATTTTCAAGGTAAAAGGACAAAGACGATTCATTGTTGAGTCGTAGCTTATGAAAAGGTGATCCGAACTTATCCAACCTTACCCGATCTTATCTCTATATAAGAAGATAAAGAACAGTCCCACGTCAGTCGATACATTGCAATCGTCACAACAACAAATTACCTAAAGTAAAAAGCAACTATTATTACTCACCAGTGTGTGCATCATATTTTTACAATCGTGACTAGAAGTTTTATTGTAAACCGGTTTTATTGTTAAACGTAAAGAGTAACTATTATTGCTTAATCTGTCTGTGCATCATATTTTTACAATCGTGACTAGAACCGTTGTGAAGAGCAATTTGTTAAAAGTTCATTGTTACGTGTGTGCTTCATATTGCTAGCTATGAGTATGCCAAGTAGTAGTGAGATGGTTAATTTAACAAAGCGCATTGTTCCCTTATTGAAAACAAAAAAGGAATTTGCCAGGCACATCCGTATAGTTAACACCAATATCAAGCTATTGCAAGATATAATTAAACATAAAATTTATTATGAGACCAATGAAAGCTTGCTTAAGCTTGAGAGCAATTTAGCATTGCTCAAGTGCTATCTGGTTAGATTGAGACGGTTAAAGAACGCTTCAGAGAAGGTTGGTAGTGGAATTGTCAATAAAAAAGATATGCATAAATTACGTTGGTACCTCCTAGACTCATGTTTTAATGGTAGGCTGCTTACAGGAATTATAATCAATATGTCAAACATTAAGGACCGTTTGATATTTTTACTAAACGCATATAATAGTTTTGCACGTAAGGTGAAATTAATGTTAAGGCAATCTATGCTAAAGGTAAATGTGGTCTTAGGCTGTAATTTCATGCAACCTCAAAATCATAGTATTGAGTTGAAGACTTTTGCCACAAAAAATTGCATTATTGATATTTCAACCAATATACGTGTCTGGTACAATGAAAACGTGTATGATAAGTTACGGATAAAATTAGAGGAGTTTTCTGAAAGGGATTCCGGTTGGGCAGTACATGAAGTCTTACATTTAAAAGTAAATATTAATAGCTATGTCCCATTTAGAGGGGGTCATTCAACCTATGTTAAAGTTCCTCGCTTCATAGCAGTAAAGCGTGCTATTGTTAATATTAAAAGTAACGATGAGTTTTGCTTCCTTTGGGCCGTTGTTTCGGCATTATATCCCGCGCAGTGTAATACGGAAAGGGTTCAAAGTTATCCTCATTTTAGAGATGTTTTGAAGTATGATTCAATTCACTTCCCCATTCAGCTGGATGATATAAAAAAATTTGAGAATCTAAACAACCTCGCAATTAATTTGTACTGTATAAATGATAAAAAAGTTGCACCCCTTGTATTGAGTAATCAGCAAAGCGATAAAGAACCCATAAATCTTTTAATACTTTCTGATCAGGCCGCGGATAACGCTGTAAACCATTTCACATGGATTAAAAATATGTCTGCTCTTATTTCTAGTCAACTATCAAATAAGGGGCACAAGCAATTTATTTGTTACCGATGCTTGAACCATTTTTCTTCTAATCGTCTTCTACAAAAACATACCACTCACTGTCAGCAACTTAATCAATGCTCTACTAGGCTACCTACCGAAGCGGAAATGAATTTACAGTTCAAAAATTTTGCATTCCAAGAAAAGGTGCCATTTGTCATTTATGCCGATTTAGAAAGTATTTTAGAGAAGTTTGCAAATGGTATCGAAGGTAATACTCTATTTCACTCCAAACACACACCTTTCAGCATTGCTTACTATTTGAAGTGTTCACATGATGATTCTTTATCCCGATTTAGTCTTTATAGAGGAAAGGATTGCATTCAATGGTTTGTTAACGAGCTTCAAAGTATTGCACATTGGGCTACCGAAATAATCAATCAAATAATTCCTATGGCTACTTTAAGTCTCAGTCAGGTTGAGCAATTTGAAAGCGCCATGATTTGTCACATTTGTCGAAAACCATTTACTAATTCTGATATAAAAGTTAGAGACCATAATCATCTTACGGGGGAATTTCGGGGGGTAGCGCACCAGGTATGTAACCTAAACTATACAGACTCCCACATTCTGCCAGTTGTATTCCATAATTTATCAGGTTATGATTCACATTTCATCATTAGAGAATTGGCTAGTGTTCCCGGTTTGATTTCACTACTACCCATAAACAAAGAAAGATATTTCACGAAGGTAATGGAAGGCACCAAAGTAAGTTTAGATTTATTGACTCTTTCAGATTTATGAGTAGTAGTATTGAAAAGTTGTCAGACTATTTGGAGGATAGCAAAAAAATTATTTCCCGCGCTAGTTGCAACAATGAGGAGGAATTTTCTCTAGTAGTTCGCAAAGGTGTGTTTCCTTATGAGTATATTGATACGTGGGATAAATTGAACGAGACCACGTTCCCTCCTAAAGAAGCATTTTTCAGTCATCTTAATAATGACGGAATCAGTGATGAGAGTTTTGCGCATGCGGTTAACGTGTGGAACAAATTTAGTATTAAATCGTTAGGGGAATACTCGGATTTGTATCTAAAAACAGACGTTCTACTTTTAGCAGATATTTTCGAGAACTTTCGGCAAACTTGTATAAGTACTTACGAGCTTGATCCTCTGCACTATTATACAGCTCCCGGTTTAGCATTCGATGCTATGCTTAAAATTACACAAGTAAAGTTAGAATTATTTACAGACATTGATATGCTAATGTTTATTGAAAGAGGGATCAGAGGTGGTGTAGCTCAATGTTCAAATCGGTATGCTAAAGCTAACAATAAGTACATGGGGGAAAAATTTGATCCCACCTCCGAAAGTGTGTATTTAATGTACTACGACGTGAATAATTTATATGGAGCCGCCATGTCAGAATTTCTACCATTTGGCGATTTTTCTTTTGTTGATGAAGCTAATTTTGAAAGTTTAGATTTAATAAACCATCCTGATGATTCGAAAATTGGTTATATAGTCGAGTGTGATTTAGACTATCCTATAGAATTACATGAGAGTCATAGTGATCTACCGCTGGCACCTGAACATATGGTTCCACCCACGCTTGATTCCAAAATGAAAAAATTACTGCTTACATTGTATCCAAAACGTAATTATGTAATTCATTACAGAAATTTAAAAGTATATTTAAAATATGGATTGAAGTTGGTAAAAGTACACCGTATATTACGTTTTAAACAGTCACCGTGGTTAAAAAAATATATAGATTTAAATACAGCCATGCGTCAGCAATCTCAAAATGAATTCGATAAAAATTTCTATAAATTAATGATTAATAGTGTTTTCGGGAAGCTGATGGAATATGTACGTAAGCATAAGGACATACGGCTAGTAACGAAATGGGAGGGTCGCTATGGTGCTCGTGCTTACATATCAAAACCAAATTTTCATAGTTGTACAATATTTGACAATGATATGCTTATCATTGAAATGAATAAGCTTGAAGTATATTTCAATAAACCTATATATGCAGGATTCAGTGTTTTAGACGTTTCAAAACTTTTTATATAATTTTCATTACGGTTACACGCTACCCAAGTTCCATAATAGTGCTAAGCTCTTGTACACGGATACGGAGTAGTCTCATATACGCCTTTTCGGTTCCCGATATCTATGAATGTATTAAAGAGGACATTGATAAATTCGATACATCTGATTATAGTCCCGACAACATCTTTGGACTCCCATTAGTAAATAAAAAGGTCCCCGGCTTAATGAAAGACGAAAATCATGGCAAAATTATGGGTGAATTTGTAGGACTTCGGCAAAATGTATGCTTACGCGGTTGATGAAAAGGTTGTAAAAAAATCAAAGGGTTCTACCCACGCAAGCGTGAGGCAGATCACGATTAATGATTATAAACAGGTTTTATTTGATGGTGGCGTAATAAGGCGCTCTCAACACCTCATAAGATCAAAGAAGCATGATGTGTTTACCATTAAACAAAATAAAGTCATACTCAATCCTTATGATGATAAACGCTTAGTAAATTTTGATTTCACTGATACTAGACCCTGGGGGTACAACTTTCAGTAAACAATGAGCAGTCTTCAGGACAGCTTGCAGGAAGAGCTGCAGTGCAGTAGTGATCAAATCTACAAAAAGTACCTGAAGCGTTCTTTGACCTCTCCTGAAAACTATACATTTATATTGAATGTATTGCAAAATATTGTTATTCCCGATGAGTGTTTTAACTGGTGTGCTATAAACTCAAAGTGTGCAAATGAAGTAATTATTAAGACATTATTTGATAGAAAAATTAGCTTAGACAATACCATTAAAAGTTTTACGAACTTGTGTACCGATAAAGGTTCGTTAACCTCTAATGATGTAAATAGGATTTTAGATGGTATGAATTTACTTGGTGACATACCCCTTAAAATGTACATATACAAGTTATGATGGGGTGATTCATTGTGTACAAATGCTAGCGTACAAAATATTGTTTATGAAGACACTTCCTCTATTATAAGTGAATGTATCGAGACAGCAGCATATTATGCTAATTACAAGTGCCTCACTATTTTAATTGAAGTATTGTTAGAACAAAACATTACATATAAGTTTCAACCGTGGGAAAATGAGGAACACCACAAAATTTACCGCTGGATTTTGGAAAACATTGAGAAAGGTGATTCCTGCTTGGGATGGAGATGTGGACCAGATTCGGGGATATGGCCGTCTAGTAATTTAAACTATTTAAAATAGAAATACTTTGGGTTTACTATATAAGATGATGTAATATTTAAATAAATACAATTATAATTGTTTTATGTGGTTTTAATTCATCTAAAAGTTACAAACCCTATAGCTATATTATAAAACTAAATCGTCTTTATTGATCCATGACCTTTCATCCAATCCCCACCACTTTACGAATAACTTGTTATTCTTGGAGCGAAGCACTTTTTCCACAAGGTACACATCCGGATGCTTTGTTTTCTGTAATTCATGTTCATAAAAGCCTCCCAGTACAGGTGATCCTTTCATGTCCTCCAACATGTAGGTGGTTGGGATAGTAATGCAAACTTTCACAATCTTGAATAGTTCACTTGACCAATTGGGGGTGTATCCTTTAGCGAAAATACTTTTAAACTTACTGATTCGTACTATGTCACCCACACAATAACGATTCCTATCAACTATTTTATGTGAGTGTAAGCATCTAGCTTTGTATGATTACCGACATCTTTGGGCTTCATTCCTGTAGTTCTATGCTTACGATTGTTATAATCCATCGTTACGGTGTCAATTGTATCAATCATTTATATTTACCCTGTAGGCTGAATGACTTGTATAGGGCAGACTTAACGGTCCTGATCACTCGTTCGCAATTGCTGCCTTCTTTGTACTATAGGTGGAGTAATGGTTGACTCCATAACGCTGCATTAGTTTAGTGAAATGGTCATTGTAGAATTCTTTTCCTGCATCTGTCTGCAAATTGGAAGGTTTCCGGCCCGTTTTGAAGATTGCCTGCATGGCCTTGGCAACTTCAAGCCCGTTTTGTTTTTAATCCTTTGGTCCACAAGTATTTCGAAAAACAGTCAATAACTACTAAAATATACTTGTAGCCCTTATTTTGTTTGGCATATTGTTAAATTCGGCCAAATCTGCTTGCCAGAGGTCATCATATCCCTTAATTATTGTGCGCCTTCGTTTAAAATTTTTTCTTGCGGGTTTTGCAATTCATTGACGAGTTGTAATTTGGACATGATCCACAATTTCTTTAAGTTGATGTAGTTTTCCTCCAACACTAGATAAGCGTTAAAGTTCCCTTTAACAGCTTTCTGAATTGCTTGCAGACAAAAATCAAGGTATCCTTTACTTATAGCATCACCATCTCTTCCGGATCCGCCAACTGGGTCAAACGGTTTCCATCCAAATTCAACCTTGTCGATAAATAGTATTGCTTGGTGATGACATCTTGGGGATCTATGGGGTTGGCAACATTGCTGAGTCTCTTATTCTCGATATCGAATTGATTATCATCAATAAGTTGAAACTGAGGGGTTAATTTCTTAAATTGATACTGGGCATGTGACCGTCCAAATTTATCAAGAGGCATTTTAGTTATGATATGTTGACATCAATGCAGTCTGATTTATATTGTTCAGAAAACTAGTGTTTGGTCTTTCAATGTATCCATCTTCATACAATTCCTCTACAATTGATATTATATCGTTTACGACACAGGTGTTTCCAGCCAATTTTTCTGCCCACAATACTTCTAGATCACGAATTAGTTCATGTACATCATTCCAATACTTATATTCAATCGGCCTGTTTGTTAATTCCTTAAAAAACATAGCTCCACCTCCCTGAGTTGTGGGTGATGACAGCAAGGGTTTAATTATTTGTGTATACTTTTTGCTGCGGCTTCCTCGGATCTGTCCACTTACATTATAATCTCGCCTTGCAACATTCGTAGGTACTAAAATACGTTTATAATTCTTTCTATCCTTTGAATTTACTAGATTTAAATCGGGTTCATTCATAATAAGCAGATCATATAAACCTGGAGTCCCTTTATACGTGACACCATTAATGATCATATCCTTTCCTTTAATTGTGATGGGGGTATTACCAATTGCCCATTTGTCTGTTTTGGCGTCGTAGTGGACTCCATAAGTGTGATCAATAGCACCTTCAAGATCCCTCATAATACGTTCAACATATATACGAGGTAATTCGTGGTACTGCTCGAGAAATTCTTCAGAGATGGGTTCATTACAGGAATCATCTGTGATACTAAGAGGTTCTTCTTCCTCGGTAGTAATCTCTCCTACAACAGATGTTTCTAGGAAAGGTGGTGTACGAGGAGGGGGATTTATTTGAAACAGCGGAAGTTGAGCTAGGGGGCTTGTCTTCGTTGCTAATGAGTGTGCTAGCGGGCTAGTAGTAGCATGTTTTCTTCGAAATATGAACAAAGGCGAGTTTTTGGGTTTAACGGACTCCTTTGTTTTCTTATCAGGATGCATTTTATTTGCTATTTCAGTTAGGGGTTCTATTAGAGGTTTATAAGTACTTTCAAACGTTCTTTCATTATCAATGCGGGTAGTTTTAAGACTGTTGTATTTCTGCTGTATTATTTTACGAGCCTGAATAATTTTTCGCTTTAATATCATCTCCTTATTATCCATTGTAGCAAAATGGCTGTTAATACCTAAACGGATGTGTAACTACTAAACCACTGAAATCAGGCTAAGGTATTATATATTCATCAAACCTTTTCCTATAGCGACCATTATTGACTTCAGCATCCTTATTTATGACTATGAACCCAAACGGATCTATCCAGCACTTTGAACACATATCCCGAAACAATGTCATGCTTATGGTGGGGCTTACATGATCCTCATACACATGTTTTAGGTTTAATTCATCTTGCTCAAATAATATAATTAGATTCGCATTGTCACGAATTAATTGCTTTGGAATTTTACTGTAAGTTTGACCCAAATAGAAACAATCAATATCGTTATGTCTACCCATACAAAAATATGCCCTTATGTTATTTTGCTTTTCACAGGCGATATCATCAAAGATAAAGATAGAGTTTGCTTTTGCACAATTCGGCTCAATCACATCTTGATTATCACTGAACGTAAAGTAACCTATATCCTTTATCGGAAGTAGGATTTCCTGTAAAAGTTTGTACTTGCTTTGATTTAATGACTTGGAGTATACGTATACATGTTTAAATTTCAAACCGTTTTTCTCAGTAAGCAAACTAATCATTGCGTTTGTTTTGCCGCAGTTGGAGGGGCCACATATAATGCCACGTATACTATTAGGAAGTAAATCGCCATGTTTCGAAGTACCAGACTTTTCATCAAAGTCATGATTTTGAATTGGAAGTTTTTGTTTCTGCGCAACTACTTTCATCTTTGATGGATGAAATGAAACTAAACGAATAATAACAACATTTTTTATTTATATAATACAGATTATAATTTTTTCACTTCTCCGGTGAGTGGGTTGTACTGCACAATAGCATCGTGGAGAATAAGACCATAGGCAACGATTCCATTATCGAAAGGTGTTAGAGATTCCATTTCCAATTTGATGTCTACTGTTGAGTTTTTTAAGGATTCATTCTGCTTAGAACAGTCCATTACAAATACTGGACATGATTTGAATTCGGTGTAGTTGAATAACACATCTGTATTATCTTCATCATAGTAGTCACATCGGAAGTTCAAAAAATTGCGATAGGCAGGTATGTATTGGTTAGCACTGAAGTTCAAATGCATTGCTTCATAGGGATAATACTCTGAATTCAGATGTACTTTAAGGTTCCTGATGTTAATGTGATCAAAATTTCCGGCTCTTGCAGACTTTGTGTACCTTTTACCTTGTTGGAATGCAACAATTATCCAGCGCGGTTTTTCTAGTTGCGTTGACGTTTTTATTGGCCATATATCAGAAGTTGCTTGTTTTAAAGCAGATAATTCATATAACTCCCATTGACGAAATGGAACAGTAACAATAGAATTCTTATTTATTCCTTCAAACAAGTCCAGTTTCGCGGCATCACTAAGGGTTAAGTGTGGTACTTTCCATTGAATTTTATTTAGGGTTATTTCCGCATCAACGTCACCATAGTAGCAGTTTGTATCGCTTCTAGATCGAATTAAAATCAACTCTTGACGCATAATCACGATCACTTGACTATAATCCTCCATTATTCCAAATATGTGGTTCAATGGTATGCATACTGTAAAGGATTTTTCGCCATTTCCCTCATCGAATTCTACTTGTAATGGTTCCTCATTCTTTGGTGACCACCCCAAATGGCTTAATGCTTTGCTCTTGCTTGTCGTATAAGAAATATATCCTTTAAGTGTAGATGTTATACCGGGATTTCGGCAAACGTCCACTCTTTGACCGCCTAACTCATAACGAATCTCTTCGAAAAGGAAGTTGGGGAAATTATTGGTTAAGTTGCATGATTTTCCTTCATCTTCTTTCTTCAGCTTACCTTCTATGTGCAGAAAACTATCATAAGTACCTGTAATTAGATCCTGACTTTGAATGAAAATGCGTATTTCTTCGGAAGGTCCATACTTAGAAGAGCCATACGGATAGGTGTGAATATCTGATTTAATTATAGTATCATCAAAATGTACGTTTTGAAAGATGTTTAATGATTCAGTCATTGTGTAGATGCAATGAGGGTTGATGAGTAATTAAAGATTTACTAAAGGGATGATGTTTTTTATATAAATTTCTTCTCAAACTTTTAAATTAATTGTTATTAATTATGCCTTTTACAGTTTGTTTACTTTATATTTCAAGAAGGCACTATAAAAGCTTTCATTGTTATACAAAGAAAATCCCTTGTTCACATTAGCACACTTATGAATGAAAACCTATTGTTATTTATAGCGAAACCTTTTTGTTCATACACATTTTCATTAATTATTATATTACTAATTATGCAATGTTGTTTTGGTAAGTTTTAAAGTTGTTAAAAATAACTTTTAAGAATGCAGATGCATTGTGTGTTTTATACAAAGAAAGTCTTTATTAGCTTGAATTTTTTTACACACTCCTACAAATTTTTAAGAATGCAAATGCTATTATTAACAAAGAAAGCCCATTGTTCAATGAAACATTACATATTTTAGATAAATGCATTCAGCTTCACGTGTGTAAGCGGGACATATCATTGTGTAAAAGAGATAGACATTAAACAAGTGAACTTCATTCAACAAATTTAACATTTCTTAGAGATACATTAATTCTATTAAAATGTACGCTTTGAAACACGTTTAATGGTTTGCTCACTCAGAACTTTCAATCCAATTGATGTTAAAAAGTATTTCTCTGCAGATGTTAACTGCAATGAGGGTTGATTGGGTCTTTTGTATGGAATTGTCCTGTGATTAATTCGCAGACCCATGTTCTTTTAGTTCTAAGCGTACCGTGAATGGTTCACTTTCACCAAAGTCTGTTAACTCACCCTTTTGATTTGTCAATTTGATTGTTATATTACTGATTATGTCTGTGTTTATTTCTAAATATTGAGTGTTGGTTGGAACTTTATCCAAACGATAGCCCGAGAGTACGGAAACGTCAATTTCGTATATTACCTTTGCAGGTTTACCGTTTCGATAAGATCCCTTTATAATGTTGCACTCCACATGCAGATTAGTGTGTTTAATTATTTGGATGTCTAACGCAGATGTGTGGAGAACATTCGCTTTTAGTATTCTAGGCTCAAACCCGAGCATGCGGCCAATGCTACTCTCTTTAGTAAAATCGATCTCAAATGAACTGTTTATCTCACACTTAAGCGTATTGTTGTTTGCCCTAATGAAACATTTTTCTGTGGGTATCTTTGATTTCAAGTAAGCACTAATTTCATCTAACTCATAGGCACCGTGTGGAATATTAATCACTCGCAAATGAGATGAATTTGTTCTAAAATAAAATCTATCGTTGCCTGTATAAATGTTTCTAATGCTGTTGCACCCGTAGAATCCCACCAATCCAACAACGTATTTCTTCTCCAAATCTAGCTCTATCGGTGGGTAGAAGTTGCAGCTAGCTATGTTACCAACACCTTCTAAACTGAATTTTATTGACATAACTGAGAAAATTTAAGGTTATGTCGATTATTTATATAGAAATTGTAGGCATAGGTGCCCGCAAATAATGCTATTAAATTCCTGATCTTGATTGTAATTATAATAAATTTTACATCCCCGAAAGTAGTTAATCGCTTCAACTGGTGGTCGAAGATTACCGAAACTATCGTAATACCATACCTTTTCACCACGCTTTTGTAGCAAACCCAATGTACCGGTCCACACTGACTATCTAAGTTGATGATTCCAGATTCATTTTTCTGTGGTAATTTAGGCAGGCTATCTCTCATAAAAATACCCCTAAAGTATGGTACACCTTTTGTGTATTTCTTTAAATCAATATCTGTTAAAGCTCTTTCGGGTAATCTACTCAGTTTTTTGGAAACGGTTTTAAGTATAATGCACCTCCAGATTTGTATGGTTTTAGATAGAATGCGCCACCAGCGATCGATTCCATCATACGATTATGGCGCGATGTCTCCTCTTGCAATTTTTTAGCATTTTTTGCATCATTGACTGCTTTGGCAATTCCCGATGCACCGCCAGCTAAAGCACCGATTGCTGATAATCCTGCGAATAACGGAATAAGAAATGGCAAAACACCTCCTTGTTTAGGTAAGGGAATTACTCTAGGAACTTTAATGTTTTTCTTTCCCCCCAACCTTTTTACTACACGTTTTGCCGTTGACAGTGCTGACTTTATAGTGTCGGTGAAATCTCCGTTAGCTTTCATTTCTTTAGCTATTGTTTTCCGTACATGCAATAAACTTTCACCATTCTTCTTCTTGGACCGACGTTTAAACCCCATCCCAAATTTTCTCTTTGCCTTCATGGTGGTACCGACTGCTAAAGCTGCAGCTCGTTCACCTAACGTTGCGTCTGCTGATTTAAAGCGTTCCCAAGCTTTTTCTTCTAAAATTTTATCTGCTCTATGTCGAATTTCTAAATCTTGGTAGTCTCTATAACTGATATCATGCAGTTTGCACTGCGCATCTAATTGATTAATACCGGGGTCGCCGCGTGCTAGTCGTTTCTCTAATTTTGTACCGGGACCACAATACTGGTAACCGGGTAAATGCAATTCCACCGGAAGTTTATTGATTAGTGCATTCACTAAACCACCTGCACTCTTCCGCTTCTTACCTATCATTGTTCACCTTGGGGGATAGGGTAGGGTATTTATACCTAAAATCGTGTAAAAGCTTTATTTTTAGTAAATGCTATACATTAGATAAGCAGGGCGATAGTACAATATTTCCATTAAACATACAGTGTTATGTGAATTAATATTATACTTGGCATTTATAACATCATCAATGTCTTTATAAATGTCATCATCACCGAATTCCTTCTCACGAAAACGACGGTAGTCAACCACTTGTCGTATGAATTTTTCATAGAAACACACCAGATTGTACGATTCAAGAAATTCCAATCTATAGCTTATTATATCCTTCAAATCGAATAGTTCTTCTATGTTATAGGCAGTGAATGTACACGAACAACAGTTGTAGTTTTCTATCATAACAGTTTTCAAAATTCTCTCATATCCTTTAAGCAATTCCCAATTGTAATAAATACCGAGATTACTAGATAGAGATTCGTAATCTTGCTCATGTATTATATCCTCCTCGTTTACATGTGACCAATCAATTTGGCTTTCAATTTCTTGGGATCGAAGAAATTGTATTTCTATATGAATACCATCTTAAAGTTCATTCCATTCCTTCACGTCTAATACCACGTTGTTGCCACATCCCATACGCACTACTGGTGCAAGGTTAAGGTGTGTACTGTATCCAATTTCAATATGCGTATCGTTCGATAGTTTATAGGAAGCACAATCGATTAAGTATTCATTAGCTGCCTGTTTATACACCTCAGCCCTATGTTGAAATGATGATGACCAGTCGGAATAACCTTCATCTTGTTTCTCTTCATTTTTGCTACTACTACTACCATCACTATTTTGACAGCATGAACAACAAAATGTTAAATTATTATTCATATTGTTATTACATGAGGTATCCAGGAGCGATTTTATTGCTTTTTTCATGACTTTACTTGTCCACAACCGCACTACGACTAAACACTACGAAATGAGCATGTTTACATATGGTTGTAGGAATGTTATATGATCCAGCAAAGGTATGTTAAGTACATCAAACTTCCCATAATATGTGTATTTACTTAAATCAATTTTTATCTGTATATTGTGGTAGTCTTATAAAAAACGTTTTACTTGTTAGATGACCTAATCAGTCTGAACAATGCATCGTCTTTGTTCTCGGAATTTCATAAGCTACGACTCAACAATGAATCGTCTTTGTCCTTTTACCTTGAAAATTGTAAGAATAGACTTTGAACCGTTGAACAATACATCGTCTTTATTCTTGATTTCCTAGAATTGAGATAACAATTTATTTTTTATAACTCGACCAGAAGAATGAATCGCTTTTGTTCTTTTACCTTGAAAATTGTAAGAATAGACTTTGAACCGTTGAACAATACATCGTCTTTGTTCTTACACCTTGAAAATTGTAAGCATAGACTTTGAACAATGAGCCTCATTCTTGATTTCCTGGAATTGAGATGTGGAATCTATTTTCGACCTGAACAATAGACCGCCTTTTTCGGGGGAAACGGTTGCGAAACAGCTATCTGTTTTGAAACGGACCCCTGTTTAAGGAAACGGCTACCTGTTTTTAGGAAACGGCTACCTGTTTTTAGGAAACGGCTACCTGTTTAGGGGAACGGCTACCTGTTTAGGGGAACGGCCACCTGTTTACAGCACTTGAGGGGGCGTGGCATTGCTTGAAACATGCACCTCAGGGCTCTTGATTTCCTAGAATTGAGATAACAATCTATTTCTAACTGAACAATGGATCGTCTTTGTTATCAGAGGTGTGACCTTATAAGCATAAACTTTAAATTGTTGACAATGGATTGGCTTTGTTCTTGAAAGAGATGTATTTAGATAACACTCTATTTTTATAAATCAACCAGAACAATGAATCGTCTTTATTCATTTACCTTGAAAATTATAAGCATAGACTTTGAACAATACATCGTCTTTGTTCATGATTTCTCAGAATTGAGATAACAATTTATTTTTATAACTCGACCAGAAGAATGAATCGCTTTTGTTCTTTTACCTTGAAAATTGTAAGCATAGACTTTGAAGCGTTGACAATGGATCGCCTTTATTCTTGATTTCCTAGAATTGAGATAACAATTTATTTTTAAAATAACGGAACAATGGATCGTCTTTGTTCATTTCTCAGAGGTGTGACCTTGTAAACATAAACTTTAAATCGTTGACAATGGATCGCCTTTGTTCTTGAAAGAGACGTATTTAGATAACAATCTATTTTTATAAATCAACCAGAACAATGAATCGTCTTTGTTCATTTCTCATGTAACCTTTGAAAATGATAAGCATAGACTTTGAACCGTCGACAATGCATCGCCTTTGTTATTGATTTCCTAGAATTGAGATAACAATCTATTTTTAGAATAACGGAACAATAGATACTCTTTGTTCTTTCATGTAGCCTTGAAAGCATAGACTTTGAACCGTCGGCTTGAACAATGCATCGTCTTTGTTCTTGATTTCCTAGAATTTCAGAATGACTCAGCCAAAACAATAAATCGTCTTTGTTCTCTCATGTGGCCTTGAAAGCATAGACTTTAAACAAAGGGCCTCCTTTGTTTCTCAGAATAGGGCGTGACCTTGAAACATGCATAGACTTGCTTGAGACTGAGGGCAATGACCTTCAGGACAATCAACAATCTAGTAACTTTTCTAGTGACTTTTCTACTGACCTTGAAGGACTCGTGCAAGCATGACCTTGAAGAGGCGGGGTTACACACCTGTGGTCTTCAGCTACCCCTTGAAATAGGCAATGTTACCGACCTTGAAATCTAGTAACTTTTCTGGTGACTTTTTCCTAGATCTGGTGACAAATCTAATGACAAAAGTGGCTCAGGATCGGCCTAGCTATACTACTGAACAGGAAGAATCGTTGTGTGCTTACGTTAAGACTTGCAGTAAAATGGCGTTTGGATTAAATACGTACAAGGTTAGGCAGTTGGCATATGAAATGGCTTGTAAAAATAACATTGTCATGCCAGAGTCTTGTAAAAGTAACAAGTGTTCAAGCAAAGGCAGGTTGCGTGCATTTTTAAGGAGAAATCAATGTACAAGTGCGGAAAGAGGACTACTAGGTACTACATGTGCCGTCATTCGCGCAGGGATTTACCCCTTTAACAAGAATATTTTCGCTGCAGGTGGCTTTCTATTATCAAAGGTTACTGATAGAGAGGAAAATAATTTAGAAGATACGGAAACAAGAAAGGCTTTCTGAGCTCCTTCAGCCACAATCATGGATTCCCAGTATACATACATATGTTACGTATATATGCATGGTGGGATTAAGGATGGGTGTGGTCAGGATATGACCGGAAGGAACGGAGTTAAGGTTCTGAGGGGGAAAATACTACCCCAGCATTTGCCTAAGTAGCCGCACATGGTGTGCACATACGCAGTGACCATGCCGCTACATGTGTATGAGGAAAACCCCTGAAAAAACCTCATTCAAAGTAGACGGTAACGGGAATCGAACTCAATACCTCCCGAATGCTAAGCAGGTCGTGTCATCACTACGCTACCAGCTCGGTCATAATACGAGAAGATACAGATCTTTCTCGTATTCAAGGAATAATCTCTATATACACTTCATATACAAATACATCACCTTCAACAAAAATTCAGACTGTTTCCTGATGAGCCAAACCATGCATTGGACACCACTTCTACATCGAACGGTAGTTTTATTACTCCATTTCAAATGCAAGGTCTCCCTAAGACTGCTCCGAGAAGACACTTCTAACGATTAGGGAAAACAAAGAGAAAAACTATAATATTAACCAGCTTGTCAGAAATTAAAGGACTTTCTTATAAAACAGAAAAAAAGAGTGCAAGAAGAAAGTTAGAAAGAACAAAGAAAGATGGAAAGGATTCAGAAACAGAATGTAAAACTGATGAAAATGTAGAGTTTATGGAATACCCGGATGAACAACTGATCTTAGCTAACCGATATTATATGGAGCAGGAGCAAAATAATATTGAAGAGACTTGCACAATTGACGATAACATTAAGCTTTCAAAAGATTATTTTGTGTTGGTTAAACTTGACAACACTCATTATGTGGCTAAAATTCTAGAATACGATGAAAACAATAAATTTCGGGTCTCATATTTAAGAAACAGTGCCAAAGTGTTAAATTCTTTTTATATACGGCTACGAAATCGGATTTTGTGATACTTTTACCGACGCCTGTTACCACAAATAATAAAAGACTCGTCTTATTGCAAATTTGGATTAGATTTTTACAATATGATCGTGCACTAATCAATGTTTTTGTAGGAAAATATATAGATTTTTTTATTTGAATACATCTTTATTACAAATTTTAATGTTTTATTGATCTGTTTATGATTTGTGAGTAATAATTTCAAAATAGTATCATTGTGAATAGTACTCCGGCACCTTACCTTTCACTTTTTTTATATATGCCCACGTGGGGATCGTAATTTTTACCTGAGAATAAAAGGATTTTATATAATCTGTGTTTAATAATATTTATTTGGGCCAGTTTTGATTTTTATCAAAGGAGAATGCATAATTGTTATTAAAATTATTATTACATTTCTTTTAATTCCTATCTACAGATTGTGACCTTTTACCTATACGAAAAATTAATTTTATACCTTGGGGGTTGTATTCTAATAAGGGGTCCTAGTCTTGTAACACGGGGATATGTTCGCGGGCTTCGCCCCTGTCATAAAAGTTGTATTCTAAGAATGGGAAAAAATTAATAGATAAGACATGTAAAGATGACGATGACAGGTGTTTTCATAATAAAAAGATGTTATTTAATCTGTGTTTATTATTATTAATATTTATTAGGGTTGTTTTGATTTTTATCAAGGATATAAAAACCTAGTCCTTAAACGATTATGTTCTATGTAATCTTTAAGACTGCATTTAAGCGCTAGCTCAAATTTTTTCAATATCTGAGGTTAACATATTGTATTTATGACAACTAATCAATTTTTATCTGAGGTTTAAATATCATTCTGATCTAGATACCTGTTTTACAATGTGTTTTCGTAAAAGGGTTTATTATAAAGGAGACTTATTAAAATTATTATTACATTTCTTTAAGACCTATTTTATTTTACAATATACTTATTTTACCTTCATCATTATACATAATTAAAAATGAGTAATCAAGTTGCCATGCTTTAAACGATTTTCCACCTTGAGAACGTTAAATTATATGCACAAGGTTTAAGCAAAAATAAAATGCATTAATACGATAAATGGTTGCACATATGCATTATAGGCTGTTTTACGCTTCATTGTGTACTCCTTTTAATAGTGGCACCAATTATCAATTAAAAGTAAAATATTGAAGGTCGACTGCTAAATTATATGCTAATACGTTAGTTAATACACATATGCATTATAGGCTGTTCTACGTTTCACTGCGCGCTCCTTTTAATAGTGTTATTAATTAAAAGTAAATATTGAAGGTTGACAGTTAAAATTATGTGTACAAGGTCTAAGCGGAAAATAAATGCATAAATGGTTACAAATGTTGTTGTGTCTTAGTTTAGGGATGACTTTTTTAAAACCAACTGCATTACTTTTAACACCTAGATTAAATTACGTAAAATTGATTATTGATATGGGATGTAATACTTTCTTTAAAAAACAGTAAAATATTTTCATAGTCATAAAGCTTATAATACCTGTTAAAAGTATCTACTCTTTATTTATCTACTCTTTATTTATATCGCAAAAAGGTGCTACGTCTAATAGTAAATTATCGAAAACATCCTCAAATCTAGGTAATCTATAATCGCCTATGTTAAATATTAGTGTGAAGACATTTTCGACAATGAAGACTTGGGATGGGTGCACTTCCCCTTATTTTCAAAATTAAGGGCAGCGTAATTTAATTTATCTGGATCTTCATAGAGAACATCACTACCAGCATCAACTTCACCGTTTTCATCTTGAGCGATTATATTGTAATAGCTTGTTAACAAGTAAAAACTGCTTCATAATAATAATACTCATTCGTTTGTAATTACGCTTTAAAAAATACATGCAGTGGATAATATACAATCTTTATTTGCAGCTACCATTATTATTACACAGATATGGGGTTATTCTTAAAATTAGCTAATTTCCTCACACTACCTTGAAATACTACATAGCCTTTCAATCCTTCATCCTTAAAGCTGTACCGCATACATCTTTCTTGAGATTATCCAATTCATCTTCAATATAGAGATGTATACGCCGAAAAACATGTCTTGTGTCTTCTTCTTTATGCTAGATTTTTCCTCTATACAACATACAAGCTCTATCTTAGGTGAATAATGAAGCATAAAACAAACAACTGTAATGCATATGTGTAACCATTTCATGCATTTATTTTCCGCTTAGACCTTGTACACATAATTTTAACTGTCAACCTTCAATGTTTACCTTTGATTAATAATACTATTAAAAGTAGCACGCCGTGAAACGTAGAACAGCCTATAAAGCATATGTGTATTAACTAACGTATTAATGCAATTTTATTTTCCACTTAAACCTTGAGCATATAATTTAGCAGTCGACCTTTAATATTTCACTTTTAATTGATAATTGGTGCCACTATTATTAATGAAACGTAAAACAGCCTATAACGCATATGTGTAACCATTTATCGTATTAATGCATTTTATTTCTGTTTAAACCTTGTACATATACTTTTTACATTCTCAAGGTGAAAAATCGTTTAAAGCATGGCAACTTAATTACTTACTTTTAATTATGTATAATGTTGAAGGTGACTTTCTCATGGGAAAATAAGTATATTGTAAAATAAAATAAGTTTTAAAGAAATGGAATAATAATTTTAGTAACAATTAATTATGCAGTCTCCTTTATATTAAATCCTATTACGAAAACACATTGTAAAACAGTTATCTAGATCAGAATGATCTTTAAACCTCAGATAGAAATTAATTAATAGTCATAAATACAATATGCTAACTTCAGATATTGAAAAAATTTGAGCTGGCACTTAAATGCAGTCTTAAAGATAGAACATACTCGTTTAAGGACTAGGTATTTATATTTTTTATAAAAATCAAAACAACCCTAATAAATATTACTAATAATAAACAGATTAAATAACATCTTTTTATTATGAAAATACTTCAACACTTCTCATCATCATCTTTGCATGTCTTATCTATTAATTACTCCCCATTATTAGAATGCAATTTTTATGACAGGGGTGAAGCCCGCGAACAGATCCCTATCTTACAAGACTAGGACCCCTTATTAGAATACAACCCCAATGTATAAAATAAATTTTTCGTGTAGGTATAAGGTCACAATCTGTAGATGGGAATTAAAAGAAATGTAATAATAATTTTAATAACAATTATGCAATCTCCTTAGATAAAAATCACAGATTAAATAAACTCTTTTTATTCTCAGGTGAAAAATACGATCCCCACATGGGCATATATAAAAAAAGTGAAAGGTACGGTACCCCACAGGTGACGTCACAAAAAACAAAATGGCGGATGGTGCCGGTTACCACTATTGTGTACTACTTTCCCCTCCATGGGGATAGTGGAAATTATAGGAGATACAAAGTCGGTTAAATGGAAGAAATGTTGCATATTTGTCTGCCCAAAAATAAGGTTTATTTTGTTTCAATCGATATGGTTACGTACATACAGGGTGAAAAACCAAAATGTGCATTTTCGAAAAACTACAATATTTTCTTTAGTATGACTCCTAAGGTCATCAAATTTTCAAGATATACCTAGATAAGGGCACAAAAATTCCTACGCCTACTATGTTGCTAACGGCCAAGGTCAACTTTTGTTTTTTTTATGTTCGTCATACTGAATTATTGCATTTTTAAAATCCTCATTAGAAATGCTCTTCAACCCTGTATAACATGTGTACGATCGAGATAAATCAAGATAAATAATAAAATATAACAAAATTAATATTTAATGGTAGTAGACTTTGATATTTATTCAATTTTCTGATAGTGCTTTGCTATCTATTTTTTAATAATTTAACTGCCAATGTAGAATTTATTGTCAATGTTCATTGTGTGCAGTTAATAAATTGAGAGTTTTATAAAAGGAATACATTTTCAAATAGTGACAAATATGATACGTTGTAGTGTTTTATTCTACATCAGATTGAACAAATAACACGCGTCGCTTGGTCAATGGTGGGTAGCATTTTACATCGTCATATACATCATCCCTATAGTGAACAGCCCTGCCAGGGTCTCCAAAATGGCGATGTGATTAAAAGAATGGCATTTTGACAGTGATTAAGTCGAAGAAATAACGGGTTTCAAACTTTTCCTCAAAAGTCCTTTGATCTGACGAGAGCTGATTTACTAACTGTGGGATATTCAATCGTAAGAATACTGTTCTTTGTCAGGTGTAAATCCACGTCTAGTTCGTCAAGTTAGGCACTAAGCTAGGTGGGGGTTTAACATCTGGTTAGGAGTTGTTGGTAACCACGTAAATGGGCGGTATTTTTTCAATAAACCTTTTAAATTCCGCGAGATATTTGAACCTCTTTCAAACTAACGTAGCAGAAGAAATTATGGAACTTCCATTAGCTACCCTGTAAAACATGTTTTTTCAATAAGACGGCGCCCCGCCACATAATGTAAAAATTATCACGAACTTCTTGAATGAGAAATTTTCGAACAAGTGTATAGGCAATCTGGGACCAGTAAGATGGCCTGCGAGATCCCTGATATAACACCTCTTGATTTTTTGTGTGGGGTCACATTAAAAATCAAGTATATTGTAAATCCTACGACACCGCAGAAGATTACGACAGTCTCACTCCGCAAATGATAAGACAATCTTGTGAAGCAGTGATGAGACGATGTACGTTGTGTGTGGGAGAAAACAGTGGTTTATTTGAAGACTTACTTTAATCCTAAAATGCTGTAGTTCCTTCATTTTCAACGTTCGTTGTATGAATAAAGAGCGTTTAATAGTTTGTACATCCCTTTAATTAGTTTTTGCTAATTAAAAGTAAAATTGAATAAAAATATCAGTCTACTACCATGAAATCTTGATTTTGATATTTTTTATTATTTATGTTGATTTATCTCGATTATACAAATGTGATACATAATTGAAGAGCATTTCCACTGAGGATTTAAAAAATGTAAAAATTCAATATAGCGCCCATAATAACAAGAAATGTCTACTTTGGCCGTTCGCAACATGGGAGTAAAATTTTTTTGATACCATTTTTAAAATTGTCGTATCCTCTTACCTATATCTCTCTAATGGATTACCTTAGCTTCCATAATAAAGACAATATTGTGATTTTTCCAAAATGCACATTTTTGCTTTTCACCCTGTACATATCTACGCAACGGTATCGATTTGAAATAAAATAAACCTGGACCATTTAAATACGCAACTTTTATTCTATTTAATCGACTTAGTATCCCCAACGGTTTGCATTATCCCCATCTACATCATTTTACACTGGACACTGCTCAGGGGGAGTGGCCAAGCTTATAACTTGAAAATAAATTCATGGATGTTTTTTTTTAATTTGGTTTATATTACAGCTAATTTCCAATCACTTGATATAAAAATCTAAGATGACCGACTTCGGTTTGGCTGGAAATGAATCCAAGTCTTAATTTTTGCAACACTCATTATATTTTTCAATTATAGTAGTTTTATTGTAGATCAACTGAACATTTTTCTGTTATTTAAGGAAAAATCACTTATTTCAAGTGCAGCGTGTATTGGGCCATTTGTGTTTTAATTTGTTCATTTAATAACGATTTAACGATGTATAAAACCTCCAGGTATTGGGTAACCTTTGTGCGTCATCCCGTGTGTTCATACTGGACGGTCTATTTGATGGCTTTCTGGAATTTTCGGTGTGTTTTGTTTTCGATTTTAGCTAGCATCTTGACGTCTAATTTGTGTGGTGTCTCCTGCACATGTTGATCTAGTGAAGAGGTTGCCAGATTCTGCAGTATCGTGTTACGATGTCCTCTTCTGAGTACGTTGATGCATCGTTTGGTTTGTCCTATATATCTTTTGCGCGCACTCCACGTAGTACTTCGTGCACGCCTTGATCCTAGAGTTGAATTTTCGTCTTTGGGTTCTGTTGCGGATCTTGTTGTTGGTGGTAAAGATGGTTTGAATGTTGTGTTTCTTCGGGAGTTTTTCTATCTTGTCTGTCACTACTACCACATATGGGAAACATCTTGGCTATAGGCTGCTCCTTGTCTTCTCTTGTATTCGATAATTTTTCTTCCTGGAGAACCCATTTTGTAGAAGTGAGGCCTTGATTGTATTTGTTTCTTGCGGGATGCTATTTGCGTTTACTAGGCGCTCGATCTTGTTATCAGCCTTTTTACCACTGTTTGTAGTTGCGCTGGATAGTGATGAGGTTCGGTGTTCAAGTAATGATTGGTGTGTGCACTTTTGGGTACACGGTATGTCCCGAAGTACCTCCTTGTGTCTTGTAGATCAGAACATCTAGGAAGGGCAGTTGGTTTTCTTTTCCACTTCCATCGTAAATTTAATCCTCGGGTGCCTGGCATTTAAATGATCCAGGAACTCTGCCAATATCTTCATTCCATGTGTCCACATAACAAACGTGTGGTCGACATACCGTAGCCAAAGTTAATTGCAAGAATTTAATACCGGCACTTTTGTCGTACCTTGACACTTTTTATAGAGAAAGTGGGTGCACTAATTTAGTGCACATACGAGTTTGAAAATGATTTTTCATTATGATTTTCCACCAAAACATATATGGCACAGTCGTTTGTGTATAAAAGTAAATTCAAAAATAGTATATATATATATATATATATATATATATATATACAGGGTATCCACAAACTCTTTTCACAAAAGAAAACTGCAGATTCTCGAGCGGTTTTATATCGATTTAACGTAAATTACCTTAATACAAAAATACTTTCTAAGCGAGCTGGAGCTCTTGGAAGATGGCGCCCTAACATCAGTTTAATTCAAATATCTTCAAAATGGTTTCCCTTTAAATGATAGTGTTCTGTACATTTATTTAGTGGAACATGCCCAATCGTATGGCGTGAATATGATTTTTTATTTGTACTTATAAGCGGCTAGTTTGGGCGGGGCATTGGGCATTGTTATTCATAAGTGTTTTGTTTTTCAAAATTTCGCAATTTTAACATAAAATTTAAAAAAAATTGATTTTTTCATAAAAGAATGATACTCTTGTCTGAAGTCGCTAGGACGCGCCGTTTTCGAAATAAATCGATTTGAACTTATCTTGTGTTAATCATACTTTTATAAAATTAACTAACGAATTCATTTACAATTATGAAAAATGGCTATGGAAAATAAACAAAATAACAATTGCGTGAACGTCAAAATAACTAGTATTACAGATACTAGTTGAGGTTAAAGTGTCAAATAAGTTTTAAGTGAAAGATTGTTTATTGTTTAGTTACATTACCGTAAATACAAAAAGTTGAATACTGTTAGAATGGTTTCGTTTAGTAACGAAGAATATGCCGATACACATTTAATGTACGGCGAAATGCAACGCAACGCTCGGGCAGCAGCACGTAGATATGCAGATAAATTTCCAGCTATAAGACATCCTGCTCCTAAATCATTTACGTTTTTTCATCAAATAATTAGGGAAACAGGATCGGTCATTCCTAAAAATAATGAAACGGGAAGACATGCTGATGTAATGGAAGAATATCAGGATGATATTTGAATGGAAATTGAGTACAATCCCGAAATAAGCGTAAGAAGGTTGGCTGCAATGTATCCCAATGTGTCAAAATCTTCTGTGTGGAACATTCTACATAAGGAAGGCTTGTATCCTTTTCATTTTAAAAAAGTACAGGCCTTGCAAGCAGGTTATTTTCCTGCTCGTGTCGATTTTTCCAATTGGATGTTAAATAAAGAGAATCAAAACCAAGATTTTTTTTCTAATATTTCGTTTTGTGATGAAGCCACTTTTACAAAAGATGGAATTCTTAATATGCCAATGCACACTATTACTCCTATGAAACCCTCATGCGATAAGGGAAAGTAAACATCAGGAAAGGTTTAGCATTAATGTATGGATAGGTGTTCTTGGTGATAATTTGCTTGGACCTGTAGAATTGCCTAATCGTTTAAACGGCGAAGAATATCTCAACTTTCTACAAAATACTTTACCGGATTTATTAGGTGATATTGATCTGAATATTCGGCGGAACTTGCGGTTTTTACATGATGGCTCATTATAGCAGAACTGTGCGTACTTTTTTAGATAACAATTACCGAGAGCGATGGATCGGAAGAGGCGGTCCTGTTACTAGGCCAGACAGGTCTCCTGATTTAACTCCTTGCGATTTTTATGTTTGAGGATATCTAAAATCAATGGTTTATTCACAACCAATAGAAACACGTGATCAGCTTTGGAGAAGAATTCAGGATGCCTGCAACGAATTTCGGAACAATAGGGGAATTGTTGCAAAAATTCGGCAATCTTTACATAAACGAATAACTTTGTGCATAAAAACGGATGGTCATCATGTGGAACATATTTTGTAGATTCAGTTTTGTGTTTCATGCTTTCAGTTGTCATTTTGAATTTTTTGTATTATTAATTGTCAGCAACATTTTTTTTTTATTTTCCATAGCCATCTTTTATAATTGTAAATAAATTCATTAGTTAGTTAATTTAAAAGTATGATTAACACATGAAAAGTTCAAATCGATTTATTTCGAAAACGATCTTCAGACAAGAGTATCGTTCTTTTATAAACAAATCGAAATTTTTAAAATTTATGTTAAAATACGATTGGGCATATACCACTAAATAAATGTACAGAACGCTGTCATTTAAAGGGAAACCATTTTGAAGATATTTGAATTAAACCGATGCTAGGGCGCCATCTTCCAGAGAGCTCCAGCTCTCTTAGGAAGTAAATTACCTTAATACAAAAATGTATTAAGGTAATTTACGTTAAATCGACATAAAATCAGCTCTAGTATCTGCAGTTTTCTTTTGTGAAAAGAGTTTATGGATACCCTGTATATATATATATATATATATATATATATATATATATATATATATATATACTGGTTGCCCTTTTTGAAACCTGGCCATAGGGATTTAACATTTATTTTAACGTTTTGTGAATTCATGGTCGCCAATTCGGCCTACAGAAAATATTTTCGTATCTATAAGAAAATTATTACGTATCGAATGACATCAAAAATTAAATTATTTTCATCGATGTTTATTGAAAAATTCTAATTTTATTACACACGCTATGAAGGAATTGTTAATAAACATTATAACAGGGGTGGGCTAAAATTAAAACTTATAACATGTATTCAAATAAATCCAAGCCTGTTAAAAAACGAATTTCGAACATTAAACAACTGCCTTTCGTTTATTAACGCATACTCTGCAACTATTGCTTTCCTCAAGGAATTAATATTTAGGTGGCGTTTTTTTTTCAAATCTTACTTTTAAGGTGACCCCACACAAAAAAGTCGCAAGGTGCTAAATGAGCAGATCTGCTGGCCAGTTTATGGTACCACCTCTACCATTCCAATGATTTGGCAATGTATCATTTAAATGATTTCTGACATCTCTACCGTAATGCGCGGGGCAGCCGTCATGTTGAAACCAGATCTCCAAATTTCCATTAATGTCAAATGGGCCGATAATTTTGTTATTAAAAATTCCAGCCCAAATATTAATTTTTTGAGGGTATTGGATTCTTGTAGATAAATTGATGCTTGGGTTTTCTTGAGCCCAGCATCGAGTGTTTTGCACGTTAGGTTTATTGTTTAACGTAACAGTGTATTCGTCCGTAAAACAAATTGACGATATTTATATCGTCAATCGACGATCCTGATTCGCACGCTCTTGCATCTCTTCGCAAAATATAACTCTACTTGCCTCATCTGCTTGAAATACTTATATGGATGACCTTTGGAGTATCTCATATACCGCCGATTTTGACGCATTTAATTCACGCCGTGTTTCCTTTGTGCTGTATGTTGGGTGGATATTTATTATACCCAAAACACATTCTTTCAATTCAGTGCCATCCGCCCTAACATTCCTTCGATTACCTGTATTACAATAGTATTATTTAAATTTTTGCAAAAAACAATGCTAAACAAAATAAATACTAACCACCTCTAGCTTCCGATTCTGCTGAAATATTAGCAATTTCTTCACAATAGTTCTGTATTGTGGATTTAGACGGTATTGGGCTGTTATGAAATTTAACAGAAAACAAATCTCTCACTCTCTGCAAATTAACGCCACTGTAATATACTTTAACCATAAAAACGCTCTTCATTTTAGTAATTATTCATTTTCTAGTACCCTAGTTCAGAATGTCAATAAATAACAACTTAATTCGACTACAATCGTTAATTGTTTTAAAAATCATGGCAACTCATATTTAAAATCATAAAAATTTAAAATTAGAATTTTTCAATAAAAATCGATGAAAATAATTTAATGCTTGATATCATTCGATGTGCAATAATTTTCTCATTCCATTGATATCAAAATATTTTCTGTATGCCGAATTGGCGAGCAGGAATTCACAAAAATGTTAAAACCCCCAGTATATATATATATATATATATATATATATATATATATATATATATATATATATATATATATAGGGTGTTTCATTAAGGCTGGCCACCGGCCATATTTCAGAAACTAGTGGACATAAAAGTGGAGAAAAAATTCATTATAAAAGTCGCCACGAGAAAATCCTGGAAATTATTTTTAAGTTCCGTAATTCATCGCAAGGGGCGCAATTGAAAATTAAAAATAAAATTATAAATTTCTCCGAAAATTCCCACATTAAGGCATACCTTTGGTAACATCGTTAGAAAGCTTAGACAATTCTGCATCATTTTGGTCTAAGGCTCATTGGCGTACCGACCTTAATAAGAGTGGGGAAGCTATTGAATGTGTAATCATTTAAATCGCTGTTATTTTTAAACGACTTATCCGATTGTAGTAAACCTAGCCTTGTTTAGAAGAAAAGGTAAGTACTTTTAACTGTCGCATCCATTGGTACGCGATAGCTCATAATAAAATTGTTAGAGGGCGCAATTTGTAATAATACCAGTATTTTGATTTTATTCAGAAAAATTAAATCATACGGTATAATTATGACATCATAAGCGGAAAGTAGCTTAAATTTGTAACAAAAAACGTAAATAACGCAATTTGATATCTTTATTTGTTCCAGAGTTATGGCGAAAAGAAGACTTTTTAACCGTTTAATTTAATAATTGATTGTTACTATGGTTTCTTAAGGTGTATAGGTTGGATTAGTAATGAGGAATCTGCATTTATCATAGTCTGTGCCTCCCTTCACACTCTATCTAGGCTTAGGACTAGTCCAAACTAAGCAAATTGCAAAATTTGGAGCGTGTTTAGAGGCCAACGGGCCATAACAACGATATCAAAGTAATGATTGATTTTTGTTTAAGAAACTTTTTAATAGAATGGTAAAAAATCATGAACAACTGTTAAAAAACAAGTGAAAAGCTATAAATGTTTAAATTGACGGCCGTTTTGTAAAATACAACTATTAATTCTTCTTCTGTTTCGATTTCGTCTCGTGGAATCGAATTTATTGCAATTTCAATTCGGTGAATCATGTCCTCTCGGGTGGTTGGTCTCGTTTCGTAAACAATATCTTTTATTCTTCCCCACAAGTAGAAATCTAATACAGTTAAATCCGGGGATCTAGGTGGCCACGGAAACAAACTACCCCTTCCCATCCAGCGATTTGGGTATCTAACATTTAAGAAATCACGGACTCTTCGGGAATAGTGTGAAGGACATCCATCATGTTGATACCACAGGGATGCTCTCACGTCAAGGGGAATGTCTTCTAAAAGATTGGGCAAGTCATTTTGTAAAAAGTTTAAATAAGATTCACCATTTAGGTATTTTAAATAGTTTACATTATCTTTGTTTTGTTATAAATTAAATATAATAAGCTATACAGTTTGATAACATTATAAAGTAAATTATTAAATATTGTTAAACTGCCTCAAAGATGACAAACCAGAACACTCTCTACGACGAAAGGCAGTTTAACAATATTTAATTTTAATGACCTAGTTATTCTTTACTACAATTTTATAGTTGGCTTATACGTTTCTCAAACTGTTATATTAATAGCAGGCTTATGTTTATGTTTGAATTTCAAATTTGACAAAATTGTTTACTACATCTTTAACAATTTTTAAGAAACATTACTACTGACGAAGATAACTGTAAGTGTTATCGAAACGTTTAGATTGTATAATTTAAAGTACACCATTAAAAAATCCCAAAAAAGATAAGTATTTTATTATGAGTGTTAATGGTGAAAGTTTACATTTTCATATCACCATTTAGGTGTCCATGAAAAACAAATGGTCCGATAATTCTGTCACCTAAAACACCACACCACAAATTTACACTCCATCTGTTTTGGTGATCCGCTTCGCGCATCCAGTGAGGATTTGTTTGCGACATTTTTGAAGGATAGCACTAATTTCTGATAAGGTACAATGAAACCCAAAACTAATGCAGGAAAAAATTTTTACAACACAACATCAATCAAAATTAAGTAAGTTGACAACTTTTTCAATTTATTTACCTCCATGGAAACGAGCCGACTTTGTTCCGCAGCAAATTAGATTATTATTTTAAAACACACCACATTAGAATTATGCCTTAGAAGTTTTATATGATGTTATAAACGTACAGAAGAAGAATTAATAGTTGTTTTTTACAAAACGGCCGTCAATTTGAAAATTTATAGATTTTCACTAGTTTTTTAACAGTTGTTCATGATTTTGTACCATTCCATTGAAAAGTTTCTTAAACAAAATCAATCATTACTTTGATATCGTTGTTATGGCCCGTTGGCCTCTAAACACGCTCCAAATTTTGCAATTTGCTTAGTTTGGACTAGTCCTAAGCCTAGATAGAGTGTGAAGGAGGCACAGACTATGATAAATGCAGATTCCTCATTACTAATCCAACCTATACACCTTAAGAAACCATAGTAACAATCAATTATTAAATTAAACGGTTAAAAAGTCTTCTTTTCGCCATAACTCTGGAACAAATAAAGATATCAAATTGCGTTATTTACGTTTTTGTTACAAATTTAAGCTACTTTCCGCTTATGATGTCATAATTATACCGTATGATTTAATTTTTCTGAATAAAATCAAAATACTGGTATTATTACAAATTGCGCCCTCTAACAATTTTATTATGAGCTATCGCGTACCAATGGATGCGACAGTTAAAAGTACTTACCTTTTTCTTCTAAACAAGGCTAGGTTTACTACAATCGGATAAGTCGTTTAAAAATAACAGCGATTTAAATGATTACACATTCAATAGCTTCCCCCACTCTTATTAAGGTCGGTACGCCAATGAGCCTTAGACCAAAATGATGCAGAATTGTCTAAGCTTTCTAACGATGTTACCAAAGGTATGCTTTAATGTGGGAATTTTCGGAGAAATTTATAATTTTATTTTTTAATTTTCAATTGCGCCCCCTTGCGATGAATTACGGAACTTAAAAATAATTTCCAGGCTTTTCTCGTGGCGACTTTTATAATGAATTTTTTTTCTCCACTTTTTATGTCCACTAGTTTCTGAAATATGGCCGGTGGCCAGCCTTAATGAAACACCCTGTATATATATATATATATATATATATATATATATATATATATATATATATATATATATATATACAGGGTGATTATAAATAGAGTAACACAAACGGTACCAGTGCATGTAGATGAAAAAATAAGGCGAGTGAGCTAAATATACATTAGACCAAAGTTGCACCCCTGAGGAGTAACACGGTCTTGAATGTTGTAGAGCCAACCGATATTTCCTTCAATTTATCTAGAACGATGTGAAGTAAAGCATTCATATTTCGTACAGACATTTGTTCAGTGCTAATACATATTTCTTATTAGTATTGTTTAAATATATCCACCAGAAGCGCTGCTGTCGACTACATGCAACACATTATTCTACAAAATATTTCACCCTGTATGTAAATACATATCTTATTCACATTTTCTAACGTAACTAAAAACAAAATTTTTTTCTCTCTTGCATTTTTTCGATAAAATTTGCAAAAACAAACTGCGGAAATTTTTCAGCACCAATGTATTCAGTAATATAAAAACATCAACACACCACTCTTTAATAGCAAAAGGCAAACGCTTTTCTCGTAAAGTAATTATAATAAATGTATTTTGAAGGAACAGTATGTGTTATGTAACAAATAAAGTTATTTTAAGTGTCTAATTTAAGTAATAATCTCTAACAAACTATCCACTGTAATTTCGAATGTAATACTTAAGAACATAACGTTATTTTAAAGTAAAAAGTTTCTAAATAATATTTTCAAAGTAGTTCCCATTTTCCTGTAAACACAAGTTAACATGACGATTAAAATTATTAAGTACTCTTGAAAATTTTCCTGGGTTGTTCCGAATCTCGTCAGCTGCGCGAAAATTTTTGAGACGCAATTCTCAATTATTATTGAGAATGAAGAAATTAGGTAGGCCATGGAAAAGTAAAAATGTAGCCTCAGTAAGAGAAACTCTTTACTTGACATTAGCCGCTTCTGCTTCATTTGCTAATTGATCTTAAATACCATTTGAAATAAATAGTTTTAAGTTTCGCAAGTGTAGTGAAAAAATGGAATTAACCACTTTCGCACAATGATTTATTATGACATTAAGAAAGGTTTAAGAGTGTATGACTGCGAAGAAAGTTTGAAATCAACATTTGGCAATCAGACCCCTTCCTTGGGAACAATTTACAAGGAATTCGAACGTGGAAGAACTATAGTTGATCACCAGGAAGACGCAGGCCCTTCCATTACCGTTGTGACAGAGGAAAACATTGCTGCTCTGAAGAAAATTATGGAAGTGGATAATAGGACTAGTTACGCCGTAATAGAGGCTCAACTGGGGATTGAATCCTCATTTGTAAAAACAATAATAGACGACCACCTTCACCTGAATAAGGTCGTAAGTCGTTCTATACTGGGGTATAGAACGACTTACGACTTTATTCAGGCGAAGGTGGTCGTCTATTATTGTTTTTACAAATGAGAGTATAGAACGACTTACGACTTTATTCAGGTGAAGGTGGTCGTCTATTATTGTTTTTACAAATGAGGATTCAATCTCCAGTTGAGCCTCTATTACAGCTTCTCAAAAAGCAGAATGAGTACGAATTTGCCACGAAACTCTAACATTGCTTAAGAATGGTGGACACTAAATTTTGTCGTGAATTGTAACAGGCGAAGAAACTTACATACCATTTTTCGACATGCCAACTATACAAGAGAGCCGCGTATGTATCCATGAAGACAAGGCCACACCGACAATAATAAAAAAGCAGCGAGCGATGAAGAAAGTAATGTACGCTGTATTCTTTAGAAATACCGATCTAGTGAGCGCTATTAAGCTAGAGGAGCAAAAGACTGTCACAGCTAAATGGTACGTCGAACACTGTTTGCCGTAAGTGCTTAATAAAGTGCCAAAGAAGGGAATCATGCTACATCACGATAATGCTTCTTCTCACACTGCAGAGCTAACACGGCAGTATTTGGCTGCAAACAAGATTAATGTAATCGAACACCCTCTCTACTCACCGGATCTGACAATGTGAGACTTTTGACTGTTTTTTGGGCTAAAAAATAACTAACGACGTAGAAGGTTCTTTTCAGAGGAAGAGATCGATGCTGCGGTTCGGTGTTATTTTAATAGTATTCCTAAAGCTGCTTGGCTTAGAGCATTTTAGCAGTATTCTCAGTAACAATGGTTTGTACCCCGTATTACCCGGAGTAGCATAAACTATACTTCTCAGGTGCCCCCATAAGAAAAAATCAAGTGGCGTAATGCCCGGTGAACGGGTAGGCCAACGTACGGGTGTATCGACACCACGACCTATCCAACGAAAATTTAAATTCAGCTATTGCCTGACATCTAAGGCACTATGTGCCGGAGCCCCGCCATGCCTGTACCACATAACTTGTACACCTAGCGGTATATCCTCAAATAGTATTGGGAGATTATCATTAAAAAAAAAGGTACTCAAGACCTATTACAGCATTTCCAACAATTCCTGCCCACATATTTACACTAAAATTGTGCTAAAATCTTGATAGACATATTTCAAGGGGGTTTCCATCAGATAATATGTGACTATTACGATGGTTAAGCAAGCCATGTCTTTCAAAATAAAAATTTAAGTCGTGTCTGGACATGTTAAGTTACCACTCGCCAAAAGCAATCCTTGCAGGTAAACCATTTGCAGTGAATTTTTGAACCGGCGGGTGGTACCTTGAAAATATTCTTTAGAACCTTTTTAATGTTACATTCGAAATTACAGTAGGTAGTTTGAAATTGAGGTATTATTACTTAAATTAACAATAAATAACTTCATTTGTTATGTAACAAATACTGTTCCTTCAAAATACATTTATTAAAATTACTTTACGGGAATAGTATACTATTTTATACGGAGCTAAAGTTTGCCTGAGTTTGCCAGCCGAGCGTAAGCGAGGCTGACAATTAGAGATGAGACAAAAAAAATCTTTAGCTCTGTATTATAAGTGTTTTGTATCTGTGGTTTTATATTAGTTGAGTTGATCGGCCTATATCCACGGTTTTTGCTTTTTGAGCGCGACGTTTCGGACGCGGAGCCTGCTTCCGTCATCAGACTTAGTCCTGAGAAGGACTGTATTCGCACTTGAGTCGAATTCATATGTTATAATTTTTTCCCAGGCACTTGACTACTCTCAGATTCGAACTTATTACCTTTCACTTACAAGTCTGACACCTTTACCTATGAGCCATTTAGTAAACCAATATATATTTTTATAGAATATATATATATACATATATATATATATATATATATATATATATATATATATATTAAACTTTTTCGTGGCTGCGCAGAAGTTTATTGCGCATGTTGCGCCGTAACTTATTGCGCAGGTTTATTGCTCTTAAACTCTTCGCGCATTATTGGTGTCCATGTGGGCTTCATTTCCACACTAGCTTAGCGTATTGGATTTTCTACTAGTGCAATGTACGTGGCTTCTTTGAGTTTCCGTTGAATTGTATTCTCGTCCTTTGCCATTATTTGTATGTTATCCCATTGGATGCGGTGGTCTTCGTTCCAGACATGTTCGGTGATTCTTGATGTTTCTGTTTCGCCCTTGCGGAAGTTGTTCTTATGTTCCTGTGTTCTCACTTTGAGTGGTCTACTGCTCTCTCCTATGTATGCTCTGCCGCATTTGCATGGTAGGTGGTATACTCAATTCTTGGAATTCGGATCTTCATTACGTGGTTTGGTTTTGGTTAGTATTCCCCTGAGCGTCCTGGTCGATTTGAAGGCTGTGCGTATCTTGTATTTGCTGCCTATACTTCGTATTTCGTCTGAGGTACCTTGTATATATGTTATTATCGCTGTATATTTAGGGTTTTCTTTTCCGGTTACCCTTTCCCTGTTTAGGTTAGGTGTTAGATCGGGGTACCCATTTTCTTTGAGTGTTTTAGCGATATTTTCTTTTTCTTTGTTCATGTCCTCTCGTTTTAGCCATATTGATTTCGCTCTATCGTACAAGTATTTTGTCACGCCTAACTTCAGGTTTTTTGTGAATCCAATCACCACCAAAAATCAAAAACTGTGCAAATAGGGCGATCAAGTCAACTAATAGAATATGTTATTTTTTCTTCAAGCCTAACCTAAGCCCAGTTATTTTTAAGACAAATTGTTCGCGAACCGATCGTCTACGATTTACCTGGATTTGTGTAGCTTCGTTAGACGTGGATAGATGGATTCCGCGAAATAAAACACTAATGTAAATTAAAAAAGTTGACATTTTTTTATAATTATTTGGGGATATTTTGTAGAATTTTCGTCATGTCTTATTCAGAAATGTCATGCACGCCTCCAGAAATTAGTGCAGCAGCCAAAGAAACGCTCTCCGATCTGTTCCCAACCAAGTCGTGCGGTATCTATACAGCTGAATATGAAGCCTTTGTTAAATGGTGTGATAGTAAGCATGTAATTGCCGTGCTGGCCTATTTTTCGGAAATGGTAACTGCAGAGAAGTTAAGGAGTTCAACACATTGGTCTAAATATTCCATAATAAAATCATTGTTGAATATCAAGCATGGACTAGACATTAGTAAATATTCCAAACTTCGAGCATATTTAAAGAAACAAAATGAACGCAAAATGAAGCAAAAGTTTTCACCAAAGAACAGTTTGACAAGTTGGGGAACAACGCTCTTAACCAAATATATTTGGCAATGAAGGTAAATTTGAGACCGTAAATTAAATTGAAACAAGTTCTAATATACAAGTTTTTTCAGGTTATTTTGATAATCGGAATCTCTGGTGCATGCCGATGTAACGAACTGGTCAATATAAAGATTGAACATATAGAAGACTTGGGAGCTTTACTCCACATTAAAACTCCTAATAGCAAAACCAAGATAAAGCGGTCGTTTACAGTAAATGAAGAAAAGTTTCTGCAATTTTACAAAAAGTATATTTATTACAGCCAGAAGGAATGAAAGAATCGCGTCTTTTCTTAAAATACGTAAACGGAAAATGTCATAGGTATGCTATGGCCATACATAAAATTGCTGAAATTTGCAAATTAGTATCGTCCTATTTAAAATTAACTGATTGGAAGGAATTGGACGGGACACTGTTTACGAAGAACTTCAGCTACACTCCTCGTAGACGAAGGTGGTAATATTACATCTTTAAAAAGGCATGGAGGGTAGAAATCGAAAAGCCTTGCCGAAGGTTACATCGTAGATTACATTGCCAACAAAAACGAAATTGCTTTGACTATTCAACTCACCCTCTCTATGTCAACTATCAACCAATTACAATTTAGTATTTGGACCAATCAGAACACAATTGTGCTACAATTGCCTTCCGGTAAAATGTCAAATTGACATACACTTTGACGTTTATTTTGTTCGTCAAAGTAATACAGACTCCGACTACCATCGAAACCATTATATAACCTGCCACTTGTTCTAAATTTAAAATTAACTAATTAATTAATTCACGACTTGTCAATTGACCGTAAAATTTTGTTCGTTGAATAGTCTTTTAAGTACCGCGCGTGGCCGACGAATTGCATAACTTTTTGTCAAAGTGCTTAATCGTGTTTATTGCTTTAAAATTTATATCGAAGCAATAAACACTCATACACTTTGGCAAAAATTTTCGGCAATTCATCGGCCACTTGAGATTTTGTATATGAAAATCTTTTCTACCAATGCTAATTTTGAAGTACCCGAAATAAGTACCGACAACAGGCGAAATGAAGAAATTTGTTCCGGTAGCTGTAGACGGAATAATGTACTTGTAAATGATTCGTCTTCTGAAACCAATACTAGGATCAGTACCAGTAACAAAGAATTTTCTGCAGTTGAGGGTTCTTCTGGACGTGCTTTGATTGTAGAGGGATCTTTGAATACGGATGTTAGTTCATCAATGACGTCCAGCAGCGGTTTCAATTTTGAAAAAGCTTCATTTAATAATTGTGTAAAGAACCAGCGTCCTTTACGTATGCGTTTTAGAATAAATTATTTGCGGACCATCCTATATCTAAAATTTCAAAAGTTTACGCGATATTGCACAACGAATAATTTATTAATCACCGCTGACGTGTATTTCTAAAAAACCAGTAAGTTTTTGCACGTCAGAACGATTACAACCAATCGCATAACGGCATCCCCCGCACGGTAGCCGCGAAACCGCCCACAGATGCACCTTTATAAACCCGCGACGCGCGTGAAAGAATGATGAATCGAAGTAGATTCAAGTCAAGCCGATATCCAGCCGCCACCGTACCGTTGATGAATCGAAGTAGATTCAAGCCAAGCCGATATCCAGCAGCCGCCACCGTACCGTTTGCTTCGTGTAAGCACCGACCTGTTATTCACCGTCGAAGAGTCCATCGCGATCGTGTGATAACGCGCACCACCTCGCACCGGGCAACCTAAAGTTTAATCCTGTACTGCCATTGATAGACACGTAAGTTGTAAAGTTATAAAATCTGACAATTTACAATCAAACACTACAGAACGTAAATAACGCCGGGCTGAGTCTCCAGGAGTTATACCAAGTACACTAACACCTAGAGTGCCACGCAGGGTTAGATCCCGACGTCACTCGCAAATACAAAGTACACTAACACCTAGAGTGCCACGAAGGGTAGATCCCGACGTCACTCGCAAATACAAAGTACACTAATACCTAGAGTGCCACGCAGGTAACCCCCGACGTCACATCGCAAACACTTGAGGGTGAAGGGTTGTTACAGGGCTGTAAAGACCTGCGACCTTTCTCTTAGTCTATCCGGTTAAGACAGGCCGTCGCCTACGTCTTCTGAGTATTACTGAGATCCCGCTCGAAACTCATACATACAATACATACAGACAAACACAATAACCGTACACGGTGTCTTTAATCGCAGGAGAGTACACCCGAAATCGGTTGTATAAATTGGTAGTCAATATAACCATCGCAAACACCTAGTGTGAGATCGTTTGTAAATAAATTAGATAGTACGTAAATTATCCAATATTTACCTTAAACCTATTAAAGTCGTTTTAATATCAAGTATTTTGTTCCCTTGATTGATTGTAGATAATTAGACTTAGTATAGAAATCCGTAATTAATTCCGTTAAATAAATAATCTAATTGCCTAATCAAACCGGTTAGAATTAAAGAAAGATAGTCCCGAGATCGCGCATTTGCATACGCGCATTTCGCGTGTATTATTTCCTGGGAGTACGACATACTCGCTTCAGCGCTCCAGAGTTACTGAAGAATAAATGATTATGACATGCGTATAGGCCGAGAACGATATCGATTTTCTCCGTCCGAGGTCGTTACACTGGCGCCGTTGGACGAAACTATTTAAAGCAACGGTACTAGCTTCTGTAAATACAGGACCGTAACATAAATTTTACCTACTAGGTAAGGAGTAGATTAAAATAATATCTCTGTTCATAGAAGCGACTACGCACACAGTAAATAGCCGCCCACCAGGAGAACGAGTGTGAGGAGCCGCCAGGACCAAAAAGCACACATACATTTTGAGTTGTTATTAATACCAGTTTTTTTTATATTGTTAAATTTATTTAATATACGGTTTAAAACGCTTTAAGATATTTATTTAAGGTGACAGTATCAGCCCACTAGTTAAGACGAACCACACCCCGTTTATAATAAATTATAAACACGATTGAGCAAAGCCCAGGCAAAATAAAACCGCGTTGGGTTACCAAACCAGAAGGCGCGTAAATAATAATCATTTAATTAAAACCGTAAAGGGGGGCAATACAATTGTAATTTTCATTTCCCTTAACAAAATAAAAATATCCACTTATGCTTAAATTAAAGACTTTTATTGAGACATCGTACTGCGTGAGCGGAGCATGGGTGGCATTATTTTGATATCAGTTCGTCTCCCGGTACTTCTGCTGCCCACGGGGCCCCGTCACGTTATAGCCGCTGGTGACCGGCGCTAAAGTTTTTTAGCGCCGCTCGAGAATGACAACACATAACAATTTAGTATCTTGTATTGCGTCACTAAATGTCATGCTTACTGGCGTTTGACGAAAAAAGCGTTTTCCTTTTGATATTTAAAAGAGTGGTGTGTTGATGCTTTTTGTTACTGGATCTGTAATCTGACGCTGTAAAGTTTCTATAGTTTATTTTTGTTAAAAGCTATCACTTTAATCGAAAAAATGCAACAGAGAAAAAAGTTTTGTTTTTAGTAGTTACGTCTGAAAATGTGAAGGGGAAATTTTTTTTTAGAAGAATATGTTGCATGTATTCGACAGCAGCGCTTCTGGTGGGTATATTTAAACAATACTAATAAGAAGTGTGTTAGCACTGAACAAATGTCTGTACGAAATAGGAATGCTTTACTTCACATCGTTTTAGATAAATTGAAGGAAATGTGGGTACAACATTCAAGACCGTGTTACTCCTCAGGGGTGAAACTTTGGTCTAATGTATATTTTGTTAATTCGACTTATTTTTTCATCTAGATTACACTGGTATACCAATTTTCACGAGTCAGATCTGTTGCGTCATAACTAAGTTTGTTTCATTCCCCCTTCAGGACCCGCCTATTGTGCAAGAGAGGATGCAGAGAGAACTGATTTAGGTTGGCAATTCTGTCCGGTGTTGTCAAGCATTTCTGACATTAAACATTTGACATAACACATAAAGTAAACATAACCCCTGATGCTGAGATTTGACAGTTGTCAAACTGTTATTTTTCACAATCTGACAACATCGGCGTTCTCTAGCAGTATTAATATTAGTGACTCAACTGCTCTGACTCGTGAAAATTACTATACCGTTTGTGCCACTATATTTAGAATTACCCTAAAAAATACTAAAAAACACTAAAAACACTAAAAAACTAAAAACACTAAAAACACTAAAAAAACACTAAAAACACTAAAAAACACTAAAAACACTAAAAAACACTAAAAACACTAAAAACGCTAAAAAACACTAAAAAACACTAAAAACACTAAAAAACACTAAAAACACTAAAAACATTAAAAACACTAAAAACACTAAAAACACTAAAAACACTAAAAACACTAAAACACTAAAAACACCAAAAACACTAAAAAACACTAAAAAACACTAAAAACACTAAGAAACAGGGTGTCCCGTAAAGAATGGCCCATAGTTCAGAGATAGTTTGCTTGGGTTAAAATCACCTCATTTCGGGCAACATACCTTAATTCAATTCTGCAACCTTAAAGAGTTATGACCTTTGAAAGATACATTTTTTTATTTCATTTTTTCGGTAGCTGTCGCATCTTTCAAGAAATCTTGTTTATACTCGGTACAGGGGAGTTTTTCTGGTATATAAACATGAATATGTATTTACTTTCAAGGTACAAGATAGAAGGCGCCATGAACACCTTACTCATGTTTCTGGTTTCCGCTGTATTTTTTGTGAAGATAAAGATTTTGAAAGACTTGTTAACATTTCTTTAAGGTCATTTTATTTTCTTTCAAAAAAAGTACTCTTGTTCTATATCGCTAAATGGTTCCGCTCTAGAGAAAAATGCACTTAAAGTGAAGGTACATATTTCAGTTGCATATTTACAAACAACTAAAAAATTATAAAACATTGAACAGGTATGTAATTATGATGAATGGTATTCTCAAAATGTCCGACATTCGCGCCAATACATCTTTGACATCTTTTCAAAAAATTTCTTCTTATTGCAAAAAACGATGGATGCAGATTTCTAGTGAATTAGCAGCTTCAACAATTTTTTGATATAGTTCAGCTTTTGTATTACTCACAGCAGCAGAATATACTAAAGTTTTTATGCACCCCCAGAAGAAAAAGTCCATTGGATTTAAATCAGGACTTTGTGGAGGCCAAGGATGTTCACTACATCTTCCAATCGGACGATGCGAGAATACCTTGTTTAAGTGATTTTGCACCGCAAGAGGATAATGGGCATGGGCGCCGTCTTGAAGAAACCACATCTCACGACGAAGGTTTAAAGAAACTTCCTCCAGCATGTTAAACAAGTTATGCTGAATGAAGTTTAGATACTCGCAAGAGAATCGTTCACTATCCTAAACCAAATATTAATTTTAAATTAGTTTTGAAAATAGCGCTCGCTTGTAGAGTTTGGCTTTCGTCAGACCAGATGACGATGATGGCTTAAAATCCAGTTAGAAAAATTCGCTCTTGCTAAAATATTATCTGGCGATAAATTTTGCACTGGCGTGAAATGGTTCGGGTTGGTCGCAGCACGTTCATTGAAATCTTGTGGAGCGTAAATTGCCACCATATCACTCATCTCACTATTTCAGAACAAATTATGTCGCGGCATTCTTAAAACGGAAACCTAAATAATAAATACTTAAATAATGAAATACTCATAACAACTAACAACAAACAAAACAACGTAAAAAACACACCAAAGATATTTTATGAGAAGTCAAATCAGAATTAAGGTTTTGAGATGGATTAGATTGACATTAAATTTTATGCAAATGAAATATGTACATTCTGCAGGGTTCACTTTAAGTGCATTTTCCTCTAAAGCGGAATCATTTAGCGATATACATATATATCTTTTTTAAAGAAAATAAAATGACTTTTCAGAAACGTTAACAACTCTTTCAAAATCTTTATCCGCAAAAAAAAAACTTACAGCGGAAACCAGAAACATGAGTAGTGTTGGTGGCGCCCTCTGTCTTTTACGTTGAAAGTAAATAGATATTCATGTTTGTCTACCCGAAAAACTCCCCTGTATCAAGTGGTAAGTTGCCCAAAATGGGTTTTTTAACCCAAGGAAACTATCTCTGAACTATGGCCCATTCTTTACGGGATCCCATTATATATATATATATATATATATATATATATATATATATATATATATATATATATATATATATATATATATATATATATATATATATATATATATTGACGTCGATGAAGAGAGAAAAAACCTAGAATATTAATTATAATATTACAAGTATAAGAAGCGTTCTGTTTACCACAGCAAAATTACACTACGGATGTATTTAGATTTTTTAGATGAAAACACCAGGAACATGAACCTTCGTATACGTTTTATCTGATTTGATTTAAGATATCTTGTCAAATATTGTAACTTTGGCAACATATGATATTCGTTTTGTTTTTGTTGACCAAATAGATACGTCAGTTAATCAGAAGACTAAAACTGGAAGAACTCTGTGCAATCAAAATAAATGTTTTCGCTGTGACCGCCGTGTTCAGCTATAGAAAAGTTTTGTTCCACATGTTCAAAACCAAAAAGATGGAAGATCATTACCAGTGACATTTCCCCCTTTATACAGGGTTTCCCATTTTAGACTATAAATACAATACAATTTAAAAGTCGAATAAAAACTTTCTAATCAAAGTAAATTAACTTTTTAATGGACTAATATGTAGCTTATTCTTTGGGATTTATGACTAAAGTAAATAGCAATTCAAGTTTTAAAGATCATGTCTTCCAAATGCCCTCCTTCGACTTCAATGCATTTTTGAATTCTAAGTTCAGAATTTATCATCACTCGGCGAAGCAAATCTCCAGTTATTCCTGCAATTTCATTTCGAATCTGCTCCTTCAGCTCCGGAATTGTTGCGGGACGACTTGCAAAAACTTTTTGCTTTAGGTATCCCCAGAGAAAAAAATCGGGGGCCGTTAAATAGGGAGATCTCGGGGGCCAATTCAAATTTCCAAATCGGGAAATTATACGGCCGTCAAAAAAATCTCGCAAAATTCTCATAGTGTTTCTGGCTGTGTGAGCCGTTGCTCCATCTTGCTGGAATAATATGGCGCCATTTAGTCCTCGTCTAATTAGTTCTGGGATAAGAAACGTTTGCAACATGTTTATGTAGCGTTCGAAATTAACTGTAACAGAACGGTTATTATCATCCTCAAAAAAATAAGGACCGATAATTCCAAATGATGCTACACCGCACCAAACAACGACTTTTGGACTATGGAGGTTTTTGGTAAACAGTTCGTGAGGATTTTCTACTCCCCAGTATCTAAAGTTTTGCTTGTTAACAACACCGTCCAAATGAAAATTTGCTTCGTCGCTCATTACCAAATTATGAATTTCTCCACGATGCTGATGTAAAAATTCTTCACAAAATGTCACCCTCGCTCCTTTGTCTAGATCACTGAGGTTATGCGCCATTGGATATTTATAGGGGTGAAATTTTATATCTTTATGCAGAACTCTGTGGATATTTCCCTTAGATATTCCTAGGGCAAGTGATTGCCGATTAGCCGATCTCTTAGGACTTCTTGTAAAGGCAGCTCTCACTCGTTCAATATTTTCAGGCGTACGCACCGTTCTTCGACGTCCAGGTTTTTTAATGTTTTGCACAGAGCCATTTTCACGCCAATGACGAACCCACGCCGCAATTGTAAAGCGTGTTGGTGCATCGCCCCTATTATTGTTTCCAAACTGCCGTCAAAATGCACGCCGAACTTCTTCAAATGAACCAGTTCTAATGTAGACTTCCACAGAAAACACACGCTCTTGAATCGAATAATTCATAATGCAATGAAAATTGTTAAACTGGAGCAATTATTTCGTTTGCGTATAACGCATATTTGACAGAAACACTTAAGTCGTTGTTTATACACAGGCGCCTCCTTGATCTTTAAAACTTGAATTGTTATTTACTTTAGTCATAAATCCCACAGAATAAGCTACATATTAGTCCATTAAAAAGTTAATTTACTTTGATTAGAAAGTTTTTATTCGACTTTTAAATTGTATAGTCTAATATGGGGAACCCAGTATAAACATGCAAGAAATGTATTTAAAGAAAACAAAAATCAAATGTAATATTCTTGTTTTAATTTCTATTTTATTAAATATTTCGTTTTATTTTATACCAATTATGTATTAAACAATACGAGGGTAAGGTGAATAGTTTTCGGCCTGATACAGAGATGGTGCTCAAATCAGGGAAAATTTATGTTTCCTTCATCGGTGCACGTGTCATTAGTTCGTATGACAAGTTTCAACTTGTTGTCTCAAGTAGTTTATTTACATGAATTTTTGCAGTAGACACCTTGTGTGTTTTTCATTAAAATGGATAAACTTGAATATGGTGCGGTCATAAAATTCTTCGTTTTGGATGGATTAACCCCTAAGGAAATTCATCCGAAGTTGACAAAAGTTTACAAGGACTCTTCTCCATCCATGTCAACTGTTAAACAGTGGGCAGCTGAATTTAAAGGTGGTTGCACATTCCTCGAAGATGGCCCACGTGAAGGACGCCAAAAACCGCATCCACACCAGAAACCATTGAAAAAGACTGAGGCTGGGGCTGTGGGGATATCGGAAGAAAGGCTACGAAACATCTTGCTCAAAGAATTAGGGATGTGAAAGCTCTGCGCTAGATGGGTGCCGCATTTGCTGAATCCGAATTTACCGATCAAAAGAAAATGCGCAACTGACTTTCGCAGCAATCTTTGGACCGATTCAATGGGGATCCAGCCGATTTTGTGTGGCGATTTGCCACCATGGTTGACACACACACACACACACACACACACACACACACACACACACACACACACACACACACACACAAACACACACACACACACAACACACACACACGCACACGCACACACACACACACACGCACACACACACACACACACACACACACACACATACAAAGACACATACACACACACACAAACAAACAAACAAACAAACAAACAAACAAGCAAACAAATAAACTAACAAACACACAACACAAAAACACACACACAAGAGACACACACACACGCGTACTCGCGCGCGCACACGCATACACACACAAACACATACACCCACACACCACACACACACGCACATGCGCACGCATACGCACACGTAGACGCACACGTACTCGAACACGCACACGTACCCGCAACACGCGCAGACATCAAGTCAAAAATGATCTAAAGCGCTGCTAACGTGTAAAACATGTAAAACCGATCAATTTTTTTCAAGAAAACAATACTTTGCTTATAGGTGTTTCTCGTATAAGAAAGTAAAAATCAACGGTGGACACCTTATTTTGTGCAGGCATTTAACCACTTTCTTTTTCTAGGAGCACCTTACACACAAAGATGTTTAGATGTCCATGAGGGAGAGCAAATCAAACATCCTTACTAAAAATCAAAAGTAAACAATGTATTGCAATGCTCATATTTCAGCCATTCGTTGGCAAGACTAGATCATAAATAAAAATTATTATAATAGGTGATTCACACTAGCGTAGTAACAGAAAACAATAATACTTGATTTTTGCTCAATATCAACTTTTTTAAGAAAGAAAGATTAATAGTTAGTTTCATTAATTAGCAGTAATTACGCTATAAAGTAGTTCATTTTCAAAATACGCATAAAATCCACAACAGTTTCGTCTTTGTTTTTTGTTGCTAAAATAAGCTAAGTGTTTAATACTAAAGGCCAGTTAACTTAACTGTACATAAAACTTTGTTGCTTAAAGCAATGCCCACAATATCATCTTGTAAAATTATTTATAAGTATGCCAATAACTAATCTCAATGATGAATAGCATCGTAAAGTAATAAAATATTGTTTAGTGGATCATAACAACATCTAATCCAGATGGTCTCCCACGTTAACGAAAGCAGTAGTTACACCCTAAAGTAAAATATTTCCAAAACATGAGTAATAGTTGTTTGTACAACTAGAGATGAAAGTGGCGTTTTTCAACTCGAATCAATACATTCGACCAAAACCGTAAAATCATAACATACGTTTTTGAAAATCGAGGCTATGCGTTCGGTCGTTTCCCTAATGTAATTCATGTACACATATAATTTTTGGGCATTTTGCCACCATAAAACTTCGTACTTGTTTATCTTTCTAGGACACCTTTGGCCACAAACGGTGACTAACCCTTGCCCATAAAGGAAAATCGTTCGTCCGTTTTTCGAAGGAATTGTGGAATAAATAATTTGTTGGGCTCTAAATTATAACAAACATTGCAAACCAATAACGTTTAGTTGTTGTCCATTAAGCCGATAGTTCGTTCAGTTTCCAAACAAAACTGGCGAATAAATAATTTTTTTAGCCATAATTGCCTCCATACCTTAAAATCGTAACATTCAGATCTTGTACATCACGGTAACGCGTTGGACCGTTTTCCAAACGAACTGCGGAATAAAGTTTTTGGGAATATTCAGACCCTAATGATACCTACGCGCTAAAATCATTTAATCAAAACGAAAACATAATTTCTCCAATACGTTGTAGCCAAATTGCAGTGTACAACACTTAACTTAAAAACCTGATTTGATTTTTATAAAATTTTCACAAAGTAAAGTTTGACCGTGAAGGATTTTTTGACTAATCTATACCTAGTACGGTGTTACATCGCGCTAGATGTATGAATAGTTTGAAATTAATGGATAAATCAAAATGTATTAAGAAATTTACTTACATTACTATGATCTAGGTCTGATTTGGAATTATGTTCAATCGCGATCCACTAGAATATATATGGCACCAGTGCACGATATTTTAAAAAAATTGTTTAAAGCATTGCGGCGGTCTGTGTGCTCGTACACCTACGCGGATGCATTTTTATACATCCTCCTGTGCTACAGCACCAGGGTGCTGAAATAAGTTTGTTTTTGCAGCCTATAAATACATTACAAAGGCTCACCGATTTGTACACCTATGTGATTTTATTAAATAGTTTTTAAGTTTCCAGATACAGTAAACATACATGGGTAAAACAAAATGAACAAATAAGTTGAAATACAATTTCTGAGTTGCTATTTTCAAAATGGCGGTAGGTACACAAGTCTCTTAATGGTTTGCACTATGGACTTTAGCGTTAGGCTGATTAAGGCTGATGTTTTTGACAAGATTGTGTGACCTTTTTATTCTTCTCTTTTTTGATTCCTCCTTTGCCGATCTCCCAGCCTAAATGACAAGGTTGCACAATCTGGATAAAAACATCAACCTTACGCTAAAGTCCATGGTGCAAACCATTAAGAGACTCGTGTACCTACCGCCATTTTGAAAATAGAAATTCAGAAATTGTTTACTCTTAATTTAAAGAGTTAAAATCAATAAGTATTTCAACTTATTTTTGCATGTTGTTTTACCTACGTACGTTTACTGTATCTGGAAACTTAAAAATTATTTAATAAAATCACATAGGCACCCAAATCAGTGAGCCTTTGTAATGTATATGGGCTCCAAAACTAACTCATTTCAGCACCCTGGTGCCGTAGCACAAGAGGATGTGTAAAAATGCTACGCGGACAGACGGACATCACGATCTCAATAAGTATTTCAAGGTAAAACTTTAGCTCGCTATTTAATAAATAATACACAATGTATTAGTTATGTTTTTACATCACTGCTAATAACACTACATGCTAGAAATTTTTAAATACAAGTATCAAATTAGAAACATATCCAATCAAAACGACGTTTACTTAATAAGATTGGGGAATATACAATAGCGTAGGCCATCACAAGCAGGGTATCTCTAAGAATCAGTATGTTTGGAAAGTTTATGCAAATTATATACTGCTGGTTGTCCCACGAATGCATTATGAATTTTTATGTATGTTAATGTAAAATGTTTTGTGAAAAACATAATGTAACAATTTTTGGTGAGAACTGCACTTCTTAAGTCAGTATTGTTCATACGGTGTATATATATATATATATATATATATATATATATATATATATATATATATATATATATATATATATATATATATATATATATATGTATATATTTTCGTGTTAAGTACAGGAATCTCAGTTATTAGCAAAGATAGAGATTCGGTTAAATGTACAAAAATGATCTTCGATTTAATCATAATTAACATCACAACTCAAAACTTACATTTACTTTGCCGTTATTGAATTACGGGACAAAATAATAAAATGGCCGATTTTAATTTTTGCTCTAGAAGCGTTATTTACAAAATATTTAAGATTCCGAAAGTACATTATTAAGGCAACTTTTTGAGCACATTTAGGTGACGTTTACAAAAAAAAATTACAGTCATTAATTTGCTTATTATCTACACTACCTTTTGTTTTTCTTATGGGAACTATTTTGTATTTTTACACGATTGTAAAGAGATAAAAATTTTGGTTACAAAAATGTATGCATATGTAATTAAAAATTTATAAATAACTTAAAAAACAAATATTTTAATTATTATTTAGAATAATACGTTGACATGTGGAGTTAGCCATGTATAACAAGTGAAAATCGCGTCAACAATTGCTTAATTGTCATTCGGGTGAAAATTTGTTCATTTGAGAGCAAATAAAATCGCAGATCCTTTTGATAATAACGATGAAGTTCATATACTAGAAGTATATTTTAAGTGCAATAGAAATGCACATAGACCAAGAGATTTACTAAAAGAAGGCGACCATCTCTTATGATGTTTAGGCGCTTGGAAAGTAATGTGAGAATTTTCAAAAATTAAAAATGTATGTCTTCATCATTCTTATCAAGAAGTTATTAATGCTATTGAAAAGAATCAACCGTTATCAACAAAAAAAATATGAGAAACGACAAACCTATCTCCTTTAAGTGTTTGGAAAAGGAAACGCTAAAGGAAGAATCAAATTTAGTCAATTAGTTATCCCCGAATATGAAAATAATGTTACGATTTTAAAACAAATATTATGGAGTGACGAATCGAATTTTACAAATAAAGTTATTTTTAATAGAAATATTCATCGATATTGGTCAACAGAAATCAAAGACGATTTATGCAGGTGCGACCTCAAGTTCGGTTTAGTCTGAATGTTTGATGCGGAATACTTAATTTTCTCGACGCTATTCCATTAATCAACTTTATTCAATTAATTTTCTACAAGATGGGGCCCCTGCGCACAATGCCGCAATAGTTCAAAATTATTGTAATCGAAAATTTCCCGACAAATGGATAGGAACAAATACACCTATATTTTGGTCGGTTAGGTCTCCACTAGATTTTTACTTTTGGGGTTACGTGAAAGATAGTGTTTATTCCGAAAATATTAACAGCGTTGAACAGCTAAGAGAAATAATTATCACTGCTTGCAGAAATGTTTCAATAGTTCATCTTCGACGTACTTCAGAACATGTTCTCAAAAGGTGCTTGTTGTGTTTGCAAAACCAAGGTTGTCAATTTGAACAGTTATTGTGAATTGTGATGTGCAAATAGTTTTAGTAGTTGAAAATTCTATGTAATTAGTAATAGTTTTTAAATCTAAATTTATTTGTTAATGGTTTTTAGTTTTACTCTTTACTTTCCAGCCTTTTCAATTTGCCAAAAATAAATTAACTCCCCCCCCCCCCCATCTCCTCCTGTCGACTTTTCAACGTATCTAACATATATATCAAATTGGGGCAGCTACCCCTAATGTAAAAGCTACCCCTAGTACGTGATAAAAATATTTTCTAAGCAGATTTTTCTAAGTTCCAGCCTTTTCAAACAAAAAATCAATTTTTCTCGAAAATGGGCCAGAATATGCCAAAAATAAATTAAAAACCCTTCTATTTGTTAATAGTTTTTAGTTTTACTTTTTACTTTCCAAGCGCCTAAACATCATAAGAGATAGTCGCCTTCTTTCAGCATATCCTTCCGAATATAAATCTCTTGCTCTATGTACATTTCTATTGCACTTAACATTTATTTCTAGCATATCAACTTTATCGTTATTAGCAAAACGATCTGCCATTTTAGTTGCTCTCAAATGAACCAGAAGAAAACAAATTTTAACTCGAATGACAATTATGCAATTGTTGAGGCGATTTTCACTTTTACACTTTTACGCATTATTTTTAATAATAATTAAAATACTTATTTTTGAAGTTATTTATAAATTGTTAATTACACATGCATACATTTTTGAAAAAAAATTTTTAGCTCTTTACAATGGTGTAAAAACACAAACTAAAAACTGATGTTTTAATTTTTCAAATTTGACAAAATTGTTTGCTACATCTTTAACAATTTTTAACCAACATTACTACTGACGAAGATAACTGTAAGTGTTATCGAAACGTTTAGATTGTATAATTTAAAGTACACCATTAAAAAATCCCAAAAAAGATAAGTATTTTATTAAAACTAAAAACTGTACATTTTTTTTGTAAACGTCACCTAAAAGTACTTATTAATATATATTAATATATTTTCAGAATTTTAAATATTTTGCACATAACGCCTTTAGTGCCAAAAATTTAAATTAGCCATTTTGTTATTTTGCCTAGCATTTCAGTAACGGCAAAGTAAATGTAAATTTTGATTTGCGATCTTAATTATGATTAAATCGAAGATCATGTTTGTCCATTTAACCGAATCTCTATCTCTGATAATAACAGAGAACCCTATGCTTAACATGAAACAAAAATACATCCTGTTTTATATGCGTTGGGTGGCGTTCGTTAAGTCCTCCATTAATCAACCAGTTGCCTTAAAAAGATCATCCGGGTGCGCTAGATCATCCGTTGTTACAGGCGAAAACGGAATTAACACGGAATGTAACAGATAATGAATGGTTTACCGACTAGCTCGGTGAGTTATAGGGCCGTCAGCGTGTTTCGAAATTTAAATATTTAGGGTGGATTATGGTATTACCAAAAGTCGTCAATCGGGATAAAGTCATACTGTTGTTACAACAAATTAAGGACTACACCTGAGCACACGTATACATAGTCAGCCAAACAGACAAATACTCATTTACCTGAACGCGAGCTAATCCTCAGATGCACGTTAGCGGTGGTACAGGAACTCTAGCTATAAAACAAATCTTGAAAATAATCACACACCTTCGGACAATACGGAGGCGTGTGAGTAAATTAGCTGGACTTCTTTAACCTTTTTTACGTTACTCTAAATTCCCTAAAGCATTTTAAATAATATTAACCTTGACTCAAATTACATTTTATAACTGTTACAGGCCAAATACTCATTAGAGCATCCAGCCCGTAAAGGCAATTGTGCGCACGACGTACTCAGTGGTATTGGCAGGTTTCTTGCTTAATGCTGTAAAATGGCACTCGTCGCAACTCCAAAATCGTCAAAATCGGGAGAAATGACAAAAAGGCGCCACGTACTAAATACATTTATAGCGGGAAAACGTCATGTACTAGATATTATAATCGCATAACATATTTACGCCAATTTCGCCTAAACTCCAATAAAATCATAAGCTTCATATAAAAGCCGCATAACACGATAATAAAACCCAAAACTCATTAAATATTTCGACAAATAACTGATCATAACGGTAATTAATTATTCAATTTTAAACGAAAAATACGTCACAACAAACCTGAATTTATAAGATCCTAAAATTTAATAAACGACAAAATCGAGGTGTAATACCTAAATTTGAGAAAATATACAGCTTCGCCTATAATCGGTAGGTCGATTCCTATAAAAATAACTTAAAAAAACATTGCAACTATTAGCAACACCCTCGTTTGCAAAATCAAACAGCTATTCGGTCAACGACTAACTTACTTCATAATTTACGTTACTTTACCTTAATAAATCTGAATTTTAATATAATTTTACTTAAAAAAAAGAACTGACCTTACTTCAATTTACAACCACTCGTAATTAAATCAATTCGCCCTAAAATATGCTCAAATTCAAGAAAATATTGCATTAAACCATTAAAAGTTACGTTAAAATTCAATAATCAATGATAAACTTTCGAACGTAATTACTTTACTTCAATTTGTCCACAAAAATATTGACGTTAATTCAGGATCTAATTCTCAAAAAAACAAACTCTTCCTATTCGCGTAAGTATAACAAATGGGTTTACACTTTAAAAGAAATAAATAAACATCACCCAATTTAGAAAAATAGTAAGTCGGTCTATTAATTTTTAACCACAGCAACATTAGTTCGTTTCTGAAAAATTTAAGGACGTAACAGTCTGTGCTTTTTTCATAATCCATATTTTCCTATCAAATTTTAGTTGAATACTTTTTCTTTAAAATTATATTTAATCATTCATCAATATAAAGGAATGGTAATAATTTATATCCGAAATTTCCGCTCAATAAATATCTTCTTATCAGTGTTCTGTATTTATTGACTGTGAAAGAAATGCAAATAATTAAATTTTGTAATCGATTTGACTTCAAATAAGCAATTTCAGATCGATCATTAAACCTAAATATCCAAAGATTGATTATTCTCAAACGGTGTAACTCTTTATGTACTTTCATACAAAGTAGCAACGAAATTCTATTACAATTTAAACAAGTAATAAAAAGAAATTAGTTAAATAACAGATCTATATTACCAATCTTCAAAAAGAAAAAAAATTACAGACATTGCTTCAAGAAGCACTAAATTAAAATTTCTAAATAATACCTCTAAAGATAATCAAACTACTATCATTCAAGAATATAAAATTATTCTTACAATTAAACTCCGCAGTCCTTTGTCTGGTATAATGTGATATGCAATGGATTGATGCGTTGTACTTAATCCCTCATGTATCCACACAACAAACGGTCGCATTTAATCTCTTAGTTCGTCCGTCACACCGCTCGCTACTTAAATATCCGAGTTGGTTTACACCTTACGCATATATACTAATTGGGCAGTTGGATTTGCTATATGTCCTTCAAATTAAATGTTTGTCACAGGGAATATTTACTTGACTTGAACATTAAGATACTTAAATATTGTTATATAATCAATTTTTTACTGTAAACGATCGCACATGTACTAAATTCAATGATAATAGTGTCCACCACTGTTTAACTCAAACACACCTTTATTCTGTTACTTAACAATTCTAACTATTTACTTTATACCTGACTTAACATTTCTTAAAATTTTGAAAGAAAAACTCTAATACTTTTCTTTCAATTCACAATAAATCCATTCATTTGTAAATGTTTAAACTCCCCAATATGGGTTTTTGCAGTCACCTAGTATGCACTGCGACACTGGTTATTTACAAATAAAAAGCAGCAGTGACCGCTGTAGGGTCACTCAAAAATTTCGCGCTTGATTTACCCTTTAATCTAGCTCTTTTGCCGAGCGACTTCGACTTCCCTATAGCTTAGCAGGCTCTCCCTTAAATACGTTCGGTCATCCATCTTTCCTAACGTCATCAACTTGTTTCCGCTAAAATCACAATCAACCTATCACACAAGAGATTCTATTGCGGCTCTGTGCCGTGTGGAAAATCCGAAAACGGAACAGGACGAGAAAAACGTAGCCGTCTCGCGTTTCTTTACAAGCATACTCACAACTCTACGGAAAAACCCTTATTAACATTCAAATTCACTCCCTATACTATCCAGATCTAGATTCAACTTTTTATGAAAATTCCTCATATGTTCGCTTTTTCCTTCCGCACAATTTAACAAATTCTAACACCATTTGCCCTTGAGTAGAATTCAACTTTGCGCAATGTTACGACATTTATACCAGCAAAAATATATATCATATTCTTTTCTACACTTTTATACATCAACATACTATAAATTCATTCATTTATACGTTTATAACAATTTTAAACCGAACTCTTTAACAACCAGTGGCAAAGCCCAGTAGCATCAATCATTATCATCTCAACAGAGGTTTAATACTTTCAACTTGAGAATCTTTATACATTTAAATACTCTTTTACACGACACTTTATTAAAATTACAGTGGCGTAGCATATGTACTAATTTACATTCTGCATATACGTTCCACACGTTACCCAAGCATTTACCCAATGCTTCAAAATAGTTTTACACATTGCTGACAAAAGAAGTTTATTGGTAAGCCATCAGGAGGGCAAGCAATCTCATAAAGCCAGTAAAAACCGTTACCTTGCGTATAATGTAACATATTTTACTCGTGTTTCATTCGTAAGCGACTTAAACGCATACGCACGCAAGCACGTAACCATGTAATCATCGTAATCATCAGAATCATCAAATTTCTCACAATCAACAAAATCATCACAATCATTACAATCACCACGATCATCACAATCATCACAATCATCACAATCATCACATCATCACAATCATCACCATCATCACAATCATCACAATAATCACAATCACCACAATCATCACAATCATCACAATCATCACAATCATCACAATCTTCACAATCATCATCATAATCATCACAATCATCACAATCATCACAATCATCACAATCATCACAATCATCACAATCATCACAATCATCACAATCATCACAATCATCACAATCATCACAATCATCAATCATCACAATCATCACAATCATCACAATCATCACAATCATCACAATCATCACAATCATCACAATCATCACAATCATCACAATCATCACAATATCACAATCATCACAATCATCACAATCATCACAATCATCACAATCATCACAATCATCACAATCATCACAATCATCATAATCATCACAATCATCACAATCATCACAATCATCACAATCATCACAATCATCACAATCATCACAATCATCACAATCATCACAATCATCACAATCATCACAATCATCACAATCATCACAATCATCACAATCATCACAAATCACAATCATCACAATCATCACAATCATCACAATCATCACAATCTTCACAATCATCACAATCATCACAATCATCACAATCATCACAATCATCACAATCATCACAATCATCACAATCATCACAATCATCACAATCATCACAATCATCACAATAATCTCAATCATCATAATAATTACAATCATCATAATCTTCACAATCGTCATAATTGTTATAATCGTTGTATGTGTCCTAATTATCGTAATGGTCATAATCGTCATGACCGCCATAACCGCGATAATCGCCGTAATCGTGATAATGATTAAAATCGTCATGCTCGTCATTCGTCATAATCATCAACATTGTTAAAAATCGTGATACTTGTCACTATCGTCATAATCTGCACAATCGTCATAATCGCCACATCCTCGTCGTAATCGTCATAATGTTATTAGTCGCGATCTTCGTAACCATGTGATCATAATCACCGTAACCATAGTAATCATGATAGTTATCTCAATGATGTAATCATCGTGATCATGTTAATTAATGCAATCATATTGGTCATCGTAAGTATTGTAATTGTCGTAATCGTAATAAAATATGAAACTAAGAAGTGGCTAGTGTTAATCCCGAAAATGGTATATCTGGTAAATTACATTACGAATCCAAAATTCAAAATTGAGTCCAGTACCCACATCTCAAGTTTTGCGCATTATAATGACATCGTTGAATAACTAGGTGTTGCCCGAATTTTTTCTACGGTGCTGTTTTCTACAATAGAATTCCACCCTCAGCAACAAAATCGTGTTATAATGTTCAAATTAGCCGTAATTATTTTTATTCACAAATACATGTATTTCTATCGTTTGAAAAGTAATATTTTGGGCGTGAAAACGTAAAATGAGATAATATTTACGACTTGCCTTCGTATACAACTTGTCGAATTCAATTTGAAATTGTTAATAAATTAGAGATTTTAAACGATTCACAAATTTTTAAAATGTATTTTTTATAGGGCATTTGAAACAAAAAATCCATCGTAAGCCAAATAGCACAAAATTCCAGTCGGTGCAAACTGTTGGAAATACACGTGTGAAATTGAAAAAGAAACGTTTAGATAACTCCTAAAGAGAATGTCAATTATTTTATGCAATCAGATAGAAAAAATACGGGCAGATAATATACGCATGAGAGATATGTTTTTAATAATTATTAAACCCGTACACAGAAGTTAAACAAAAAAAAAGCAATTGAAAAATATCAGCAGTTACAAGTTTAGTAGGTACATTTTGGATACTTTCTAAATAATCTTTAAAAACTTTTCGTGCTTACGAAAATTACCTGTCAATAATTTTTTTGATATCTAATTGCAAGAAGAAATTGAAATTTGTCAATTATTAAAACATCTCAATTTTTGCAATTTCACAAATGTATTTTAACACTTTGTACCAACTGGAATTATCCGCCATTGGGCTTACGGTAGATTTTTGTTTCAAGCATCCTATAAAAATACATGTTCGAAATGTGTCAATCGTTTAAAGTTGATTTTACATTTTCCACACCCAAAATATTACTTAGGAAGGGCATAAATGTCTATGGTTTATAAGATATTGTCATTACAAGAACAGCAATAATAATTTGTTAGTACGACGTTTATACCTTTATGTTAGTTAATAGACATCTAGATGCTCTCTTGAAAAAAAATTTCAAAGCCGCCCGCTATTATAAAAATATTGATAATACAGTCTAAGCATTTTTAATTTTTTAGATTAATTTGGCTTCGTATTAAGAAACTCTATGAAGAAAAATTACCACGATGCGAGCGTTGTCACCACGATTTTTTAAATCTGTTTATACCATCGACTGTTAATAATAATCTACTAACAAACTGGGAAATTTTTCGAAAACATGTAAAACTATACAGCATGAAACTTACGCGGAATGTAGCTTTTCTCAATTTTTTCAAATGCAACACCCTGTATATTTTTTCACATTTCGATTCCTCGTGAAGAGTAGAACTAATTGATAATACGTTTCATAGCCATAAGACGGGCCCTTCTTGAGATATTGACGCTTCTACTCCAAAATATTCTAAAATACAAATTTACTGTGACAATAGAATTCAACAAAACAAATCAGGTAGGCTAACCGCTCGTAATAAAGAGGAACAATTGTATCTATTGTTTTGACGTTTTTATAATCATTAAAATATAGTTCCATGTTTTTGGATTACCGTTTTGTCAATTTTTGTATAAAATGAATTTTTCCAAAGAAGAAATGGTCGATATGATCTTTATTTACGGCGAAGCTCAGAGAAATGCTTTGCTGGCTACCCGTTTGTACTGTGAAAGATTCCCAGAGAAAATACAGCCGCGGAAAGAATCGTTTATGGATATAGCTGACAGATTTATAAATTCTGGAGGTGTGTTATCCCACGAGCGCAAAAACAAGCCAAATGAAGAAATTGAGTTTCAAGTTGTGGCAGCTCTTATAGAAAATCCAAAGATTAGTACCAGAGAGCTAAGTACACACCTAAACCTAAATAGAAATATAGTTCGCAGATTTCTGCCAATGGGTAACTGCTAAAAACTTTTTACAATAATGGCAATATTAATACACATAACTATCATCACTATTCTGATACTAATCCACACATCTTAAGAGTTTTTCATCAGCAGTGTTGATGGTCAGTTAATGTGTGGGGTGGTATAATCAATTTTAATGTGGTTGGTCCTTTTTTCTTTGATGGGAGTCTTACTGGAGAAAGATATTTACGGTTTTTGGAAAATCATTCACCCGAGCTTTTGGAAAATATCGAGGTAGATAATATTCGTAAGATGTGGTTTCAACTGGATGGCGTCCCTCCACGCTATGCAATCAACGTTAGGCAATATCTCGATAGAAATTATCCGTTGAGGTGGATAGGACGAGGTGGTCTGCAAAACTGGTCAGCCAGATCACCGGATCTTACGCCCCTTGATTTCTTCCTCTGGGGCTACGTTAAAGAAAAAGTTTACCAACATTATCCCACCACAAGCGAAGATATGAAAAACAGAATTAGAGCTGCGTTTCAATCCATTCGCCTCTAATGTTGTTGCGAGTTGAATCTTTCGTTTACCGAGCGTGGTCAGCATTTTGAACATTTAATTTGAATTTATGGTTTTATTTGTTTATGTTTACTTGTTAAGTTATTAATTAAGTTTTCCTATTAGTTAAAGAATTTATTTGCCCTTCGTATTTGCTCTGAATTTTGTTTTATTTGTTCTTCTGTATGTCAATGTTTTCAAATAAAGGGTCAATATCTCAAAAAGGGTCCGGTTTATGGCTATGAAATCTATTATCAATTAGTATTTACTTTTCACGGGAAATCAAAATGTGAAAAAATATACACGGTGTTTCATTTGAAAAAATTGAGAAAAATTACATTTCGCGTAAGTTAGTCTGCATAGTTTTACATGTTTTCGAAAAATTTTCCAGTTTGTTTGTTGGTAAACTATTATTAATAGTCGGTGGTATAAACAGATTTACAAAATCGTGGTTCCAAAGTTAACTCTCTTATGGTGTTAAAGTGACGATATCTGCAGAACGGTTAGTGATACAGATACAAATTTCTATATGTAACAGTGAATTCAAAAATGCAAAAATATACAGGGTGTTCTATTAAAAAAACAGGTTTGGGTTAGAATATTTTTGTCAATCACCCTGTATATACCTAAATATTTTTAGAATGTAAGTCTAACGATCATGTATTACCACACCAAAATTGGTTTTGATATCTCTAATAATTAAGAAGAAACCCTCCGTCCACGCAGTAGACACCACCCTGTATATATATATATATATATATATATATATATATATATATATATATATATATATATATATAATAATAATAATAATAATAATATTTATTCAATCGTTAGACCACAAAGTGGAATAGATTAAGTCAAAATATGCGTACTATACATAAAATTAAATTTAAGTAAAGTCATTAGTTAACATCTAAGTACATGTATACAGACAATGAACTACAATAATAGATAATATAGCAAAACAAATATTAATAAATAAATATAAACACAAATACAATGTATATAAAACAAAATAATTCGAATAATGTGACAACTAGGACTAGGGGTTATTGTTGTTTTTGTAGCAGTGAAAAAAATTCCTCCACATTATATATGCAATGTTGCATTAAAAGTGACTTTATATTACCCTTAAATTGCATGAGAGAGCCACATTGCTTTAAGGATTGAGGCAAATAATTGTAAAGCTTTACACCAAACGAGGAAGGAGCTTTTGCAGTCATATTGGTTTTATTGACAGGATTACGATAGTCATTCCTTTTCCTTGTATTGTGTACATGAAAATCTGAGTTTTTTTTAAACTGGTTTTGATTCTTATAGACAAAGCATAGAAGCTCCAGAATGTATAAGCTTGGTAATGGCAATATATTATATTTTGTAAAATAAGGTCTGCAAGATTCCTTACTTTTTATACCGGCCATGGTTCGAATTACCCTTTTTTGGCTTAGAAATACTTCTTGCGCTAATATTGATAATCCCCAAAAACAAATACCATACAACAACTTTGAATGAACTTGACCATAGTAGAAGGAAATTATAACATGGAATGGAACTATATACTTTAAGGATCTGATTTGAAAGCAAGAACTATTAATTTTTTTTATCAAAGTAGAGCAATGTGTTTTCCAATTTAAAGATTCATCGAGTTGAAGACCGAGAAATTTTACTGATGGTTGTTGTAATACATCTGTATTATTTATACTAAGTCCATTACTTAAAACATGTTTATTGAAAGACATAAGACTTGCTTTTGAAAAGTTTATGTATAGCTTATTTTCTATAAACCACTCATTTAGGTCCTCTAACAGTGTATTTGCCTTAGATATCAAATCGTCTGGCTTTGTACTAGATATTAGAGCAGATGTATCATCAGCATAAAGATATAGCGAATAGTTTAAGAAATCAACTATATCATTAATAAAAAGCAAAAAAAGAGTTGGACCTAGTATGGAACCTTGGGGAACCCCTACTGTAACAGGCAAAATGGACGAGTGGCAGTGATTAATGACGTGGTTGGGTGATTTATAAGTCACTCTTACAAACTGGGATCTTAGTGAAAGGTGATTGAAACCATTTGGCGACGGTGCCTTATGCCATACCGTTCTAATTTGTTTAACAATAATGAATGATTTACGCAATCAAAAGCTTTAGTTAGATCGCAGTAAATTCCAACAACAAACTTTTTCTCATCTAGAGCTTCCACTATTCCATGGACGAAAGAGTGTAAAGCAGTAATTGTTGACTGTTTCTTTCGAAAACCATACTGTCTATCAGTGATAATGCTATTCAATTCTAAATGACGCAGAAGTCTTGATAGCATTGCATATTCAAAAATTTTTGAAAATGAAGAGTTAAGTGATATTAGGCGGAAATTAGAAACTTCGCTATGACTACCTTTTTTGTGCACCGGAATGACTAGGGCACATTTTAGTAGTGTAGTAAACACACCTTGTTCAAATGACATATTAATTAGTTTAGTGATAGGGCTAACAATCGCTAAGTGAACTTGTTTTAAGAGTTTACAGGGTATGTCATCTGGACCATAGCTGTTTTTGGTTTTAAGTTGCTTTATAATTAGGCACATGTCTTCTTCACTAAATGGAAAAGCACACATACTTCTATATGTTCTTGATTTTTTAACATTTTTTAAAACATTACCGGTAGATGACATGTTTGATATTATTCTGAGTGGTTCTTCTATAAAGAATGTATTGAATTTTTTTGCCACTTGATTAGGGTCATTAATTGTGTTTGTATCTGTATCCGTACGAAAAGATATGTTTGAAAAGTGTGTTTCTTTGCCAGTAAGTTGAGATATGAGTGACCAAGCAGCTTTTTGTTGATTATCGGCATTTAGGATTTGATTAGAATAATATGCAGCTTTGGTCTTTTGGGCAAGTTGACGATGACGACGTTTACTTTGTGAGTAAAAGGGAGTTAGTTCTGGGTACTTCGTTGTTAGCTGATACAGATCGTGAAGGTTTTGGCTGGAGATTTTACGAATTTGTTACCCAATTTGAATTAGTATTACATTTTTGAGGAACTTCGACCTACATGGAAAAAAAAGGTTGAAATAATGCAGGATAGTTTTGTGGAAATAATTAAATGCATCATCAAGTGTCGAAAAATTTTCAAAATCGATCCAACGTTCCTGTTTTAGGGCACTAGCAAACTTAAAAATAGAATCTTTGTTATAAGAACGTTTGTTAATTACTTTTGGGTTTATAGATTCATTATGTTTATTAGTTTTAAATGTAATGTAATTATGGTCAGATACTATGCAAGTACATTATGTGAGCTTCCATTAAAATTGACGACAAAGATGTTGTCCAACACAGCTACCTTCCTTGTCGGTTTTACAACTACATCAAATAATCCAAACGTGGATAGCATGTTCTTAATCTAAGTACATTTGATCATTTTTTCAAAATGCAAGTTAAAATCGCCAGCTAAGATCATATATGAGCTCTTATCAAACACAAAGTTCAGTGCATCAGACAATTTATCTAAAAAGATTGTGAAGTCACCAAGAGGTGATCTATAACAAGTAATTATTATATAATTTTTTTGGTTAATACTCAAATATTTATATATATATATATATATATATATATATATATATATATATATATATATATATACTTGAAATTGAAACATAAAGATCAGCATGCTATTAATATAACAATTTGAGAAACGTGTAAAGCCAACTATAGAATAAAATTTTAGTAAAGAATAACTAAATAATTAAAATTAACTATTGTTAAAATGTCTTAAAGATGACAAATCAGAACACCTTCTAACGGTCGAAGGCTAACAATGAAAAATGACATTTTAACGTTAACGAATATATATATATATATATATATATATATATAAATGTGGAACTAACGCACATCCTAAGGACAACAATTGGAGATGTTTTTACTTATCATTTTTTTCTGCGGCACTTCGTATGAGTGCTGCAGTGTGGTAATGTTCTTTTGCGAAATCAGTTTTTTTGGGTTCTTACAGAAACAGTACGTGCTAGCTGGAAACTATTGACACTTTTACTACTAATACCATGGATGGCCAATTCAGTGGTGTCAATTTTTTTTCGAAATTCTAATACAATGGAGAATTCAAGATGTCGTTTTTCCCAAACTCGGTGAAATTTTCAGTTACAGTTAAGGACAAAATTTACATTGATTGGGGCTTGTACTTCGATAACGCAGTTGGTAGCGCGGTACTCTACCAAAGTACAGGTCGTAGGTTCACATCGTACTCGAGGTAAACTTTTTATTTATGTATTTAATAAAATTAATAGTAATTTTTAATTAAATAAAAAAATGACTTAAAATTTTTACACTTAAATAAAAACTGCATCTCTTTTGGCGAGCAAAAGAATGGTCGCATTTAGCTGAAATTTTGTGGATAATTAATCCTAATTATCGCTAGCAATAATACCAAATGTCAGCATAAAATAATTAAAACTGTAGAAATGAAAGAATTGTAATATTTAACTCGTTAAAAAATATTAATCGAGTCGTTTGTTTTTTAATAACTTAGTGGGCCCATAGCAAAGTCGCCAGTGGAAAAATGAACACCATTTTTCTTTGGACAACTTTTGTCTTTTCGGTGCAATTTCCAGTAGCCGAATTAATCTGTAGTAATGAACAAAACTATCAATGTGTGTAATACCTTTACTAACAAAATGTGTTTCCAAAAAAAGGCTTAAAACTAAATTTTCTTGACTCAATGAAACGTTGCTCACTGATTTGGAAAAGTCGCATCTAACTAAGTTGCGACAGGGCCAACAAGTGTGACGACGCTCCATCGTGCTGGAACCACAAGCGACCTCGCATTTGAGATGCTATAACAATTTTATGAAATATGAAAAATATGAAAACGTATTTTTATATTTTTATATTTCACATCTCAAGTGATTTCTTAAAGATTTTACCACTTACTAAGGACGATAACAATAACGATAACTGTAATTGCTATAGAAACATTTAAACTATGTATAAATGAAGAAATACACCATTTAAACCCACGAAATAAAAGGAAAGGCCTTTTATTTTATTCCCTTCCCAAGGGGGAGGGCGGGCTGCTTGAGCTCTCCAAGTTCCTTTAGCCACAATCATGGATTCCCAGCATATATGCATTACGTATATATGCATGGTGGGATTAAGTATGAGTGTGGTCAGGATAAGATCGGAAAGAACGGAGTCAGGGTTCAATACCCTAGCATTCGCCTAAATAGCCGCATATGAAGTGCGTATACACAGTGACCATGTGGCTACATGTTTATGAGGAAAACCCCTTGAAAAAACCTCATGCAGGACAGACAGTAACGGAAATCGAACCCATTACCTCCCGAATGCTAATCAGGTCGTGTTACCACTACTCTAATAGCTCGGTGTTTAAATCCAAAAGCTAAGTATTTTTATACTGCAGGACGGTAACAGTGCCTACCTTACCTACCTAGTTGCATACAATCTAGCAGATTGTCGAAAATTTTCATCTGCCAACCCATAAACAAAATGTATATCTACGACTTTTATTTAGAAAAATTCGTATCAACCTAATTTTCCGATTAAATCACTATTAAAGAGCTGCAAAGCTAGAGAAATGATGATTACTACCATTTGAAACAAATGATTCAACAAACCATACGATTCGATTAATTATTTTTTACCGAATTAAACATTAAAATTATGCCATTTCTACAGTTTTAATTATTTTAAGCTGAAATTTGGTATTATTGCTAACGATAATTAGGGTTAATTATCCACAAATTTCCTCAGCCATCTTGACCTCTCCATTGTGGTAGAATTTCGAAAAAATAAATTGACGCCACTGAATTGGCCACCCATGATATTAGTAAAGTAGTAAAAGTGTCATTAGTTTCCAGCTATCACGTACGTTTCTGTAAAAACAAAAAAAAACTGATTTCGCAAAAGAACCTTTACCACACTGCAGCACCCAAACAAAGCGCCGCAGAAAAAAAATTATAAGTCAAAACATCTGCAATTGTTATTTTTTTTTTTAAATGGAACACCCCATATTTTCTGATGATTTTGAGTTCTAGAACAGAAATAAATATAACTATATTTAGTCGTTGTCCTTTTTTAACCCTCCATTAGGCGTATGGATTACAAATGTACTCCAGCCTTCTTTTAGAAGCTCAAATATACAATCGGGCTTGGGAGAGGGGGCGTCCGCTTGAGTAGCTGTTGACAACATATACAGGTACCTGCTCAGTGTAAAATTGAGTTTCGTAGTGGTTGTTTATACGAATCAACAGCTGTGAAAAACGACTGGATTACAATTGTAATCCACGCGACTAACCACGTTACATTTTTTGTGCAGTTCATAATTTAGATTTGAAGTATTTCAGATCTAAAATGTAAATTTATTAAAAAAATGTGTATATATGTTTTGCAATGATGAGCCTTTGCTAATTTGAAGATTTTCAGTTTATTCTTCGTCCAGCGCGTATTATATACTTCAAAATAATATAATTTAATGTTTGGGTGAACTTACAATTTTACTTTCGAGTTCTGTCTGCACCAAGTTTTTAAACAAATGAAAGTAATACCATAGTAATGTCATATTTTTATTGTAGGTATGAAAATATCTAACAGTAAAAATACGTTTGGAAAGAGTAGAGATCCTGAGGTTTGGATCGCATGGTATAATGAAACTACCTGTAGTGATGAACGTCTTACAAATGAAAGTGAATCAGAAGAACATATTATAGAGCAAAGTGATCATCAAACTGACTCAGCAAGATGCAGATGAAGACAAAATTATGCAAGACGTCTCCGCTGAAAAAAACTAGTAAAAATGTGTTACATTCGTTACTTTTGCTGTACGATTAAGAAATTTTAGCGATCGGTTTTATAACATTTTATAAATTTTGTGTCGAATCGCTATAATTAGTGGGTACAAACGATTTATATCGGATATATATATATATATATATATATATATATATATATATATATATTTGGACAGCCACTTGAACCGCTGAAAGCAGACAATCTATCTGGTTCGATTTAAGAACTAGATCCATTAAGAAGATCATTAAATCAATTAGCTAAAGGGATTAGACTTAACCTCTCAAATTTCTCTGTAACCACGAACTTGTTTTTACACTTTAGATTCGCTGGGGAAAGCAATTACTATTTAGCTGTTCAAGACAGTCATCAGCTGTTTTAGCATAATTTAACTTTGAAATTCTGTATATTACTTTGCCATTTTTGGATGTAAATTTAATTTGATTTCATTATCTAAATTCTAGTATTGGACTTTGGTGTGGCTTACTATATTGTGTATAAAGTACCAATATTCTATGTATTATCTCTGTGGTTAACGATTTGAGTAACACAATTGAATTAATTATTTATTTGGGAATTATCTCCCTTTTTACTTTATGAATATAAACTAAATTAGATGTATGTGTACATACAAATGCAAATATATACTGACATTATTTGTAATTAATACTGCTTTTGTTTTGGGGACTTTCTACTTTGCAACTACCTTTCTAGCGCTCAGATCCTTTCATATATTTGTTGCTTGGCTAGAAAAGTGGCAAATGATCTATTTATCTAGTGGCTGATTTATTGTTCTAGCTGGCGTCTTTTCTCTTTAAGCTTACAGATACCATCTGCATCACTGTAGAATCCTCCATCTACCGTGACCGAGCTAAGCAGTCCTATAATATCTCCTCTGTTATGGTAAGTTTTGGGTACAAAGTTGAAGTTTGCACGTAACAAATATTTACATAGGCAAAGATTACACAAGTAAGTGGAAAAAACTATTGCAAGTACGGGTTCGTTCTCACAATATAATAAAGCTACTACCTGGCCCAAGAGTGACGCTCAAATGCAATTTCGGTAATCGATTGCAAAAGTCTTTTCTAACAGACAGTACCGTTGAAGTAATAATTGTTTCACATATATATATATATATATATATATATATATATATATATATATATATATATATATATATTATTACACGTCCAAACCGCACTAGGCGTCGTGTATGCTTACTACTGTAAGCGGGTTTGCCAAGCCAGCTAACAGGGAGATGGGCGTGGTCGAAATAAAAGTAAAATGAATGATTAATACGCTCAAACATCTTACACCTATATTCAAACAGCTCAGTCCGGGAAAATATGTCTCCAGGCGCCACCACAATCGAAACTTTGCTAAAATAATTGTCTTAAGCTGGGTGTTAATTAACCCTACTTGATGTGGAAAGTAGGATTTCAGTAAACTCTTACACGAGGGTCCTACAACAAACACTCGTCCCAAACAATTCAACTCAAACTCAAATATATTTAGTACTACCCAGGTTATTAGAAACTTTTGAATACACCTCGTAAACCAAAATTTCCAAAACAAAATTTATCACTCAAATTTAACTGCATTCACGTAACCAACAGTTACCAAAAAAAACTGAAATACACGGGTCGTCACAAACTTCCTGATTGTACCCTGTACATCCGGAATACCAAAGTTATAACACGTTTACTGAATATTTTCTACGTATCCCTCGTATACATATAAGTTAAATCTCTACTTATTAATGCATAAAATAGTTCTTCATTCAACGGTCGATAATTAATTTTAAAATTCTAACCAAAAGAAAATCAATGTCGTCGGCTTAATAATTGTTCCTTCAATATAATAGTGATAAAGTACTGCACAAACGAGAATAATCTTTGAAGGTTTAATGTTTCTAACATGAACGACATCTTTTAAATTTATTTTTTTCCTCTTTATGATACTCTGAATCGCATGGGACATTCGTAAATATGTAAGTTCTCAAAACTCCATCTCTTAGTTATACTTAATGAATTTTTTTAAATCAAGAGCTGATCCGCCATTAGTGTATTGCGTTAAACGAAACTAACATGAAGATCTTCTTTTTTCTCTCCCCTCTTTTTACAATTAACCTGGCAAATATAACCTTTCAGGTTGTTCATTAATCTTAAAACCAAAATATGCAAAGTCTACATTTAAATTGTCGAAAACTAGGTCACCAATTAAGTAAACGTCACAAATGTGTCTCATAACTGGCTAAATAAACAACAGAATAAAAGTTAACGATAAATATGTATATTGTCCTGCACACAAAATAATAAAAAACAAATGTTTACATACACTACAACAGCGTGGTTGAGAAACCAAACCACCACATCACTGTCAATACAAATTTGCGTTTCTGCAAAAATTCTTACTACTAAAACAGCCAATACAACATAACTCGAGACCGATTACCTTTTTCCTTCAACACTAATTAATTAAAAAAAAATTACACAACCCGCAAATAAACTAACCAAAAAGATAATCGTGCTCAACTGAGTTTTCAAAGTTCTTAAATGTAATTCTTACTTAAAGACTGTCCATTCATCCTTCGCTTTTCTTTCTTCTCTCTTCCCGTAAACCAATTATTTGTAGTCCATGTGTATCCTTAGATTGCCTGAAGGCACATACCAAGTACTCACAATTCCACAACACTTACTTCCGGTACTCGCGAATAGTTCAATTATGCGAGGTTATTACTCCAATAACCCGTAATAATCTGTACACGTTTGGTTGCCTCTTTAAAGTTTCTTGCAACCTTTAGGACAATTTAGCCCTTCCTTACACAAATAAACTTTTAATGTCATATAAAATTACTTTAACATTGGCTCAATTTACTATGAATATTTCGTTCACTTAGGTGGTCCCATAAATAATTTGAACTAAGGATCATTACAAGCACACGCTCCGCACTCAACACTATAACGTAACAACTGTTATCTTATTATAAAACTGCTTACGCACTTTTTTTTCCTTGAAGAAAAAAACCATAAACTGATTTTATCTTCAATCTCAATTTTATTAATTGTTTTATTTATGAATGTCTTATACGATTCATCCCCTTTTGGGTTACGCAGTTGTTTAAACAATGACTGCCTTCATATTATTCACAAATATAACTCCAACTCAACCCATTCTGAATCATACTTCACCTCGCGCGCGCGTCTTCCACCGAGCTCTCACCGACATCCACGAAAAGCAAAAGCAAAAAGCCCCCCGTCAATCTCTGACTTTCCTATTTATACCTCAAGCCATCCATCTTTAAACATGTCCTACTTCCTCGCTATATTCACCAATGGTATTCACTCAAACTTTCTTAGTGCCGACTGATGCTACCCTCTGCACAAACACGCTTGTAATTACTATACATCGCCATGTTTGTTCTTACCTGCAAATTTTACAATTACTTTATGGAGAAGCCATTTCTCGTCATCACATTCATTCAGTGGCCACTCCGGACCATTACACAACTTTCAACGTTTATCTCTCACATGCGCTCATCCTCCTTCCGCAACATTTGCAAAAATAAGCACAGTCTAAGGTCTCAAATCCCATATACGTACATGTATTCTCATTACGAGAACTTTCTATAATCAACACTTAAACATACCAAATCTTTCTCTACCTATTTCCTAAAACATTCTATACTTATACATTCACATCTTCCGGCCAAGATTACTCCTTTATCCTCCAACATTCCATTCCTTACCCAGTAGTCAACAGTAGCAAAACATTATCGTCCCATCGACACATTTCTCTTCGTATTTACATTCATCAGAATCTATTTATTCCAACACCAATGTCTCTATAACATTCAAATACACGTATCTGCATACTGAATGATATTTCTCCTAAATTGCCAGTGGCGTATCATCCACCCACATACATTATGCATATACACAAAAAAAAATTTTTTTTTTGTTCAAACTCAATACCCTACTCAAAACACGTAATACTCGTCATTATACATCTTACATACAGGGTGCGTCAACACAACCTTACAATATATATATATATATATATATATATATATATATATTATATATATATATATATATATATATATATATATATATATATATATATATATATATATATATATATATATATATATATAGTTCAAAAGAGAGAGATGTAAGATTAACACACACCAGAGAAATCAGTGCCTTTATTGGGATTCTTTTTTAATTGGAACAGTGAGAAGTTCTAGAAAAAACGCTCATAGAATCTGGGATAATTCAAATGGCAGTGGCGTGTAATTGTTACTTGGCAATGAGTCATAAGATGTATAAGGTTTGACGATATTAGGTCAAGAAATGATAGAAGGGAAATCGATAAATTTGCTCACATAAGAGAGGTTTTTGAAACATTCGTGACTAATTTCCAAAACAATTTTGTTGCGATTGAATACAATAAGTCAAAAATCAGGTTGATTTAGTCGACCAGATGTGTGCAACATACAATGTAGCGAGAACAACAAACAGATGGCCAATGGTCGTATTTTACAACTTGCTGAATATAAGTGGGATTAACGCTGCCTGTATGTACAGGGTGTCCCAACGATAGAGTAAAATAAGTTTATGCTTAACTAGAATTATTTGTGTAAATATTGTATGGACCATGGGGTAGAGGTAAGAAGTGTGCATTTTTTTAAAATATTGGAAGTTATACAGGGTGTGCCAGAAAAGCAGGACGTGAAAAAGTATAATTTTTTTAAATAGAACACCCCATATTTGATTTTAGTTTTTAATTCTACGTGTCCATACAAACATATTTTGTCAAACAAAAGATTGGCTGAAAGTTTTAGTTCATGAGATATTCGCGTTTAAAGATTATTATGGTCATTTTCGTGCGGTTGATGAATGGGCAATTGTTCCGTTATTTCACAATAAAAAAATTGATATTTCGTGTGAAAAATGAGTGATATTATACTAACGTTTAGACCGAGTAGTATTTCTAATTTTCTCAACAGGGTGTTTGTTATAACCATTCAAATTTGAAAATTCTCAAATTAAAAAAAATCAGTTTTTTTTAATTGCACACCCTATATATTTTATTTCATTTTATTCGGGATTAAAAAATCTATCATTTTTGTCAAATATATCCTATATCTATCTTTGATAGTTTTCGAGGAATTTCGATTTTTCTCACTAGCTACGTTACATACGATACTATAACATTATTGTGGATCGTGGTAGCCATGGAAAACAATTGCGACGAAATAAAACAAACCACCTAAGCGAGAATATTAACAGTTTTTATTAATGAAAAACAGTAATTCAATCATTATTCAACATTGCGTCTTAGTAAATGCTCAAATAGACGGCCTTCTTGCTGAATACACATATTGAGCCTTTTTCTCATGTTCTGTCTCACTTCGGATACATAAGAGGGTCACTGTGCGACAAGCTTCGCGAATTCTATTTTCATGTCCTCCTTGTTGTAGGTTTAATAATATACACCCGATCTTTTATGCATCCCCATAGGAAAAATCCAGTGGAGTTAAATCGCATGACCTGGGTGGCCATAATATAAAGCCATTACGTCCTATCCATTTCTCCGGGTATTGCTGGTTCAAGAATTCCCTTACGTCCCGATAAAAATGTGGAGGTGCACCATCCTGTTGCAACCACATATTTAGTCGTCCTTCTAAATTGATATCCTCAAGTAACACAGGCAATTCTTCACGTAAGAAATGCAAATAGCTGCGGCCCGTTAATGGATCATCAAAAAAATAGGGACCGATAATTTGGTCATTAAGTATACCACACCACATTTAGTGACCAATGATTTTGGTTTTGAACTTCTCGTAGCCAAAATGGATTATCAATGGCGTAATAGTGCATATTATGCCGATTTACAGCCCCATTACTTTTAAACGTCGCCTCATCGGAAAACATTATGGAGCACAAAAAGTTATTTAATTGCAGCCGTTGATTAATGATATTGCAGAATTCAATTCGTCTTGCAAAATCCTCTTCTCGCAATTCTTGATGAAGCTCAATGTGATAGGGACGGTACTATACTTCAGCGTTGTTCGATTCACGTTTGATTTGGAGGTATCACATATCGTCGCTAATGTTCTAGAACTCACTTGGGGATTTTCTTGAATATTTAATAATATTTCAAGTTCTTTTCTTCATTAGCTGCCCTTTTATTAACAACTTTACGTTTGAAGTATTTAACACTACCGCTAGAATCAAATCTATCCATCAAATTTTCCAAGCCGACAGTAGTAGGTATTCGACGTTCAGGACATTTCATTTTGTAGATTCGTTGTGCCAATAAAGGGTTTTTCAGCCTCGCCCAACACGTATATCATATCAATTAATTCATTTGTCGAATAATCCATAATTGATACAAGAATTGATAACAAGTTAAATGCGAAAACGACAAATTTAATATGTGTTTATTTTGACAAGTAGGGAACCTTTGTATCTTAGTAACGCAATTATTATTTTCCATGGCTACCAAGATCCATGCAATGCAATGTTATCGAAAATAAAGTAGCTAGTGTGAAAAAATCGAAATTACTCGAAAACTATCAAAGATAGATATAGGATATATTTGACAAAAACTGATTTTTTTTAATTTGAGAATTTTCAAATTTGAATGGTTATAACAAACACCCTGTTGAGAAAATTAGAAATACTACTCGGTCTAAACGTTAGTATAATATCACTCATTTTTCACACGAAATATCAATTTTTTTTATTGTGAAATAACGGAACAATCGCGAATATCTCAAGAATTAAAAACTTTCAGCCAATCTTTTGTATGACAAAATATGTTTATGTGGACACGTAGAATTAAAAACTAATTCTATTTAAAAAAATCATACTTTTTCACGTCCTGCTTTTCTGGCACACCCTGTATAACTTCCAATATTTTAAAAAAATGCACACTTCTTACCTCTACCCCATGGTCCATACAATATTTACACAAATAATTCTAGTTAAGCATAAACTTACTTTACTCTATCGTTGGGACACCCTGTACAAATCTAATCACCCTTAAGGAAAAGTCTTGAGATCTGCCTTTATCGAAAGATTTGCTTACGAACTAATAAAACCCCAAATTGAATACAGGTCAACTGTTCCAAATGTATCAAGAGAAATTCGCCTGCTTGGATTAGGTGAGATATTACCCCCTCCTCCACCCGATACGCCACTAAATTGCATTGTCGCGTTTGTCCCAGAAGCCGTAATAAGTCCACTAGAAAATCTGTCAAAAATGTAACAACCATGCATATGAAGATCACATGCGAGATGTATCACAGCATGTTTTCAATATAAAAGTATTGTATGTTTGAAATCTATTTTCTCGTATATGTTTATTTTTCTTTGATTTTTTTGTTCAGTTCAGTATATTTGTGTGTTAGTCGACCTATAGAATACTCACTTCAGGTTTTTTCTTAAACGGTTTGGTTTTCGAACCGTTTTTATAACGATGAATAAAACGTTAAAAAATCATAATTTATCTTTTAATTTTCTCATAAGATTCAGATAAAATTTATATTTAATGTATCACATGTTATTAAACAAAGGTATAACAAACATATAATCAAAAATGGTACCAAAACGAATTATTAACGAAATAAATTGGATTACCGTTGTAATCCACGCGCCTAACCGTGTGAGTAAAATACACGCGCCTAATGGAGGGTTAAATATTTAGAAATTTCTGAAATTTGAGAGCTACAGGAAATAATTAAAAGTTGCAAAAACTTTTATAACTAAAGACCAAAACATTCCGCTTAAAGATTTAGTCTAGTGAAACCAATAAGTGTTTAGTTTTGACAACGTCTCCTGCTTGCTTGAATTCGTTTTTAATCTTTTTTTTTAAAGAATTATTTATTTTATAAATATTTTCGACATGTGGACCGATTGTCGAACAAAAAAATTCCACGTTGCCATAATTTTAATCTCGTTTGCAGATGTACGATAAAGTCCTTCAATAAACAAGAAATCAATAACGTTTTCGTATCCATATTTGCACTTGCACATAAAACTATTTTTTAATTTATTATCCCAACCTACTTTTATTTGCTATGCGCAACCCAATTACCTTTATTACGATTTGCAATACGTCACATTTACGTCAATGCTGCTATATACATTACTTACCTACTTTTACTTTAAAGTAGTAGCCATTTTCTACGCATGAAACTACGTCTTAGAAAAACTAAAATGTAAGACAAACCAGGTTTAGCGGAAAAGAATTGGCAATTACGAAAATTACTATTGGAAATTAAAAAAATATGTAAAATGTCTGGCCTTGATCTATTAGTACATATATTTGAATTAGTCAAATTTCCAATGATCAACATTTACGGTGTTTTTAAAAATTAAAAAGACAGGTAAAATAGTTATTGAAACAACAGTTTTCAGGTGCTATTTTTAAACTAACTGGAACAAATACAGAGTAGATTAAATGCCAGGTAATCGCGCGGTTACGGTATTTTGTAGTAAAATTATAGACTGGAACGCATTCTCAGGACAGCTTTTGATGTAAATCGATTAGTCAATAAATTTCTATATCCGGAATCCGGAGTGTATCTCACGACAATTTTCTATGATTTAAGGGAAATAAATTAAACATAGAGGCATAAGAAAGAAATTAAATTATAATTAAAATTCAATAACTAAAAAAAAGGTACATGTAGGCTCAAAACCTACTTGAATTAAACTTTTTATTTATGTATTTAATAAAATTAATAATAATTATTAATTAGATATTCACTTTTGAATCGTTCATAACAAAACTTATAATAAATAATAATGTTTGTCCGGATTTGTTTATATATAATCAGTCAAACTTCTAAGAGTTTTCAAAAATTATTACATTTAGTAACGGTAACAAATAGAGCTTTATTTAATAAATTAATAGTATAGGTTGACAACAATAAGTTTAACGCAAGGCCGCGATTGCAATTAGGACTGATTGAACTGGGAAACTGCTATTAACATACCAAGAATATATGCTATTTTTTGCACGAATATTGTTTAATTAATTACATAGTACATCAATATTTTTTTAATATTTCAATCTATTAATGAACTCATTAACGTATTATTTTCGAATGTTTATAGTATGATAATAATTCCAATTAACGCACCGTTTTCAAGAATTGTACCAAGGACATTAAATCAAAATACACTACTAAATTTCAGCAAACTTCGTAGCTGTTCACTAGCAAGATTACGTGAATGAGCCAATGATATGGGAATAATATAGATATACGCATTAACGTTGTGCTGTTGAAGCCATAAGTAACCAAATGAATTCAACTTCTTCATTGCGTGTACAAAGATTACATATATCACAACCATTACTTTACCAACGTATTTCTTCCAAACCGTTTTGTTCATATGCCGTGCCTTCTAATGATAAAAAAACGCATGTTATACGTTACTTTTCACTAAGATTAAGAATGTAATAAGGAATTGTCAATTTTGCAAAATGATATAATAATACTAAGTCAATGGCGGTTGCTAAGTACGCAACGGATGCGGACGGTTGCCAAGAAAGGCATTAATGTTATCAACAAAATTCAACATAATTTCACATTTTTTATAATCCTTATGACAAATATGAAAATACGATTCTTTCACTTGTAATATAAAGAGGAATGAATTAAGATTTTAATGCCACAAATCTAAGACGATACGTAGCGTTTAATTTTAAATTCCAGATTAATAACACAAGTTTTTGGGTAAATATTTACTTATTCATCAGGGTCTTTGTTAGTAGAACTGTTACAAACGTATGCGCACGCACCAAGACACTCACGGACGCAGGCCCGCACGCACCGCAATCACGCACACACCTACATACTAACTAAACTTTTTGGAATACAGACTACAATTTCTGCAATCCGCAATGAAAAATCCAGAACAATGGATCTGCGGCAGGACCTGTAACAAACAAAATACACCCTCGTACCACATAAAATTAAAAACACTAACGCGTTTCAATAGCTAAGCTATCATTATCAGCAGTCGACCAGGACAAACTAAAAATTTTAATAATATATATATATATATATATATATAATATATATATATATATATATATATATATACAAACATATATATATATATATATATATATATATATATATATATATATATATATATGAGTTCTGAATAGCCTAAAGGTCCCTGACCGTCATTATTTATTAAAATTTATTTGTTTTTCAAGATCTCTAAACTTTTATAGCAATCAGGTTCATACATATTACGAACATGTATGATTAAAGACACCTTATACACTACATAATTTTTAACAAACATGTGTAGGACCACCACAGGTCGGTTAAGACATTTAATAAAGAAACATTATGTAAAACTTGTCGTTTTTGAAATGAACGTAGCTGTTTCAGAAGTATTTGATCACATCGATTGAATTGATCGAATGGATCAAATCGATCGAATCGATAGAATCGATCAAATCAATCAATCGAAGCAAATATAATAACGAGTATAATTATATACAGACGGTTGTCGTAGTATTTAGCAAGATAGCGCGCGCTGGAGCTCTGAAGTTGAAAACGGCAAGTTCTATTATTGACGCACGGTTTTAGGTTATATTAATACTGCGCGGTATTGCTAATTTGTCCGTTTATTAATCTAACCTAATATTGTACGAGTATTGACCTAACCTGAAACGTGGGACGCGAGAAACGAAATAGACGAAGAGACGAGAGAGACGAGAGAGACAGAGGAGAGACAGAACGAAGAGGACGAAGGGACGAGAGAGACAGGAACAAGACGAAAGACAAGAGCAGAGACAAGAACGAAGACAGGAAGAACGACAACAGAAGACAGAGGGAAAGAAAACGAGAGAGACAGGAAGGACAGAGAGACAGGGAGGACGAGAGAAACAGAAGGACAGGAGAAGACAGAGAGACAAAGACAGAGAACGAACAAAGAGGAGAGGAGAAGACGAGAGACAAGACAGGAGAGACAGAGAGACAGGAGAAGACAAGAACGAGAGGGACGGAAGAGACAAGGGACAGAGGACAGGAGAAACAGGAGGACAGAGGACAAGAAGACAAGAAACAAGACAAACAGGAGACAGGAGGACAAGACGAAACAAACAGGAGACAAGGAGGACAAAGACAGAACAAACAAACAAGACGAGAGAGAGAAAAAAGACAGGAACAAGACAGGAAACAAGACGACGAGACAGAGAGACAGGAGACGACAGAGACGAGGAGAGAAGACAAGGACGTGAGACGGAGACAGAGGAAAGAAAAAAGAGACAGCACGATCAACTTCTATTACAGAAACGTTCAGGTTTCTGTGTTTGGTATGCACGTTTCGTGTTTTCGCGTTGGTGTTTTCGGAGCGTTTCGGGTGCGTCGGTTTTCGTTTTCGTATTTGTGTGTTTTCGTGTTTGCATGTTTGAATGTTTTCGCGTTTGCGAAATTACGTGTTGGAAAAGGATCTCTCACCAATATTCTCGGTGACGTCATAGAAGATCGGCCTATCAAGGAAAGGGGGCGTGGACCCTAACACAAGTTTCTGTACCTGCCTTATGTGATAGTGTAACGACTCGGGAGATGGACCATTAGAGAAGTGGGGGTCGTGGATACTGCCTTCGTTGTAGCATCACAAAATTTTATCTATATGAAAGCATCACATCGCATAATTTTACCTATATAAGGTATCTTTTCGCATCTTTGAAGAGATAACCGAAAATACGTCGATTATAGAACTTTTTCCGTTTTTGCCGTTTTCAACTTCAGAGGTCCAGCCCGCGTCTGTGTATAATTATACTCGTAATTATTATACTTACTTACATTTCTCATATCACAAAAATTCGACTGCCTGCCATAACTTAAAAGTGTGACTTACGCACAATGTACCTGTTCCGTGTGAATTTGTCACTACAGGTTTATGCATAGTGTAATCTCTTGTTTCTGTAACCACGCTCTAATATCTTCCCTAGGGGCATGCTCCTAAATCTAAGCTCCTTTCTTGGCAAAGGTATTTCTGCTAAGACAGAACTTGTGTGTAATAATATATTACGTAATAAGTGTTGTAAAAGGGCATATTACGCACGAATGGAAAAATTAGGCGCGAAGCCGCGTAACGTCGAGTGCGTAATTTCATGAGTGCGTAAGTGCGTAACACGAATTACGTACTATACTTTACCTACGACCACAGTGTGCCAAAAAAATCTGGACTACTTTTAATATTTTAATATTATCAAGCATTGTAAATGATGCTTAAACACGTCGATTCTTTATTTTCGTTGTTTTTTTTTGTTGTTTGTTTTATGTATACAGGGAGATCTAATAACTATTTATGACAGGGTACTTCATTTCTTTAAATGGGATGCCCTGTATATTATTGCATCTTTAGATTTTTGAACAATTTTACAAAATTATGGAGGATATATGTCTCACTACTTTGATGATCATATAGAATATAATTCGTTCTATTTACTACTACGTTGGTTTAATTAACGTTGGAAACATAATAAATATTTATGGTGACTGTATCAATTATTAAATATTAATATATTCATACTGTGCCTTTTGTTTACGAAAACTGCGAATTTTTTACCGTGCGTAATGAGCTATTTACTGAGGCTGTGTGTCGTGTGTTTTTGCCTATTTTCTACAGTGGTCGTAGGTAAAACTGTCTTATATAATAGTATGACAACCCCTTATCGGTAAAAACTTGAAAATTAAAGAAAATAATATTCTAATAAGAACGCAGCATACTTAACTTGATTATAAAATATGCCTTTTTTTACAAATGTATACCTGATACGACAGACAGATCTTGTATATAAAAATAATATATAGAGGCGAAATATAGCTTAAAGAATAAGACACAGACATTTCGCTGCACACATCACAATATTGAAGATTATGGGGTCGTGTTAAAACCAACTAATTTAAGAATAATCTCACATCTATGTAATAATAATAGTGGTAAATAAAGATTGTACATTATCCTTTGCATGTATTTAAAGCGTGACCACCATCGAGTGAGCATTATTATTATAATGTATTCTCCAACATCAGTGGACATTAGAGATTTTACTGACTAAACTATTACAATATAACCCTTCAAGATGATGATGAAAACGATGAAATGAATGTATCTCAAATCCAAGATGATGGTGATGATTCACAGAAGAAGAGTGATGAGGTAGAGAGAAGTACGCATCTCAAAACCATGATGATGATAGTGACGAATCACGGTCCAAGAAGAAGAAAACCGATAAAGATGTGATTACATAAATGATGTATTGGTTTTAAAAATATATTTTCAAACGTTCAGTTTTCGTTCAATTTTTACTTTCTTACTAAACAAGGAAGTATTACGGTCGAAAGAAGTCGAAAAAAATAAGTTGCGTTATTTTAATATTTTACGAATATGTGAACCCGAAATAAAATTTTTGAAAATTTTTCAAAAGGTCTGTGTGTATGTGGTCACTCTCCAGCCGAAACTACACGGACAATTTTGATGAAATTCGGAATGAAGGCCTACGAGACAATGATGTCGACAAAACTAGCTTTAAACGCAATAGGTATACAGCGGGTGAAAATAAGGTTGTTACTTTGAATTTTTTAAATTTTAACATAGAAGATTGAAATTCAGGTCATCAATAACTCGCATGAAATGCAATTTTTCAAAATTGAATATGGCCGCAGTTATAGTCACATTTTTTTTTGCTAGAAATATATATTTCCGATACCGTTCAAGATGTAAAAGAATTGGATATAGTTAAATAAAGGTTCCTTAAAGAGATTTCTTTGCGTAATAGATTATGGCATAAATTTGCCTACATTTAAGGGGTCAAACTTAAGCATATTATTCGAAATTGATTTATTCAAAATTCTCTCCAAGCATTTTTGTTTATATTTTCTAGGCAACCAGTCACTCTTATGAATGCAACTAACCTGCTTTTCTAAAGCTACTAGTGTAGGAGATATGAATTTTCAAATATTTCATATTAGTATTGTTATTACTATTCTAGTTACAAACTTGGAAAATAGAAAACATTTCTCGTATTGCTGGTATAACATACACATATTCTTACTTTATTTGAAAGGGGGCGAAATTTGCTTTAAAATGATATGAAACGGTCCATAGTTATCTTGAAAGATAAGCGAGATATCTATTTATAACTTTCAACCTACATACGCATATGTAGTTATAGAAGGTTATGCAACCGACTTTTCTTGATTATCGCTAAATCGACTTATTTGCACATTGTACAACTTTTGGCTAAGTTTCGTCAAGATCGGCGATGATGTTTGGATCTCTCGGAGAGGGGGCAGTTTTTGGTTTTTATTAAATATTTTTAAAGATATAAAAATATTTCAAAGATATAAAAATACCCCATATATTTTTTAGTATTTTGCAAGAAAGTCCTGTAATGCGCTAGTATTCACGTAGTTTATTAAAAATCTTGTTTTCGTAACGGACGTTCGAACCTGTTTTATAAATCTTTTTTGACAGAAGTGTTTCCATTAAGAGAGGTATTTTTGCTAAGTCAGATCTTGTATGTAAAATAGAAGCCTAATTTCATGTTTAGTAGAGGCACCCTGTCATCATCCTAGATGAAAAATCTGCGATCGCCGTTATATTTTATTTCTTATCGTGTTTTAATATCAAAACTGAAATAAGTTTTCTAGAATGTAAACATCAAAAATTGACAATGAATGTCGCTTTATACCTTTTTAATGTCAAAAAATGATCCTATTATTTTCTTTTTTTAAATATTTACTAAAGCAAGCCAGTACTTGTTTAAAATCCTGCATTAACCGTAACAGTTATAAATTTTGATGTATATCTATGATAATACTTAATTACTTAGTTACTCATTTATTTTTAAACTAATTTTCTGTGTATACACGATAAAAATACTGTTGTAGGGTGACTTTTCACAATGTCAAGGTGAAATTTTGTATGTATGTATACACAATATAAAATACGGCTGAAGGTTAACTTTACTTTGTATTCTCAAGGTGAAAATCATTTTA
>JARFJB010000218.1:6397500-6572500 GCA_036346205.1 Vesta saturnalis
TCAACTTGATTACAAAATGTGGATTTTATTTTACCCTCCCAAGCAAAAAAAAGTTGAGTGTAGAAAAATAATTTAGGAAGAAAAATTTTACCTAATGACCTGTATAGTTAGTCAACTACCCATTTCCAAAGAATACCTATACCGATTATTGTTTTAATTGGACATTTAATTATTTTTGCTATTTAGATAAGGAAGTTGAATATATTAAATGTTAATGTAGGAAATTAGACAAGAATGATTTGTATTCCAGACTAAGTTTTAATGAGGAATAATAAATAAGTAGGTAAGTAAATTAATTACCGTACATAAACTCCCTAATTTTCAACTTAATTTGTATAGAGATTGTTTTGTAAATTTTACGCTGGCGAAACTGAAAGTACCACATCGCAATTAGTAGCAAACAGTACATTGCTCTATACCAACAAATTACTTCGTTGCTCTGTATGGATTTCCGGCATAACCTTCACATTTTTTACATTTTTTCTAAGATGGTAGGTGCTAAATAATATATGTTCTATATCCAGCTTCTGGATTTGGTATTTAACAAAAATCTAGCTTAGCCATAATTTTTCAGTCAGTGTTGGCACTGTAGAAAAGAAAATACTGAAATGCACAACGAAAACAATAAACAGTTTACATACAATGAAGATACTTAATTAAGATAATCTAATAAAAACTTAAATTACCAGCATGTCATAAGATTGAATTAATTTTAAATAAAATTTAATAGAATCTACGCAATTTAGATATTATCTACTATAATCTCAATCTGTTTTTTTTTTGCTGCACACGATACAAAAGTCACCTAAGTATGAAAAATTTCAACACTTTTTATACTAGAAAGATAGGACGCTAAGATTAACATAACTAAATGTTAAAAACGTTAAATAGGTTCCGTCAACATGGACGTCGTTTCAGGTACAGTAACATTAGCACGCAAAGTCACTAACTATCTATATACAGGGTAGATACTCTAAGTGGAATAAATTCTGTAACTCTAAGAGGTGAAGTCCGGGAGAAAACTCACGATAGGCATTCTTTATAACTGTTTCCAGTCCTTAATCTGGGGGTTACAGTTTCTCCATATATCCACCCCCGGGGGTGAAGCCACCCCTAACTTTTTTTTTCAAATGTAAGGCTAGGGCAAGTGATACACCATGTGAAACCTTCTATTAAGAGGAATACAACGCAGTATTTATTTTCTCTGGCATTTGAAAAATAAAGTGAAAAAACCTAAATGAACAACTTTGTCTGGCTCAATGGTATCTAATTTCGAAAATGTACCGTAGTGATAACATGCATTCGCAACAAGCGTGATCTTATCGTTGAAGTAAAAAATCTTTATCTTCTATGTTTCTTACACTCACTAAATGCTTTTTAATTTCGACAATGCTAGAATGGTCAGTAGACAAAAATCTGCCGTATTGATAACGTGTATTTATTATCTCAGCAAGCCAGGTCTTATCGTTGATGAAAAACGCTCTTAATCTGTGTGTTTTAGTCTCGATTTTAGTTACCTGCTTGATTCGTTAGCGTCCACATTAGTAAATTACATAAAGACAAAATTTACGTCGATTGGGACTTGAATCTCGAAAGCGTAGTTGGTTAGCGCGGTACTCTAGCAAAGTACAGGTCGTAGGTTCAAATCCTGCTCGAGGTAAACTTTTCATTTAATTACATATTTACTTTTGAACTTACTCGTTCACAACAAAACTTATAATAATACAATATTGTCTGTTCCTTTTATTTTTCTTTGCTCAAGCTGAGGTAGCTGAAATATTTTATGCAAATCATCCCGATTTACCGCGGCTTTCTCAAGGTGCAATTAGTAAAATAAAAAGACGCTATAGAGAATTGGGACATGTCAGGAATCTGCCAAGGCAAAGAAGAGAGGCAGTTGACGAAAATACAAAGCTGAACGTTTTGTTGGCTATTCAAGAAAATCCCATCATTTCGGCGCGGCAATTAGCCCGCGATAATAAGGTCAGTCATAGAACTGTTTTAAAAGTTTTAAAAACTGCAAAGATGCACTCTTACAAGATGCAAATGCTAGAAGAATTAACTGATGTAGATCCAGACCGACGAATTGAGTTTTGTGAACGAATGATGGACTTCATTGACCATGGCCACATACAGTTGGAGTGGATCCTCTTTTCGGATGAATGTACATTCTCTTTGCATGGTGAAGTAAATCATCACAATTGTCGTTATTGATCTGACTACAGCCCCCTTTGGATGCGGGAAACTCAAACGCAACATCCACGAAAATGAAACGTATGGGCTGGGATTATTGGAGATCGAGTGGTAGGGCCATTTTTTCTGAATGGTAATCTTGGTGGGCAGTTACATCTTTTTACGCTCATGGATGACCTGCTACCAAATTTAAGGTCTATTTCCTAATAACAATCCAAAAGGCTTGGATGAGAGAATTTGGTTTCAGCAAGATGGTGCTTCACCGCACTATACATTGCCAGTACGGAGCTATTTAAATCAAATTTTTCCAAATAGATGGATTGGTCCAAGAGGTGCACTTGAATGGCCACCTCGGTCCCCGGATCTTAATCCCCTTGACTTTTTTTATGGGGATATTTGAAGAGTAAGGTTTATGCTACATTACCGACCAACCTTCAGGATCTGAGGGACAGAATTACTGCAGAAATCAGAAATATTTCACAGACATGTTTCAAAATGTGAGAAATGGATTTTATCACCGTTGAATCTGTGTCAAGAAACAAATGGACACAATTTTGAACATCTTTAAAGTTATGAATGTACCCCATAAGAAAAGACTTTTTTGCAGAGAAGTTCTCAAATGAAACTTCCTTTGCTAAGAGAGTGCGTTTATTTGTTCATTAATTCTGATTTTGATTTTTTTGTTCAACGAAATAATGTTTAAAATTTTGAGAAAATAAATACTACGTTGTATTTATTCCTCTGAATACAAGCTTTACACGGTGTATCACTTGACCCTTACCTTAACAAGTTAGGGGTGGCTTTACCCCCGGAAGTGGATATATGGAGAAACTGTAAACCCCATATTGAGGGCTGGAAACAATTATAAAGGATACCTATCATGAAGTTTCTCCCAGACTTCACCTCTTAGAGTACAGAATTCATTCCACTTAGAGTATCCACCCTGTATAGCATACAAAACAAACAGGTATTAGTTGGCCAAGATGTAAAGCATTTTGTATCTAATGTTAACTAATGTTAAAGAATAAAACATTCACTGAATTTTTCCTTTAAATATCTTTACGAATTTAATTGTAGCCCATTAGCGTACACGGTAAGTTTTGTACAGGGATGAAATACATGTATTAATAAATGTAATTTCTTAATTGCATAAAAATTGCACTTTAATGACAAATTATATTTAATCAAATATATACACATCAAAATGGTCTAGGGGACAACGCTAAAAATAAATGTTGTTGCAACTAGTGGAAGTGTTATTACACAACGATGAAACAAAACATAAAGTTGAACAATAAGCTTTAATGTTTAACAACAAAAACAAACAGAATTTACTGTAGTTTGCTTATACAGGGTGTATAAAAAATAGAGCAAATTCTTAAACTTACAAATAATAGTAGATTTTAATGAAAAATGAAAGATTTGCACATTTAACACAGTGCATGGCCATCTCGACTGTTAATCACGGCTCGGCACCTATTTGATAAACTTCTAATCAAATTGTCTATTTCATTTTGATCAATTCATTGCCACTGGTCTCGAAAACAATTTGAGAGCTCTTCCCTTGTTTGAAACACCATACCTTGATTCAGGACTTGTCCAAGCATATCCTATGCGTGTTCTATGGAATTCAAGTCGGGAGATTGCGCCGGCCACGGCAATACTGCAATATTGTGCACATGTAAAAAATTTGTAACTGTTATCGCAACGTGTGGGTGAGCGTTGTCTTGCATTAGCACAAATTTCCCCCGATTTGTTCCGCCTGTTGTAGGATAACAGGTTGTAGAATGTGTCCCGATATGCGTTTGCGGTTAAAAAGCCTTCAACAAAAACGAGCGCAGTTCTACGGCCAATTACAATTCCAGCCCAAACCATAACTGTTCTCCCTTGGTACCGATTAACTTCCTCAAACCGAATCTGGATTCATCTGTGAAGAGCGCGTGATCCCATTCTTGTTCTTGCCAGTTGATATGATCCTCAGCCCATTCTAATCTCCGTGCGCGATTGCCACGTGAAATCACAGGAACTTTAACAGGACGTCGAGAGCGGAGATCAACCTCATGCAACCTGTTTCTTACAATTTGACCACTGGGGGCCACTTGATGAACATTTTGGAGCTCAGTTACTAGCTGGTTGGCCTAAGATTTCGTTTACAAAGATATTGAATTCGAAGAAATCTATCCTGTATAGCATTCGTTTTCCTGCTGGGCCAGGATGTCTTTCTTTTACATCACCAGTTTTTGATAACGCTGCCACAAGCGCCCAATGGTACTTTTAGAAGAATTTACATCTCGAATAGTCATACCTCCCTGTATCATGCCCAGAGCTCTTAACTAAACATCACGACTAAGATGCACTCCTTCCATCTCTATTGATTCTAAGACACTATAAAACCGAACCTGTTTCTTAACTCAATACGTATAAACTGAGTAATCTAAAGTAACACAAACACTGTTCCATACAAATGTCATTAACTGAACACAACTGTTTAACAAAAAGAAAAGAAACATGGCCAACTGGATCTTGAAATTGTCAGAATAAAGCTCTGTGTGCTATAAGTTTGATGCGTGTAAATAGCGAAACAATAATTGTTTTGATTTTATTTCATATTTACGCGTTAAAGTGGTACATTATGTGATTTTTTTCATTATTCAATGAAGGAAGTGATTTTGAATGCAGATAAAAGCTTTATTATAGTATTACTTATTTTAATATAAATGCCATTTTTCTTTTAATAAGGTAAATAATAAAAAAATATTTCTATAATTAATTTTTTTCACTCACTGTAAAACGTTAGTTTTCCTTACTTTAAAATAATGTACTATACAGGGTGTGGCGCGATGAGCTTTGATTAAAAGTAATGGCGGATACAGTTATGTTAAAAATCTAAAATTATGAAGCTATAGGTTTTGGATAACGCTGAGTTCAAATATAATACTGTCCTGAATGTGGCACTTCCGGTTATACCGGAAGTAGACGGCAACTTTGTTATTTTAAATGGAACCTAATATTTTTTATTTTATTTTCAAATTCTACATGAAATTCTAGATAAAATTTGTGCACAATTTCCTATACCAAAAATGAAGTATTTTCGAGATATTTCGATTTGTTTTTAAATTTTGAAAAAATCCTAGTCCACATTGAATAACGATATCTCCATTAATAACGAAGCTAGTGACGTGAAATTGTAATCAATAAACAACAAGCGCTTGCCCGTTAACTCCATATATCCATCTCATTGATATTTCATACAGGGTGTTTTAAACTTAACCGCCAACAAGCACAATTTAAATCATTTATAAGTTGCTTACCTTAAATAGAACACCCTGTATTTTATTACATTTTCCGCTGTATTTTTTTAAGCCAATTCGTTTGGTATCAGTATTCCCTATACCTAAATCCAACCACTTTTGAGATATTTCATTATCTTGGTTAAAACATAACAACACTTAATTATTTTAACATTAGTAAAGGGTAGGCCATGATTTCCATTATTTAAGGTGATATATTGTTATTTTTTCATAAGTTATTAATTCTGAAAAGTAACCAATAACCTGAAAGGATTATTAATTGTGGATATCATTAAAAACGTTAACTACGTATTTTGTATTAATTTAATTAGATAACTTACAAACAAAAATAACTAAATGTAATATTAAACAAATAAAGTTTTATAAGTGTTTAAAATTAGCACCATCTACTTCTAAACATTTATGAATCCTTTTCATTAAGTTATGTTTTGTAATTCTGGAAATATGGTCGGGTGTTAGAGAATTAAAAGCAAGTAAGACTCTCTGCATCATATCTTCCTTTGTCGTAACAGGTTTGGAAAGTACCTGATTTTTAATGTAACCCCAAATACCAAAATTTAGAGGAGCCAAATCAGGAGAGCGAGCTGGCCAACGAAACAGACCCTGATTGGCAATCCATCTATCATCAAACATGTCGTAAAGATGCTGAGCAACAGGCCCAAAGTTATGAGGAGGTGCTCCATCTTGCTGATACCAAGCTGAAGCCGCCTCTCCATTTCTTAAAGTATGTAACGCCGGTCGCATGGCTTCTTCTAAAATGTGGCAATATCTTGTAGGTACCATTTAAATTTTCATCATAAAATTTTAATGCTAAAATTTTATCGTCTTTTATTGCACAAAAAGCATTAAAACTCCAACTATCTTAGAAATAACGTTCTCTACTAACATATGGATTTTCATTAGACCAAAAATGGGAATTATGTCGATTAAATAATTCATTTTTGCTAAACTATGCTTCATCACACAATATAACTTTTTTTATGAAGTTTTCATCCTCTTGGGTCTTCATTAAAAACCATTCACATAATTCTACCCTTCGAGGAAGATCACCTAATTGTAAGTGTTGCACCAAATGATATGGAAATGGTTTCCATTTGGGTTTTTTTGAAATGCGATGAATTGTTCTCGTCGACAAGTAAGATCTCTCACAATCTCTAATGGAGGCATTTGGATAGGCCGTAAAATAACCCAAAACATTAATTTCGTTTATGTCACTGTCCACTAGTGGTTTATTTTTATTAATTTTTGTCTTAAATTGACCAAACTGACGGCAGTTTTTAAGCAATCTTCTTACAATATCACCAGTTGCATTTGGTCGATTTGGACATCTTTCTGCAAAAACACGGCAAGTCCGTTCAACAATTCTATTACACTCGCCTTAAATAATAATCATATTTAAAAAATCATCATTAGTAAATCCTACATTTGCCATTATTTACTATGAAATACAAACTGGTAAAGAAAACTGTCAAAACAACATAAACAATTAACGTTCTAACTATCAAATCTTTGATAGCCATGGCCTACCCTTTACTAATGTTGAAATAATTAAGTGTTGTTATGTTTTAACTAAGATAATGAAATTATCTCAAAAGTGGTTGGATTTAGGTATAGGGAATACTGATACCAAACCAATTGGCTTAAAAAAATACAGCGGAAAATGTTACGACAAAGGAAGACGTGATGCAGAGAGTCTTACTTGCTTTTAATTCTCTAACACACGGCCATATTTCCAGAATTACAAGACCTAACTTAATGAAAACGATTCATAAATATTTAGAAGTAGATGGTGCTAATTTTGAACAGTTATTATAAAACTTTATTTGTTCAATATTACATTTAGTTATTTTTGTTTGTAAGTTATCTAATTAAATTAATACAAAATACCTAGTCAACGTTTTTAATGATATCCACAATTAATAATCCTTTCAGGCTATTGGTTACTTTTCAGAATTAATAATTTATGAAAAAATAACAAAATATCACCTTAAATAATGAAAATCATGGCCTACCCTTTACTAATGTTAAAATAATTAAGTGTTATGTTTTAACTAAGATAATGAAATATCTCAAAAGTGGTTGGATTTAGGTATAGGGAATACTGATACCAAACGAATTGGCTTAAAAAAATACCGCGGAAAATGTAATAAAATACAGGGTGTTCTATTTAAAGTAAGCAACTTATAAATGATTTAAATTGTGCTTGTTGGCGGTTAAGTTTAAAACACCCTGTATGAAATATCAATGAGATGGATATCTGGAGTTAACGGGCAAGCGCTTTTTGTTTATTGGTTACAATTTCACTTCACTAGCTTCGTTATTAATGGAGATATCGTTATTCAATGTGGACTAAGATTTTTTCAAAATTTAAAAAAAAATCGAAATATCTCGAAAATACTTCATTTTTGGTATAGGACATTGTGCACAAATTTTATCTAGCATTTCATGTAGAATTCGAAAATAAAATAAAAAATATTAGGTTCCATTTAAAATAACAAAATACGTCTACTTCCGGTATAACCGGAAGTGCCACATTCAGGACAATATTATATTTGAACGTCATCCAAAACCTACAGCTTCGTAATTTCAGATTTTTAACATAACTGTATCCGCCATTATTTTTAATCAAAACTCTTCGCGCCACACCCTGTATAACCAGTACAAGTTTTAATAAAGATCGTAAATAATGTTTTATTTTATACTAACCAAAGCGTATGTTTGCTATAACATAAATTATTTACACCATGCACGCCTCTGGACATTACGTTCGCGTGCACTTAGTCACATATTTAAACGGCGGCCGTTATGGCGGAACCTGTTTACCGGTGAGGCAAGGTATACATACAATAAAACACTACTGTAAAAAATAACATCAAAACCGCGTAAAAGAACTAAGTGTTTTTTTTTTCTTACTTTTAGTTCAGTAAACTCTGAAAAGTTACTGTTTTTAAAATTAATTTTCTCTGATAATTCATGTTCCATAGCTAATGCAGCCAAACCGTTTAGCGGATTTTGGGTGGTTGTGGAATGTAAGAAATTATTAATTATTTTCAATTCAGAAAAGCTCTTTCTCCACTTGTCACAAGGTCAACAAGATTCTCAGGGCAATGCTGAGGTTAGGAGCAACATCTAGAGTATCATTAATAGCTTTATCTATTGTAAAATAATAAAACTCTATTTCAAATTAACTCGCAATCACCTGGAACGTCAATAACGTTGGCGAGTTCCTTTGCATCACAGAACATTTCCGAACCTTATCCGAACGAAGAATTGTACAATTTCTTATTAGCCCGATAGAAGCTGATTAATCTGTAGTTAGCTTGCTGATCGGATTAATACAATTTAGACTGTATACCAAAGCACAATAAAGCATAACACCTTGTTTAATACAGTGCAAGAGGCCAGAAGCCTCAAGTAGAAGTGTCAATTTCAGTGTCGTAATAAATACTTAATAAAGCATTGTTAATATTTCCTAATTGGAATCTTAGGGGTTTTAGAGCTTCTACACAACTTTCCCAACGAGTATCACTCAGTGGTTTTAGAGTTAGTCCCTTAACATATTTTAAGAATATGGCCCATCTAAAGCTTGACGGAGCACGTTTTAAATGTAAAATACCTTTCGGTCAGAATTTAACCAAATTTTGATATGTTCTAGAACTTGACCAATTGATCAAATGTCTTCATTGCCCGAAAGCTCAAAGCTCAACAGTTTTTGATATACAGGGTCTGCAATATCACTATTTGATACTTTCAATATATCATAAAATGGACATTTTTGCCAAAATTAACGCAAAACTTAGTGAAATGTTATTTTTTTGTGCTACTGGTTACAACCTTTTCTTTACTTTCATTATTTTTGTACATACACCTGATATACAGGGTGAGACCAAATATGTGTATCTGAAAAGAATTATACGGTGGTATTGTTTTGATATTTTGGTGAATGGAAGTTAACACATATATATATATATATATATATATATATATATATATATATATATATATATATATATATATATATATATATATATATATATATGTCATTTAATATATTAAGTTAAGTCCCCTAGACGTCCGTTATACAGAGTGTTTCATTTCTTTAATAGATTTAATTGAGCATTATTATACTTCCTAGTTAATTTTCTGATAACTTAATTGAAATGTCTACATTAAAATAAAGTATTTGCTAACTGTATATACCTACATAATAGTCACAATGTGTTTAACCTGATACTGGGTGTCCAAGTACAACGGACCAAAGCGATATCTTAAACTTCATATAGGTACGGAAAAAATCGTTAACATAAAAAATTCCTTGCAATTGGATGTCGTTGCGAAATACAAAGCTTTTGGAGATTGACAGATAGAAAGGTTAGATGTGCTTCATTTATTATGCTCACTATTTTCTAATAAAGTTTTAAGTAGATTCTTTTGATAAAGAAGGCGCTTGTCGAAGTTCATCTTTATTTTGCAAAACTAAGAAAAGAAAATTCTTTAAGATACTAGTGTCTTCACTGTTCACACCATCGACAGACCGGTTTCGCAGGTCTACCTCCATCATCACTACCGCTTTGTACAGTCATTGGAAATAAGAAATGTTTATGTAGAAACGTTAATGAACGTATTTTAATATATTAAAAATATCTAAGCTTAATAAGATATCAGTTAACTGAACTGATGAGGCAGAAAACAGTAAATAATTTTTGGTCTTGATATAACCATTGTCATAGAAATCAAAAAGTTGCATAATCAAATGTTAAATGTCTATCACCTCCACATTATTTGCATTTAGTATATGATTTAAAACATTTGCAGAAGGATATTTGATTAGCTCTTGATGCCTAGCGTATCTTAAAAACCATAGTACAGTTGCCACATGAGAACAAGTACCTAAAGTTCTGGCACCAGTCTTGCAGGTGCAGTAAGTACCTAATATTGGGTTAGGTTCTTCTTCCTCATTATTCGACACAAATACAATCCACAACTGGTAACGAGTAGCATTTCTGAGGCGAGAATATATCCTTACCCATATAAAACCGGGTTCGTAGTTATCATCAAATTGATATTAAACCTGACGGTCCTCTATTTCATTGTCCGGTATATAAGAAGGAACAAGCTTTAATTGAAAAATACCTACAGTTAACTCTTTAAGATAGTAATGTGACAAACGTGGGAATGAGGGAACGATAATTTCATTTAAATCAACCCATCTGCTCCTTCTAGCGCGTAAGTTTTCCTCCTCAACCCTGGCTTGAACAACATTTGGCTCTTGAACTTTTTGAAGAATATTTTCAGCTAGCTCAACAGTAGCATCTTGCATTAAAATGGGTGGAAAATATTTATTTATAATTGCTCCAGCAATTTTAAGAAAATCAGCAATATTACAAATGTGGGGTGTTTTTATCTTAAAGCTAAAAAATTTAAAAATTGATTTTTTAAGTGCCCATTGCGTGCTTCTACGATCCATCTGGTTTTCGTAACGAGACGACTATCATTAGCCTCTTCTGTGGATAACTGTAGCTGACCTCTGGGCAAAAAGGCTGGCATTTTAAAATTAATACCTAATCTATTTAAAGCTGGAATAGCATCCAAGTACCCGCGGTCGAGAATGAAAATATCTCCTTCATTAAACCATTCACGCATTCCATTCACATCTCTATTAAATTCACTTATAAGTATGTTAGCATCGTTGTTTTAAAAATTTGAGAAATATGGCCCTTGAAGGTCTAGAATAAATCCGCTCGGGGCAACAAGCAGAGATGGCTTGATAAGATGTTTACTCTTATAAGTATAGTAGGACTGTCGCAACACTTTAAAACAAGAACTTTTCTCTATTTCTAGATAAGTACAGTCATTATACACTATAACTTGAGGCCGATCCAGGTTTTGATTATATAGACGATTTGCAAAAGGAGTTACATGATTTTCGATGTAGCTGTCTCTTGTTGTAGCAGTAAATCCAATATTTTGTGGTACAAATCTTGCAGAAAGAGATTGTCTAACTAGAGATATAGCTAAACTGGCTTGTTGTCTTGTGGAATAATTAAAAATAACCGCTAAAAAACTATCATTAAGACCTTGTCCTAACTTGCACAGGAATGCTAAGAGATCTTTTTTACTTACATATCTCAAAGAATTTCCTATTCTAACGGAGTCACAAAAGTTGAAAAGATTATTAAATTGATCTTTGGTTACAGGAGAAACTGCTTCAAATTGAGAATCTGTGAAGTTATTTTCGTCTTCGTAAGCCGTGTGGTAGCTTTTTTTCTTAATTTCCTTACATAATGCTTGTCAAAAAATATAAATCTCATTACCTGTTAATAATGGCCGATTTACACATCGCAACCCAGGGAGCAGAAACTCAAACAGATTACCATTCACATCCAAATGAATATTACAGCTGTACGTACGTATTTTCTCAACAAAAATATTAATTCTACCTTTCATGGATATTTTATGTATATCGTTCCCATCGTTACAAATGCAGCATAAGTGAGTTGACCTTTGTAGCACATTTAATCGCAAACAATTTGGGTTATTGTCTATTGCTTGAATTTCCCTTACAATAAAAATATTGCAGACATTGCAGATTCGAGTTTCTTCTATTATGACCCGCTCTGGTAGATTTGCTTCGCGGCGACGTGCAATCACGATTTCCTGCTTTCTTACATTTACCTCACCACTTATTTTCACCATAATCCTAGGAACTAAAGCATTTCCACAAGCAAAACATGGAATTCGATTCATTTTTCACATAAACTCTTCAACGATTTTAATTGAAAAAGTAGATTTGCAACTAAGCATCAACAATATCACTTAATTAGTGGATTAATTTTTGACGTTTCATAGCCACCTACTATATTGTTGTTATTTTATAAGTTTGGGAATAGAAAAACATAATAATTGTAGTATGAAAAACGGAAAGAAAAGTGCAAAATCAGAAAAAAATCTAGTTGTACGAATAAAAGCAGAAGAAAAAGCGCAATACCACATTACGGTTTTGGTTTCAACGAATAAGTAAATACTAAACATAACTTTATTACAAAATAGTGAGCATAATAAATGAAGCACATCTAACCTTTCTATCTGTCAATCTCCAAAAGCTTTGTATTTCGCAACGACATCCATTTGCAAGGAATTTTTTATGTTAACGATTTTTTCCGTACCTATATGAAGTTTAAGATATCGCTTTGGTCCTTTGTACTTGAACACCCAGTATCAGTATAAACACATCGTGACTATTATGTAGGTATATACAGTTAGCAAATAGTTTATTTTAATATAGACATTTCAATTAAGTTATCAGAAAATTAACTAGGAAGTATAAAAATACTCAATTAAATCTATTAAAGAAATGAAACACTCTGTATAACGGACGTCTAGGGGACTTAACTTGCAATAATAATTTAAATGGACATATATATGTGTTAACTTCCATTCACCAAAATATCAAAACAATACCACCGTATAATTCTTTTCAGATACATATATTTGGTCTCACCCTGTATATCAGGTGTATGTACAAAAATAATGAAAGTAAAGAAAAGGTTGTAACCAGTAGCACAAAAAAATAACATTCCACTAAGTTTTGCGTTAATATTGGCAAAAATGTCCATTTTATGATATATAGAAAGTATCAAATAGTGATATTGCAGACCCTGTATATCAAAAACTGTTGAGCTTTGAGCTTTCGGGCAATGAACACATTTGATCAATTGGTCAAGTTCTAGAACATATCAAAATTTGGTTAAATTCTGACCGAAAGGTATTTTACATTTAAAACGTGCCCCTCCTTTGCGGCTACTAAGATGCTCGTGGATTCATCGCCCTTATTCTAGATTGAACCCCTGAGTTATTACCTCTCATATTGGCCCCGTTGTCCTAAGCCTGCAAATTTAACCCCAAGTTTTTCAATTATTACATTTGAAAGTATTCATCCTGTCAATCTCTCAACTGGAAGAAAGCTTAAAAAGCTTTCATTAATCTTAATGATAATGTCATTGGTGTTAGATTTGTCAATAATCACATATCTAACTAAAAATGTCATTTGCTCTATCTTGCTGATATCAGGAGTACAATCTAGAATAATGGAATAGTATTTGGATTGCTTAATTTCGTCAATAATATATGATTTAATATGTGCGTGTAAACGATAAATCAGTTCGTTTTAGATATCTTTTCCAAGGTAGTGAACTTTAGCTTCGTAGCACTCTACAGACATGCTCGTCCATTATTGGATCACATTGAACTAGTAGTTGAATGATTTGTAAAAAAAATTTCATTATTGAAATCATAAAGTTTGTCACTGGTACCCCTAATGGCTAAATAATTTTGAGCAAGCATTTATTGTTGACACAATACCTAAAAGCACCTCATAACAATAATTGATTACACGACAAAACCTCGCCTTTAAAAGGTCGCCGCGACAAAACTTCGCGGTCATAAACGTCACCGCACAAAAACCTCACTTCCAAAAATTGCGCCATCAAAAATGTCACCGAACTATAAGGGCGCTAAGCAAAAAGCCCCCGTAGGGGCCGAAGCATATTGAAAAAAATAAGATATTCGTTACCCGATCGCTTAACTTGATTTTTTTTGACATTTGATAATTTAACCTTAAATGAGGTTCGGATGTACTGCAAACTTCATCTGCGAGTATTTGACATTATCGCACTTTGAAGAACTGCACCAAAAATAAATAAATATTCCAAATTTCAACGAAAGTTTATTGTATTTGTAAAAGTCCAAACTATTTTAGAATAGATAAACAAATATACTGCAACCTAACAATGAGGTAATAAAATTCTTTAATCCCTTGTAACAATAATTAAATCATTTTTAAATGTTATCTTGTTTTTTTTCTATGTATATTGGCCATTATGGCGATGTCTTTACCCCGCGACCTTTAAGTTCGGCGATTTCTTTTGGTGACGACATTTTAGGAAGTGACGTTTTTGTCGGTTGACGTTTGTAACCGCGATGTTTTACCGCGGCGACTTTTTGGCGACAACTTTATGGCGACGCCACGTTTTGTCGTAATAGCCAATAATTTCTCTACGACCCACTAAGCTTTTGTGATTGATTGTCAATAGTTTTAGAAGATTGTAATCGCTGACCAAATTCAATCCAAGATATTTGGCATTGAAGGTGATTTTTTCATGGCTCATGTTCTTTTAAAGTGTCAGCGATGTGTCTCTAACGTGTAAATTCTTCAGTAGAAAGAGAACTAAAAGAGCAACTAAAAAGTTTAAATCAAAAACAATACACAAAGCTTTTTATAATGGAATAGACAATTCAACGTTTTCGCATTGAACTTTCGGTCGATGTTATCAATTGAATACTTATGGTCCGTTAATGGTGTGGATTGTTCCTCTTTTATTAAAAGACATAAGTAGTACTGTGACACTTGCGCCGCCATCTTAGATTTTCTGAGGAAAACCCACCTTTCACTTTTTTATATGCCCACGTGGGGGACGCGTTTTTTCACTCCTATGGTTTCTTTTCGGAGGCCTTTTTCGACCCTTGATGGGATTTTCCTTCCTAATTAAGGCCTTTTTTGTTTTTACTCGCTCACGTGTAGGACGTATTTTTTCACCCCTATTTTTACACACCCGCGTGTGAGACATGTTCTTTTCATTCCTATTTTATGACAGCTCACGTATAGGACGCGTTTTTTCTACCCCTATGGTTTCTTTTCGAGGGTTAACCCTTGATAGAATTTCAATGTTGTTGTATTAAGAGCCTTTTTGACAGCAATTTTTGTACTTGCTCCCGTGAGGGCCAGATGTAGGGGCTGGTCTTGGACTTGGGGTTGGTCGTGGACCTGAAGCTGGTCTTAGGGTTATTTTTGATGGTCATCTAATTAAGGTCCTTTTTGGTTGTATTAAGAGCAGTACCCCTGGAGGTTAGGCAAACGCACACGCATACAATGTTGGAAATTGCATAATTAATAAGATATTATTATTAAAATTATCGATCCTATCGTGGCCTCTTGGTGCAATTGAGTAAAAATTGATTTTAGTGCCATCTAGTGGCGTATAGGCTAATGAGCATTTTCTATAATAGAAGTTGATAATGCACACCTCTCTCTTGCTCTATCTTGTTTCTCTCTCACCCTCTCTCTTTCGGCTCTTGCTCACACACACACAAACAAATCAATTAATTAATCAATCTAAAACAAATCACGCTCGATCACCAGATCAATCTCAATCAATCAACCGAAATTATGTCTTACAGTTTGCGGAAACCAGATTACAGTTCAAGTTGAATACATTTAAGTCTAATTAAATATGATGTGAAATAATAAATAATTTCTACCCTAATGCAATGATGCTTTATGTATAGGCAGATTCTCTAAACAGTCACCACCTATACATTCGGAACATTATATCTGATTTATTTGCATGTTCAATTACATACACACAAAATTGTTTCATCGTAACGTGTTCATTAACAGTTGTAAAAACCCATTAAAAAGACTGGAAAGTAATAATTACTTATATATAACATAGAGTTAAATTAAATTAACGTGTTTTTAAGAATATCAAACTGATATAATGGAAATAAAAGGCAAAAGGTTTTAATGGTTTATTACTATATGCTAATTAACAATAACTACAACTTTAAAATCCACGAATACGTACCAGCTATTTGAGAGTTGATCTTATGACGTCATCCTGTAAGAGTAATAATACATTTTAAAAATCTTTATCAACATTTTTGTCAGCAATATCAGGTCAAAACCTTTATATTAAAAATAATACGCTTACCTTTAAAAGTGTTTTTTTTCCTTCAGCTGTACCATACGTTGAAGTGAAATATTTTTTATACAACGTGCCCACATATAATCACACTAAACACGATTTGTGAAATGGTTGGATAAAAACTGGCTATTACATACCGATCATTAACTAATTTAGAAAGTAATACACAAAACCTGAATACTGCTACTCGTATTTTCCCTTTCTCTTAAAAATAATTAATAACAAATCGGTTTGAAAAATATTCATATTGTACATACGGACATAAAAAAACCACATTAAGAGTTGGAATGTGTGCAACATACGGTTTTAAATTGACCATGTATTTTCCCATATTATTTTTTTATTAGAGTTTTTAAATTTTTATTACCATGATTGTTATCAAAATTGTCACATCTCTATTAATGATCATTTTGATATAAAAAAGGGATGCCTAAAATTTACCATTGCATTCTTAATTTCGATAAAACATAATCTCGTTTTGAGGAAACGACCTTCAAAACAATCAATCAAACCAGATACATAAGAATGCTTTAATTATATTCATTTAAATAGCGAAATAAATAAATTCAAGATGTATCTGAAAAATGACTTCTATCAAAAAAGGTTTCTCTCACTTCTCCTGTCGCGCGACAGGAGAAGTGAGAGATACGAGAAAGGCAAGAGAGAGAGGGAGAGAGAAGCGACGAAACGAGAGAAGCGAGAGAGAAGCTAGAGGGAAACGAGAGAGAGGCGAGACCAGAGGGAGAGGAGAAAAAAACGAGAGAGAGACGGGTGAAGTGTGAGAAACGAGAAAGGCGAGAGAGATTGAGAGAGAGAGGGGGGGGAGAGAGAGGAGAAGAAAGAGAGAGAGAGAGAGACAGGAGAAGTGTGAGAAACGAGAAAGGCGAGAGAGAGGCGAGAGAGACAAGAAGCGCACGATAGAGAAAAGACGAGACGTTTAAACTAATGGAAATAGCATATTTAATGGAATTCTCTTGCTATGATAGATGTTGTGGGGCCTGTAAAAACTTTAGAAAATACGAAAAATGTAAATTTCCTTCAAAAAGACATGGATAAATTAACGAAGCTTCTATGTAAAAATTAAACGTATTATAAAGTCTAGAGACTGTAGGAAATTGGAGAGATTATCCGAGGGGACAGAATTAGTTATAATAGGTATTAATTCGATAACCACGAGAAATAAATTACATAACGTATTACATTTCGACGATCTGGATACGTTATGTACACGGTGTCTCTTGAATTTCTGGACATAGGGAATTCCCATGTTAAAATAAACTACTGTAAATGTTGGCTCCCCTAATTATTTTACAGTAAAATGTCAAATGTAAAATTTCTTAAGGAAAAAAGGCTGCTTCTTATGTTACAATTGAATTTACATTTGGTTCATCCGTTTTCGAGAAATTTACGAAAAAGCAAGAGCAAGAGAGAGGTGTGCATTATCAACTTCTATTATAGAAAATGTTCATTAGTCTATACGCCATAGATGACACTAAAATCAATTTTTACTTAATTGCACCAAGGGGCCACGATAGGGGCTAAGGTCTACACTTGTCTTATAAGGTTAGGCCCCCATACCCCCCGGCCTGGGGGAGAAGGTCCGAGAACAAGTTGCGAAGCTCTACACGTGTCTTACGAGAACCTCTTTATTAGAAATACAACGTTTTCTCGTATAGGTAAAAGATCATCCAATAGCATATGACCATTTTAAAGCAATAGGATCGATAATTTTAATAATAATAGCTTATTAATTATGCAATTTCCAACATTGTATGCGTGTGCGTTTGCCTAACCTCCAGGGGTACTGCTCTTAATACAACCAAAAAGGACCTTAATTAGATGACCATCAAAAATAACCCTAAGACCAGCTTCAGGTCCAAGACCAACCCAAGTCCAAGACCAGCCCCTACATCTGCCCCTCACGCGAGCAAGTACAAAAATTGCTGTCAAAAAGGCTCTTAATACAACAACATTGAAATTCTATCAAGCGTTGACCCTCGAAAAGAAACCATAGGGGTAGAAAAAACGCGTCGTATACGTGAGCTGTCATAAAATGGGGTGAAAAAGACATGTCTTACACGTGGGTGTGTAAAAAATAATTAGGGATAAAGAAGGGTTGAAAATACGGTCTCACACGTGGGTGTGTAAAAATAGGGGTGAAAAAATACGTCCTACACGTGAGCGAGTAAAAACAAAAAAGGCCTTAATTAGGGATGAAAATCCCATCAAGGGTCGAAAAAGGCCTCCGAAAAGAAACCATAGGGGTGAAAAAACGCGTCCCCCACGTGGGCATATAAAAAAGTGAAAGGTGGGTTTTCCCCAGAAAATCCAAGATGGCGGCGCAAGTGTCGCAGTACTACTGACATATTTCAGCATCTAACAAACTAGGTGCGCAAGATCATGGATCCGATTTTAAAACAATCACAGGTTATGTATTTTCTTTATTAGTTCCCGGAGTAGGTTTTTCTAGATTTGTGTCATTATCGCTTACGGTTCAGTAAACTCCCAGCCTGTTTATCCATTTGTGATTACTTTCCGAGCCTGTTTATTTTGTGCTGTGCACTAGATAGCTTTTTGGGTTCATCTGACATTCTAAAATACCAAAAATTATTAACAAAGCATTTTAATGCTCAACACTGTTAAAGTCAGTAGCTAAATTGTGTAACTATTACCTCATTTGGCATCCTAAATACAAGAGATAAGAGTACGGTTACAATTGTAGAATGAGTACGTGAACCATAAAGAAAAACACTGATACTTTACACTATATCCTTGCTTTTCGTGGAACTCCCACCTCTAGGAGGTAATTTTTTCATGTAAGGTGATGACTTCCTTACAAGCTTAAAAATGGCGGAGAAAATACATTTTGAATATTTTTTGAAATAAAAAAATAATTATAGTAACTTACCTTAAAAATTACTTGTTTTTGAAGGATAGAGAACAAGATGCTTCACCAATTACTGAATGAAAAGAAATTCTAATTTTGTTTTTATATTACACTGCACCAAAAATGTTCGATATACTAAGTATTCTATACATATCAGTTATTTTCCAACTGCCAAGTATCCAAAGTATACCTTTGTATTTTTTTAAGTATAAGAAAAGGAGTCTTTTTCTTACATATATTCCTAAATAAAATATATCTCAAAAAATATGCGTTATGACAGTCAAAATGCCGCACCCGATAATTTACCGCCCGGTACAGGGGTACTGTCCTATCACCTGCCCCGCTGACGATGTACACTAATAATTAAGATATTTAGCTTTTGGGCATGAAATCGTGATTTTTTTATTAATTTAAACGTTTCGATGACAATTACAGCTATCTTCTTCAGTACATGATAATAGTTTTTGAAAATTATTTAAGATTGCTAATAAATACATGAAATCTGAAAACATAAATGTACTTGCCTGCTACATTAGTTAAGAAACGTATATGAAAAAGCCAACTACGGAATATGATTTTATTTTAGTAAAGATTAGCTAGTTTTTTAATAGATTAAACCGTTTGAAAATAACAAATCAGAACACCCTCTAACGGATAAAGGCTAACAATAAAAAATGTCACAATCAAAAAACAAACTTATCAAAATTTAATCAAATTATAATGTAAGGCCAAACTCGTAAAAAATTTTAATTTTAAACTGGTAAAAGTAATCTCAATTAAAAACTTAACATACCAATTAAATTTCTAGTTAAATAATAAATCCAACAAAGAAATAATTTTCTGTTAATATTTAAGGACTGTAAACGTTATGAAACCATAATGTGTATGTTTAATCTTAATTTTAATTATATATGTTAAATTAATACAATGCTGTGATAACATACTTAATTGGTAAAGCATTTATTTCGAGGTCTAGGAAGAAACAGCAAAAAACCTAAACATACCAACAGTTATAATTAAAATTAAGGTATGCCATTTTGTCTTTTATTAACTACAAGATGTCAAAACTTATTTAATCTGAGATTTTCTTTTTGTCTGTTTAAGTTATTAGAGAGTTTATATTTTTCAATAGGTTTTCGCTGTAGGCGAACATAATAACGTGTATCACAGTGAATGTTATTATTCAAATTATTAAACCCATGGCCAGCAACAGCAGACTTCTCTGACGATTCAATCTACATCTCATATGTTGTTTTGACCTAGTGTCAAAGCTACGTTTTGTGCTTCCGCCAGCTCAAGATAACTTATATACTCCAGAAGCTAATAATGAATTCGAAGTATCGTTAGGTGATCTTAAATGTTTTTAATCTATCTTATATGTTTAAAAGTAGTTCTAATCAATTTATTTTTTCAATTCTATCTGTGACAATAGTTACAAAAGAAATAAATGCTCTACCATCATTAAGAGGTAATTGTTCTTTACGTGTGTGTGTGCGTGTGTGCGTGTGTGTGTGTGTGTGTGTGTGTGTGTGTGAGAGAGAGAGAGAGAGAGAAGGAGATAGGGGGGAAGAAGAAACAAGATAGAGCAAGAGAGAGGTGTGCATTATCAGCTTCTACTATAGAAAATGTTCATTAGTCCATACGCCACTAGATGGCGCTAAAATCAATTTTTACTCAAAGGGGCCAGGGCGCAGACCCTGATACAAGTCTTGCCTTACAAGAACCTCCTTATGAGAATACAATTTTGTATGACGGGGCGAAGGCCTACAGCTGTAAGATTAAGTTAGAACAACATACAATTACATCAAGGGGGCTAAGCTCTTATAAGGTTAGGTTTCCACATCATTTCCGGCCATGGGGCGAGGGCCTGAGAACAAGTTGCGAAGCCCTACACGTGTCGTACAAGAACCTCCTCATTAGAAATACAACGTTTTCTCGTATAGGTAAAAGATCATCCAATAGCATTTGACCATTTTAAAGCAATAGGATCGATAATTTTAATAATAATATCTTATTAATTATGCAATTTCCAACATTGTATGCGTGTGCATTTGCCTAACCTCCAGGGACACTGCTATTAATATAGTCAGAAGGACCTTAGTTAGATGACAATCAAAAATAACCCTAAGACCAACTCCAAATCCAAGACCTAGGTCCAGGTTTAGCCCCCAGCACCAAGACCAGTCCCAGCCCCTCACGTGAGGAAGTGCAAAAAAGGCTCTAATTACGGTAGACCTCGAAAAGAAACCATAAGGGTTGAAAATACGCGTCCTATACGTGAGCTGTCATAAAATAGGGGTGAAAAAACACGTCCTACACGTGGGTGTGTAAAAAATAGGGGTGAAAATACACGTCCTATACGTAAACGAGTAAAAATGATTAGGGTTGAAAAGGGCCTTCGAAAAGAAAGATTTAAAAATGCGGTCTCACACGTGGGTGTATGTAAAAAATAATTAGGGATGAAAATTCCAGCAGGGGTTGAAAATACGATCCCACACGTGAGTGTGTAAAGAATAGGGGTGAAAAAATACGTCCTACACGTAAGCGAGTAAAAATAAGGGTGGAAAATGCGGTCTCCCACGTGGGCGTGTAAAACCGGAAGTGGCGTCAAAATCCAAGATGGCGGAAGGTGCCCGTGTACTACTTATATATATATATATATATATATATATATATATATTGTTATTACTGCAGCATATGAGCGTCAAGGTGTTTATTCAAGGAATACATTCCTGATTCCGTGCAATCAGTTTGACGTCTATTTTATATTAACTAAAGCAATTCCCATTCTTACATACGTTTTCTTCCCTTGTATAATATATATGAGCAAGTTTTGCAAAATAATGAAAATAACAGAGCCTGAAAATAGACATAGGTGAGGTATTATACATTTAAAGTGCTATCGATACATTTTAACTTTATATTAGCCTCACAAATCTCAAAAGACTGTAAGGTACATTAAATCTAGTAATTTTCCTGTTATATAGCATAACGATAGTAGATAGAGAGATGCACGCACAAAGTGGTGCAATATTCACAGCGCGCGCCGTTTTACTTTTGAAGTTTTAATATTCATTCAACAATTACTGATTTTTATTGAATACCAATGGAATGCTGTTTTATCTGTCGCCCGAGGAAATATGGAACAATGGTTGGCTACTGGCATTTCTGCACAGTGTTTTTGAAATGAGTACTTATAAGGTACGGTATTTAACACATCTTAAAAAGATTTGCCCTATTTTAATTTTACAAATCATGATTTTTATCATCGTAAATAAAACAGGAGACGGTTAAAATAAGTAACAAATAAGTTCGGCTACGGTGGTGGGTTAGATTTACGAAGTGTAAAAACCGAACTCTATTGTACTAAATTTTGTTTTATCAACATTTGCCTTTCAGCAAATATATGAAACAAAGTGTACGCAATGAATCAAGGTTTATTAATAAATTTCGCACAAAAAACACATTTCATGTTTCAAAACACAAAATGGCACTTACAGAAAAAAGATTGTGCAAAATCTATAAAAATTCTAGAGGACGGTCATAAAATCAAAGTTTTCATACATTCGTATAATATTTACAGGCACAAAAGATCATAAAAATTAGGAAGATTGCAGTATAGATTGTTTCTTCTTTTTTGCATTTGACCTATTGCTTCATCTTGTTTATAGTATTATGTGATTACGATATTAGTACATAATAATAAACAGATCTTGGAATACCTACCTCATGTTCTTTGCATGGAAATGAAATGCGTAATATATTAGAAAGCAATTCTTCTAACACGTTATCAAAATCATCAACACCAAATATATAATATACAACACATTAAACGTACATATAATGTTGGCGGGATCTCGGTATCAGACTCCATCCCTCACTGCGCTCTCTCTCTCACTCTCTCACTCTCTCACCCTCTCACCCTCTCACCCTCTCACCCTCTCACCCATCCACCCTCTCTCCCTCTCACCCTCTCACCCTATCTCCCTCCTCCTCCCTCCTCCCTCCTCCCCCTTCCCTCCTCCTTCCTCCTCCCTCCCTCTCTCTCTCTCTCTCTCTCTCACTCTCCCTCTCCCTCTCCCTCTCCCTCTCCCTCTCCTCTCCCTCCCTCTCCCTCCCTCTCCTCTCCCTCTCCCTCTCCCTCTCTCCCTCCCTCTCCTCTCCCTCTCCTCTCCTCTCCCTCTCCCTCCCTCCTCTCTCCTCTCCCTCTCCTCTCCTCTCCCTCTCCCTCTCCTCTCCCTCTCCCTCTCCCTCTCCCTCTCCCTCTTCCCTTCCTCTCCCTCTCCCTCTCCTCTCCTCTCCTCTCCCTCTCCCTCTCCTCCCTCTCCCTCTCCTCTCTCCTCTCCTCTCCCTCTCCTCTCCTCTCCCTCTCCTCTCCCTCTCCTCTCTCCTCTCCTCTCCCTCTCCCTCTCCCTCTCCTCTCCTCTCCTCTCCTCTCCCTCTCCCTCTCCCTCTCCTCTCCCTCTCCTCTCTCCTCTCCTCTCCTCTCTCCCTCTCCCTCTCCCTCTCTCTCTCTTTCGGCTGTTTCTCACACACACAAACAAATTAATTAATTAATTAATCAATCAATCTCAAACAAATCATGCTCTATCAAATCAACCAGATCAATCTCAATCAATCAACCGAAATTATGTCTTACAGTTTGCGGAAACCAGATTACAGTTCAAAACTGAATACATTAAAGTCTAATTAAATATGACGTGAAATAATAAATAATTTCTAAACAGGCACCACCTATACATTCGGAAAACTATATCTGATTTATTTGCATGTTCAATTAGATACACACAAAATTGTTTCATAGAAACGTGTTCGTTAACTGTTACAAAAACCCCATCAAAAAGACCGGAAAGTAATAATTACTTATATAAAACATAGAGTGAAATTAAATGAACATATTTTTAAGAATGTCAAACTGATATAATGGAAATAAAAGGCAAAAGGTTTTAATGGTTTTATTATTATACGCGAATTAACAATAACTACAAGTTTAAAACCCACGGATACGTACCAACTATTTGTAGAGCTGATCTTATGACGTCATCCTATAAGAGTAATAATACATTTTAAAAATCTTTATCGACATTTTTTAGCAATATCAGGTAAAGAAACATATATATATATATATATATATATATATATATATATATATATATATATTAAAATACGCTTACCTTTAGAAGTCTATTTTCCTTCAGTTGTTCTAATAACGATAACCATATGTTGAAATATTTTTTATATAACGTGTCCACATGTAGTCTCACTAAAACACGTTTTATGAACTGGCTGTTACATTCCGATTATTACCTAATTTAGGAAGTAATACACAAAACCTGATTACTGCTACTCGTGTTTAGCAATTATATTGTACTTATAAAAATTTACATTCAAAACACTTACAAATGTTTTAAAAGTTTTGCTCACGCAAAAGTTGCTTTAAATAATTGAACCTTCAGATTACATAAACTATTGTATACTCAATTACGCTCACACACACACGTGCACACGCGCGCACGCGCACACACGCACACGCGCACACGCGCACACGCGCACACGCGCACACGCTCACACGCACACGCAACGAACACGAGCACACGAGCACACGCGCACACCGCACACGCACTCACGCACTCACGCACTCATGCACTCACGCACTCACGCACTCACGCACTTACGACTACATACGCACTCACGTACTCAGCACTCACCATCAAGCACTCAGCACACCACCAACAACGCACCCATCAATCACTATACACACACGCACAGCATACCACGCACGCACGCACTGCACACGCACGCACCACAGCACGCGACAACACGCACAACACACACACACACACACACAGCACACGATACGCACGCATGCACGCCGACGCAACGCACGACACGCGCACGCATAAGCATGCAATAAGTCGATTTAGCAGTAGTGAAGAAAAAGTCGGTTGCATAACCTTCTATACCTACATATGTATATTTTGGTTGGAAAGTAAAAAAGATTAAATTACGCATATAAATATCTTACAACCAAGTATGCATTGTGAAGTATCAGTAATCTGTTGTTTGTGAGTTATGATTGCCCTTTATTATTTTGAGAGGATCTCAAAATTGCCTATATGAATGTGTACTCTCTTCACTCGCTCTGCATAGAATGAAATATATTACAGTCTTGGTAAAAAAAAAAACAAAAATTTCACACAGCACTAAAGCTAACTTTCCCTTCTCAACGAAAATCTCTTATCTTATTTCGATTTTACAGTACTAATTTAGACAGTTTTTCAACGTTTTATAAATAAATCAAGGATGGCACATTCCATTTCTGAAAATTTTGTTATATGTATACAGTGTGTCCGAGATTCAGCATGCATGTATTGCTATATTCGTTAATATTGAAGATAGAATGTCGGTTAAATGGGGAAAGTTTTAGAGAATTTTATGGCTCTCATCATGGTGAAGTCAGATTTGAAGTAACTTTTTTGTTTGAAATAATTGAGGAAAACAAAATTGTGCATTTCTACTACCTGTAGCTCTTTTATTTGAAGTCTGACAACATTTTCATTTGTACATTATTATGACACTTTTAAAAGACAATTTTAAAAAGTACCAAAATTTATCTACAGTCATTTGTTTTTGAAATACATACACTAACTATTGATTTCATATGGACGCCATCTTGGATTTTTACATTATCGAATAGTATTTTTATCACCTTTTCAGCGATGTATCACATGATGCGAGAACTATCAAAAATTTAAACCCTTGCTAATTTATCTGTTTTATACAAATTTAATACATTTCTAACTTTTGTTTTGGATGCTATTTGGATTTACATTATCGAATAGTGGAGTTTAACACTCTTCTACAATGTATTACATGATATGAAAATGTAGAAAATGTGTTTTGATAGTTGAAGTAAATTCTCGTATCATGTGATACATCGCTGAAGTGATAAAATACTATTCGATAATTAAAATCCAAGATCGTCCATATGAAACAATAGTTATATGTATTTCTAAACAATATGTAAAAGAATATGCTTTAAATATTGTGTAATATTTTAGTGTATGTACAAATCAAAATGTTGCTGACTTCAAATAAAGTGTGAGAGAGAATGACAATTTGGTTCTTAAATATTTCAAAAAGAAATTACTCAAATCTGAAATTTCATATGATGCCATAAAATTCCTAAAACATTTTTCCAAATGGCCGGACATTATCTTTCTTAAGAATCTTTAGAATACAATTGTTGAAGGCGAACCTATAATAATTAGCGTAAGAAATTTTGCTATACATTATATTAGATAACGAACTACGTTTTCAGTTAAATATACTTGTTAATAATTAATGTTTAAACATGAATATTGTCTGAATAGATAATAATAATAGTAGTAAATGTACTCAAGCTTATGATTATTATTTAAAGTTGTGTACAGTGTTAAGTATTGCAAACTAATTAACATAGCCGTACTGTGATGACTGATGATTAATAAATTCACAACAAACAAATTTTAAATATCTTGATTTCACAGAATAGGTACACTTATTATTATCAAGCATGAAATCTAACTGATTAAAATGAAGCTACTTAGAAAAATTATCCATAAAAATTAATTACTGAAACCTTAAAGGTGAATAGAGTAAAAATGTTTAATGTGTGCAAATTTATTTAAATCTCTAAAACAAAAAAAGGAATAAATGAATTTAATTACAAATAGTGAATACTATAAAATTGTCATTATTTTAGCATATCCAGAAACTAGTGATAATTATTATACGGCACAGAATAATTATGTTAATCGTGCTTAATAGCTAGAGTAAAACATTAGTATACCCACATTATCTCACTTTTGTAAGGCATGGATTTTTCCCATACCAAACTTAATCGCTTAAAATTGCTCTATCGAAATACGCCAATAATTGTATCATTAAGTGTACCAAAAACGATACAGTTGATACCACAGAAAGCTTGAACTACTTTCATAACCCTTAATGTGAGAAATTGAGAAAAAGACCATACATAAAACAACTGTATATTCAATTTTGGATATCAGGCATGTTGAGGTTATTTTGATATTATTTGAAGGTCGACATATTTCCACATGTTTGCCAATTTGAGATCCGAATTCGATTATTGAAATGAAACTCCTTAGGGGATAGATAATTCGGCAACACATCAAACCCCCATAAGAGCAATGTTAAAAACGTTCTAACTTTTTATATTATTATGAAGTTATCTGAAAAATATTAGAGAAACGCGTATGACGTCAAAATAGTGCCGAATCCTTCCTAAATGTTTGAATATAGGGTTTTTTAAAATTTTAATTTCTATACTTTTTTATTGAATTTTTTTCCAGTAGGGATTAAATATTTTTATAACTGATAATATTTTTAACAAACGGTATTACTTGTCGTATGGTCCCATTTAAAATTATTTTACAAAATGGCGGCTGTCCACCATTTTTAATGAACACGTCACTAAAAACCACCAAAAACGTTGTATATGTGCCTTAGTCCGGTTTCCCAAAGTTTTCTTAATTTACACAATAGGTTGGAGAAGGGTGAGGGGCTTTAAACGGCACTGTATGTACAAACTGTAAAAAATATATATTATAACACGAGACCACATTTACAAAACACTTATAATACACAATTAGTAACCCGGTACAGCCCCCAAGTCAGACAACTATTCAGAAATCTTGGACCATTTATGAACAAGCTAGTACTAAAAGAGAACCACCTAACCTTTCTCTGCAAAGTCCGTGATAACAACGTTTTTTTTAAATAATACTTTTAAATTGTAATTCCCGGAAATGATTGGGAAACGTACAGTGGCGTTCCAAACGTCACACCGAAACCATACCATCCTTCCGTAAGGATTCAGATCGTTGATGGAATTCTGAGTATTAAATGTACTGTAGAATACGTTTCCAAAAATACTGTGAAAATTTCATCCATCGCAAAATGACAGAGAAATGTTCAGGGGCGTCCCAACCTTTCATGCAATTGTCACACAAACGCAGATGGTTGCTGGAATTCTGTTTTGTAATTGTAATATAATGCACTGCTTCCAAAAATACTGTGAAAATTTGTCTCTCGTTGTGTCCGAATTGCATTGAAAGGATGGTATGGCATTGATACAAAGTTTGAATGTTGCTTCCGAGAAGCACCACATACAGAAGAAAATCTAATTCTTATTGATTAAAAAATCCTTAAATTTTATAATGTAACATATAATAACGGTAATGTAGGCTTATTATTTTTAATTTTGAACTGAAATTTACAATATAAACAATTACACCTCTAAAGATAATTCACACTTCCACCATTCATAAATCATTCACTACCATAATGTTATCCAATATTTTATTCTAATCTTTAGTATGTATACGCTAGTCATGAACATGCTATTCAAGTAATTTTCGGTACAACTCCAATTCCTCTTTCTCTCTCTCCTCTCCTCTCTCTCTCCTCTCTCTTTTCCTCTTCTTCTCTCTCCTCTTCTCCTTCTCCTTCTTTTTTTCTCTCTTCTTTCTCTTTCTCTTCTCCTCCCTCTCTTCCTTTCTCCTCTCTTTCTTCTTCTTTCTTTCTCTCTCCCTTTTTCCTTTTCCCTTTCTTCTCTCCTCTTCTTTCTCTCTTCTTCTCTCTCCTTTCTCTCTCTCTTCCTCTCTCCTCTTTCTTTTTCTCTCTCTCTCTCCTTTCTTTCTCTTTTCTTTTCTTTTCCTTCCTCTTCTCCCTCTCCTCTCGTTTTAGCTTCCGAATCTCTATCACCCCGCTAATTGTTATACTAGCGGTTGATGTAATTGATTGGAAAAGTGTAGATATCTTTGAAGAACCTGATTGTACTGCTGCCATTTATCATGGTCGGTCATTTTGGTTTTTAAAACTTTATCCATGTTGTTTGTCCTGCGTCAAAAATTTGTTTTGTGTGAAATCAGGCGCCTGCAAGCGTTGTATAAAATCCAACGGTAGAATAATCATCTTCTTCAGATTGTGGTCCATAGTTATTGAAACAAATTACCCAGAATTCCACCAAGTAATGGTCCTAACAGGAGTTCTGTACAAGAGACTGTTTCTTTTTTTTATAGATTCGCCTCTTTGAACCAACCGTCTTAAAGTGCGCTTATGTTGAGATAGTCGCTGCTTCTGATCACAGGGGTACACGACCTTTTAAAATGTTATTTGCACACTAGCAGATAAACACCACCTGCTTTCTATCCAGACATTTCAATAAGCGCCACGTTGGCTTTCACTTAATCTTAAGTGCGCTTATGTTGAGATAGTCGCTGCTTCTGATCACAGGGGTACACGACCTTTTAAAATATTATGTGCACACTAGCAGATAAACTCCACCTGCTTACTATCCAGACATTTCAATAAAGCGTCACGTTGGCTTTCACTTAATCTGGCTAATGCGCGCAGGATATCGGTGTTTTCGATTAAAGCGTCAACCATCATATGTGATGTAATCGTTATGTGAGGGTTAAATTCTTTTTTTCTGTATACAGGGTGATTCACCACGTTTTACCAGCGCTCTCTCAGCTCATTCTATAGACCAAAAAAAAAGAAAAAACTTTATATAAACATATGTCCGGAAACTCTTTGTAAGCGAGCTACGGATAGCGAAATATTTCGCCCGGATTTCAGTTTCTCTGAGTAAATGATGATTTCCTGAAATTCTGAGAACGTATATCTTTATTATATGCCGTGTAAAACGTCAAAAATAGGAGTCGAAAAACACATATTTTTACGTGTCACGTACAATAACTTTGTTAAATAGGCAATACACATACATATCATAAAAACTAAGAGAGATACAGTCCTGGTACCTATTTTATTCGATTTTGCAGCTCAACATCTATAATTAACAATTGAATTCGTCTCTTAATTTACGTTCCCAGAATTTCAGGAAATCTTCATTTACCCAGAGAAACTGAAATCCGGGCGAAGTCTTCCGTTAGCCGTAGCTCGTTTACAAAGCGTTTCGGCACATATGTTTATATAAAGTTTTTTCTTTCTTTTGACCTGTAGAATAAGATCAGAGAGCGCCGGTAAAACGTGGTGAGTCATCCTGTATACTTGGCAGATACCTTGAGGGCCGAATATGTTTGCGCTATATCGTAGCACATCCGGTGTAAACTGTTTTATATCGAACAATAAATATCCGTGCGGATTTGAAGCGGCATCCCGGTACGCAGCCTATAGAAATTTCGGGTTGTCCGTCGAAATCTGTCTTGCTAAATGCTGTATCTGAGCTCTTTTACCCGGATTCTTAAACAGAATTATGTAGTGAGCGTTGAGAGAGATATCCCGCTGTCCACGTCCTTGATGAAATATGTTTTTCGTTAACAAAACCCTTAAATTTCTAGGACGACAACCCTTTGTAAAAATATCCAACACCGAACCGTTACTTTCGCGCATTAGATCGTCAATTATTATTAAGACCGGTTTTTCACCGTCCAAGTGCTCCATATCAGGTGAACCCATCTGAAATTCTGCTGCGAGATCTTTGAATAATGGTTGCCACTCGCTATAGAACCGAATATTTTTTTTCAAAAGTTACATCGCAGAGTTTCGATATTTTTTAGAAAATCCACGATAAAATAGGATTTCCCTCAGCCTGATGGCCCAGCAACTCTTGCCGAAAAGGGATGCTTAAACTGTCCCTCCATCTTGACTCGCTAAACGATACTAAAAGGTACTCTGTCATCATCCTGGCTTAAATATCAAAACCGAGATTTGTTTTCTAGAATGTAAACATCGAAAATTGACAATGATTTATTTACCCTTTTAATACCAAAAAATAATCTTATTGTTTTGTTTTTAAAAATATATACTAAATTTAATCGTGCTTAAAGCGTATATTAGCCATAACAATTATAAGATTTTGATGATGTATATCTATGATAACGCTAACGAGCTATTAATTATTATTCTTTTTATTTATTTTTAAAAGTAATTTGTGTGTACAGTTGCAGGTTGGCTTTTATAATCTCAAGGCGAAATTTATATGTATACACAATACATAAACTGTTAATTTTTCAACTTTGACAAAATGGTTTACAACATCTTTAACAATTTTTAACAAATATTACTACTGATGAAGATAACCGTAAGTGTTATCGAAACGTTCAGATTGTATAATTTAAAATACACTATTAAAAAACCCCCAAAAAAGATAAGTACTTTATTATGAGCGATAATGGTGAAAGTTTACATTTTCATATAAACTGTTGAAGACCAACTTTACACGATCAAGATTAAAATCATTTTAAATCACGTTGTTGTAATAAAATTTCATATAAAGCAAGGTTGCTCTAACAAGCATGTGAAAGTAAAAGGTAGATAGAGAATTACAATAAGTATGATAGAGATAATTAGGTTGGTCTATTTAGTTATACACTCTAAAAAATTACTTTATGTTAATGACGGGGAAACCGATAACCAGTTTATATCAACTATTCATAAGTAAAAACACAGAAAGCGGATTTAGTAAGGCTATGTACACGCTCTATAAAATACTTCAATATCCAATTCTCCAACACATAGTTATTATTAGATCAACCGAAAGAAAACATATCTGAAGATATGCGTATTATTTTTAATAATATTAATGTATTATTATCCTTATAGGATGACGTCATAAACCAACTCTGTAATAGCGTCAGCTGTTATTCTATAGACTAGATCCTAGTTCATTAGTTAATTAGATAAATGTATGAGTGTTACACAATTTTTTTTAGTTAATAACATTATGCGGACTCGTATTTGTAGATTTAAACTTTGTAGTTATTGACTCGCTTGTAATAAACCATTAAAACCTTTTTATTTCCGTTAGACCAATTTGATATTTTTTGAATTGTGGTTCACTTTTAGCAAGCTGTAAGTTAAACCAAATCAGTATTTTTGAACTGTAAGCTGATTTTCGCAAGCTGTAAGTTATGATTTGATTTATTGAGATTGATTGATTGATTGATTTGGTCGAGCATGATTTGTTTGAGACTGATTTGCTTAGTTGATTTTGATTAATTTGACTTAATTAATTGATCTGTTTGTTTGAAACAGAGCCGAGAGAGACAAGAGACAAACGATGGAAACGAGAGAGAGAGAGAGGGGGGGAGAGGGATGTACACGATCAACCTCTATTACAGAAAACATTCGGTAGCTTAAAAATATATCACTAGATGGCGCCACAAACAAATTCAAATTTCGCTCAATAATATACCACTAGGTGGCGCCACCTCTATTACAGAACGCATTCGCTAGTTTAAAAATATAGCATTAAATAGCGCACAAACAAATACTAATTAGTCCTAGAAATATACCAATAGATGCCGCCACAAACAAACAAATTCAAATTTCGCGCCAAGGGGGCCACCGTAGGAGGGCGCAGACTTTAACACAAGTTCCTAATCCTATCTTACAAGTTAGCGTTTGGGCCCCTTTATTAGAATACTATTTCCAACCATGGGGGCCACGGCAAGGGGGCGCAGACCCTAACACAAGTTCCTCTATCTGTCCTATGAGATAGCATTAGGACCACCTTATTAGAATACTGTTTCCAAGGACCCCCTTATTAGAATACTGTTTCCAACTGTGGGGACCACGGCAAGTGGGCAAAAGCCCGAGAACAAGTTCCTATACCTGTCTTACAAGTAACCTTCGGGCCTCCTTATTAGAATACTATTTACCGTTAAGGGGGTACGACAAGGAGGCGCAGACCCTAACACAAATTCCTACACCTGTCTTACAAGTTAGCATTAGGCCCCAAGGCCTAATTAGGTCATCGGACATTCCCACAGAATATCAAGGTGTCTTTCGTACAAATCCAAATTCTTTACCATGCATATCTCTAACATTCCACGTACCGACTCGCCATTCATTCCTTGCACAGTTGTCAGCAGCGAGGCCTGTCTGTTTCGACTTTGACCGCCCCTTACAACCAGGTCGATCCGAGGCAATTGTATTGTTCTCTTGAGTAATACCATAGCGAACACACCGGTTACTAGCAAGTCGTGTCCCGGGCGATGTATCATTCCCTACTAACGGTATCGTCCTACTACCGGACAGTTATTTGTCTACTGCCTCGACATGTAAGGAAGCAAGACGTAGAAGTATAGACAGAGTTAAGAAACATATAAATAATATGTGTGTCGTAGACAAAGCGCAAAGGAAAGGATGCTGTGGAGATGGAGGATGGTAGCCTAGCACTATGGTCAGGACTTGAGACTGAAGTGCATGGCGCAAAAAGAGTTGGGATCGTAAGTGAAAGAGCGAAAAGATGTGGTAAACGGCACAAATTGGTATCTCCTCGGATAATATGGATTAGAATGAAAGTGGAGTTTAGCAGAATTTTTCTTATTGCATGCTATGCACCGGTGAATGGAGAAAGAGACCAGTAGGGAGAAAACTTCTGGAATGAAGTAGAGAACGTGTTGAACGTATGTAAGCCAAACGAAAGAGTGATGATAGTGGGGGATATGAACGGATGGGTGGGTGTACAGAGAGAACATACCGAACGCGACTGGTGAACATCTGTGTGGAGAGAAGCTTGTTTGTATCCAATACGTGGTTTAAACATAAAAATGTGCATATGTATAGATGGCAAAAAGGTGAATCCAAAAGTATGATAGCCTTGATAGTGTATGATGGCCGGCTTAGAAAACTGGTGAAAGACACAAAAGTAATGCACGGATGGGAGTGTGGATCGGATCCTTTTTGGTTATATCTAGAGTGTGTTTAGGGCAAAAGTGGGTCTGTAGAAGGAAAGCAAACGTAGTGAGGACGTCCAGGATTAGGGTAGACAAACTAATGGATAATGATGCGAGAATAAAATACGCAGATTCTGTGAGTAAAGAGTTAAATGAAAATGAAATTGTGTGGAACGAACAAATAATAGACACCGACTTTGAAAGTGCATGGGTAAGCTTGAAAAACTGTGTGGTCAATTGTGCCGTGCGGATATGTGGAAGAGCGACTGTAGGTAGACAGAAAAATGTGCTTGGTGGAATGAGTCGGTAAAAAAGGCAGTATGTAAGAAACAAGATGCGTACATGGCAATTGCTGCAAAAAATGGGACTGAGAAAAATCGATTGTATGAGGTGTACAGATTAAGAAACAAAGAAGCGAAGGAGGCAGTGAGAATAAGTAAAGAGGAAGTGATGGCTGTAGAAGGAGAGAAAACGCAGAATGATTTTGAGGGAAACAAAAACAGAATACTGCAGGAGTGGTGAACATGAACAAGGAAATAGTATGGGACGATTGTGAAGTGAGGAAATGCTGGCAAGAGTATTTCGGAAAGCTGTACAGTAGTGAGGAAAGTAAGACTGAAGAGTTAAATAAGGAGAATGTAGAAGGAATGATGAATGAAACTGAGAAGGATATTGGGATAAATGAGGTAGAGAAAACGGTAGGGAGGTTGAAAAACGGCAAGGCAGCAGGCGTAGATGAAATCACTGGTGAAATGCTAAAGTGTGGGGGTGCAAAGCTTATACGATGATTGTGTGAATTATACATGAGTGGAAAAGTTCCTAGGGATTGGAAGATCGCGATCATTGTACCACTGTATAAGGGTAAGGGGAAGAAGAGTGATTGCAAGAACTACAGAGGAATAAGTTTGCTCAGCGTGTTTGGTAAAGTATTTAAAATAATACTGATTGATAAGAGTACGAGAAACTACATAAACTAATATTTGGGATGTGCAGGGTGGATTCAAGCCAGGGAAAGGATGTGTTGATCAAATGGTTGCTCTCCAGCATGTGATCAAAAAGTGTTTAAGGGTAAAAAGGAAGCTGTACTTTGCGTTTGTAGATCTGGAGGAAGCATACGACGTAAATGTACGACTTCTGGTATATGCAGATGACACAGCCTTCTTAAATGACAGTGCGTATTACAAACCGCTATGAGGAAGTTTGATACAGTCTGTGAGACCATGAACCTAAAAGTAAACGTGAACAAAACTAAGATTGTGGTGTTCAATCGGAAAGGTGGAAGGGAGAGTGGAGTATTTACTCTGCAAGATGAAATTGTGGAGCAAATGGACGAGCTGGTATGTCTTGGTAGAATGTTTACTGTAGATGATACAATGTAGGGCGAGATTGGACAAAGGGTCAATGCTGGACAGAAAGTGATTGGAAGTATGTGGACGATAATGAGAAACCAAAGCATGAGCCTAGCTGCGAAAAGAGCAATCTATAATGGCGTGTTTGTCTGTCAGTACTATATGCAAGTGAGACATGGGTTTGTCAAAAAAAGCACGAAAGAAAATTAAATGCCGTGGGTATGAGGTTCCTGAGAAGCGCATGTGGTAAAACAAGAAGGGACAAGATAAAGAATGAATGCATAATGACGGAGTGTGGTGAGGAAAAGACGATGATGGATAGATATAAAATTAGTACATTACGTTGGTTTGGTCACATTGAGAGAATGAACAACTCAATGTTAACGAAGCAAATATATGTGGGTGAGGTTAGAGGAAAGGTTGGGCCTGGTAGGCCGCGTAAAACTTGGCTGAATGTAGTAGAATGTATAATAAAGGAAAGAAAGATAAGGAATTTTAAAAATAAAAGGGCATGTCAGAGACACTGTATGAATCTTGGAGAAAGATTGTGAACGAAAAATAAGTGAGAGGCAGGGATGGTTTTGCCTATCCCGCAAGGGAATGGCGTGAAGGTTAAGTTAAGGCATTCCCAAAGTCAAACCCGAGGTTATCCACGTGGGCGGCCTTGTGACGTCATAAAAAGTGGGCGGGGCTTGTGATGTCACAAAAAAGTGAAGGCGATAGTGCCTCACTAGTACTTACTTATCCGAATATAATGCGTTATAATTTAAAAATTAATAACTGTTTATAGGTAATCCAGCGAAAAAATCAATTCACATCATTAATTTAAGTAAGTAGTTCCAATGTTCTAGATCATTTCTATCTTTTTTTAAGTTATGATGATATACGGAATAGTAAGATGAATAATTAGTTGGAACTAGCTAAATAAATTTATGACGTGCATCGGTTTTTTCGCTGGAATACCTATACTATGTTCAGATACTTATTATAACTTGTTGTACAGGCTTTTCTCTATGAAACTTATCTTTAAAGTTGTTGTTGTTGTTGTTACTTGATTTGAATTGAGACGTTACTTTAGGAATACGCCATTTAAACGTTGACATCACTTCAGCGCAACAACGTTAAACCGTCATCTTCGGATATCTTCGGCAAAATGGTTTGCCCGTTTTGGTTACTGTTTTCACATCGGTCCATATTTGCCAGTCTTACTTTACGTTTTCGTCGTTTTCTGTGCTTTAAAAGTATCCTAACTGTGTCCAGATAAAACAGTTATATATCTGTATCTTTATCTAGATACTGTGAATAAAATGTATTTGGGTATATATCCAGATACATAGTTCTAAAGTATCTGTATGTGTATCTAGATACTGAAAAAAATGTATGTCGCATTTCATAACATTTAGCTTTCCATCACGATGCAATCTAACATATCTTGTACGTTTAAATAATGCTATTGTTACACGTATGCATTGCTCTTAATTTTTTTAAATATATCAAAATATTTAACAAGAGGTAAAATGTATGTAACTGAAATGTCTTTACTTATTCCATCAAACTATATTTTTTAAACATCTTCATAAATTTTAAACTGTATCTAAAAAGGAACACCCTGTATAAGACAGACCACAACATTTCATCGACAAACTTGCTTAATATCAGAGTACATTTCCTATTGGATTCCATGTTTAACCAAAAATCTTGCTTATCCGGTCTAAAAAAAGCAATTCCAAAGTATATGCAAAGCAATCCCATTCTTGCTAATTAATTCTTAGATTAAAATCAAATTTCTATCATCTTCATTCAGTACATTGATCTCACATTGTGTATTTATTGAATATTATTATAAAAAGTAAATAGCTGCGATATCCGCTTAGATAAATCATGTACGTTGAACGAGTTATCATGCGTTAGTTTAGTGTAAACTTAGTCATTAAAATGTTTAATCGATGTTTAACAAAAGAACTCGAAGAAACGGCTAAAAATGATCTTAATGAAACCCCAAAACGAAGAGAAGACGATGTTAGACACATTCAAAATTGGTTACTAAAACAACCACAACTAAAAGCACGGACAGGTAAGCAACTACTTTTTTTTTACATTATCTCTAAATTAATGTTGTAGATGACCAATGGATAACAAATTTTTTACGTGGTACAAAATTCAGCACTCAAAAGGTTAAAGAGAAACTGGAATACCTATACATTAATAAATCCCTGGCACCCGAAATTTATTCAAATCGTGATCCTCTATTACCGGAAATGCAAGAAATACTCAATCGGAAGTAAGTCCTGCTCTAAGTGAAAAAATCCCCGTAATTTTCTTTTCAGCATATTTTTGCCGTACGGGACTCAAAACACGGAGGTTATGCTAGTGAGATGGATGAATATGGACGCAAATAAAGTATCTATCGCCAATTTCTTTAAAATCGCGTTTATGGTTTTGGATATATCAATGTACTCTAATCCAACAATGCAAATTTTAGGAATTGACGTAATTGTAGACTTAAAAGGTTTTCCCATAACCTACATTACCCAAATTAATCCAACTTTTATTAAAAAAATAACCTACATGTTAGTTAAAGGATACCCAATAAGACTTAATTGTTTATGCTTTATTAACTTCTTCCCTTACTTCCAAACCGTTTTCAACATATTAAAACCTTTTCTTACCAAAAAAATTCTATCAAAGGTGAAATTTTGTGGTGAAAACGAATATCCAAGTATTTTAAATAACATAGAGCGAGCTGCTCTTCCAAAAGAGTATGGCGGAACTGAGAGTACAGTTGCTGAGATTGGGGAGAAATGGAAAGAAAAGATAGAAAGCTATAGAGATTGGCTGATGAATGATGAACAGTATGAATCTAGTGAAATACTTCGAACAAGTAAACTAAATGGTTCATGTATTTTTGGTACTGATGGTTCTTTTAGACAACTTGAACTTGACTAATTCCAATATCTTTTATAACTAGTTAGTGAATTTTTGTTATTGTTAAGATGTGTAATTTGAATAAACAACATTTTATTTTTGTACATTACCTTCTCCTCAATAGTGGAACTTTTGTTATTTTCATACATCACATATGAAAAAGGTATAGCGATAGATTTTAAAAAAACTGGTTTTGATTTTCAACATTTCGAAAAATTCAAGAAAGTTAGATATTCGTCCGCTCACCCAAATACATGGTACCTCAAATTAACCTATCAAACTCAAATTTTTACAATGTGCACAGTTCGGCCCGGGAAAGAACCTTATTGATTTTGGTAAAAACCCAAGTGTAGCTATGGGTGGCTTCGACATAATTTAACTTTCATTTATTGGATTTTTTCAATTTATTTCGAAACAAATGTTGAATTTTGGTCATAATCTGAATTTTTTGCATTTTAGGGTGTTGAAGAAATATTCTCCAACCCGGTGTGTGTATATATATATATATATATATATATATATATATATATATATATATATATATATGTGTTGAGATTTTACATTAGTATAGCTATGTAATTCACATAGCAAGAAATTTCATTAATCTGTACAAATGGTACATTTCGATATATATAATATTAGGTAGGGACGATTGATTAACATTGAGATGGATATAAATGTGTATAATTCATAATAAAATGTTAAAATAATAATATTCGACAACATATTACACATAAGTATAAGGTATGTTAGTTATCGTAATGCATTAAATCAATTTCATTATTAGTTAGTAGGTTTATTTAAGCATAATGTTCCCTAAAGACATGAAGTACAGGCTGTAGATAACAAACGTGATGTTAAAACTAGTATTAGGCATATATCAATATCACAATTACAGTGTACGCAGCCAAGATTTATGAAAACGTCCGTCTTAGTGCGAAAAACGAAATATAAGTGCTAAAATTAAATAAAAACAGAATAAATACATAAATAAGCCAGGAGTTCTGGAATAATTGTGATTAATTAACATTTACAGACATTAAATTAGTGATATGCAACAATTCTATACAAGTCTTAGAAGAACTTACAAACTTCCAAAAGTGTGAGAATAAATTAAAATAAGACATAAACAATAAGAATATACACTTTCACAAACATTTAAAGTGCTTAAGAGTGTAAAATTATACATTTAAAAATTATTGTATTGATTTGAGGTTATGTTATTTCCTCGCATAAAAATTATGTAAAATTTGTTATAGATTGGGACAATTTGGTCAAAATAAATTATAAGAGGTAAAAATAGTAAAGTAGCCTCAATTTCAAGTCACAATTCACTATATTAGTGACTATTTTACCAAATTTAGTTTTTAAGGGTGTATGAAAATTTCAGATAATTTTCCTTTCAAATTGGCTGTAGGCACTTAAAGGATGTGTATTTATATGTAGTAACATCCCATATTCATGTGGAAATCAATACCAGGCCTGAAAAGTGCATAAAATTAGTATAAAATCAATAAATCAATGCAAAAATCAACATGTTTAATAATTGGAGGATTTAGTTAGTGTAAGGACTTATTTTATTACAAAAATTATGTAGATTCCGAAAATGTTGTTAGTTTTAAGATAGATTTAGGGGTTCAAAAGTTATGAGCTTTTGAAATTAAATTGTAATTTAAGAGAAGCATTAGCCAATCAGAATTGAGGAAAAATTTGAAATAGTTGTTGATAATAATCGATGAATTTGGTTTCTAACGATTTGCATATAAATCGAAGTGCTGAAGGATTATTAGCTCTCTCAGTTTTTCTCTGTTCCAACAACTTGCTAAGCAAGATGTTGCCAAATTTTTTCTCGTAAATATTTTAAACAAAATAACGTCACTTTCAACAAAAGTAAAGTGCGGTTTTAGTATCGGCAGTGTTGTTAAAAACAAGTGATATTCATTTGTCGGTAATTATTAAATTAAGGTTAGTTTACCTTTAAAAATAAAATTCGGTTGTTATCGACAGCGAGTGAAAATATTTCCGGAGATTCGACATTGTTTTTAAGTTTTTGTTTACGTTTGATATGGATTTTGTTAATTGTGTTTTCTCCGTGTTTCTATTATTATATATTTTAATTATTGGAAACGTGTTTAATTTAAAAAACTACTGATGCATTTCAAAAATTATTTTGAAATAAAAGTAATAAAGTGTGATGATCCTGAAAATAAAGAATTATCAATATGAAGAAATATTAGTGAAACTTACTTAAACGTATAAGCATTAAGAGAGAAGCAAATATGGATGTCAAAGAAGCAGATTTGAATTTCAAAGGAGCTGTTTTCTACGGTCAACTGCATCAGCGTGAAGAATATAAAGAGGCCATTTTCATGTGAGTGTAATAACTTTATGTATGTTATTGTTGACATTGATATTTTCATTGGTGTGTTAATGATGTCCATATTTTGTAATAAACATGATGTGCGACAACTTCTATGCACGTCCAAAGGGAACATTAATTGAGCTAAAATTAAATGGTTATTATAATATTTACTAAATTCAAACATATTTGTACTTACATGTATATGGCGTATTTTCTTTTTGCTTTTAATGAAAGGTCATATGAATGCGTATTCATAGCGCATGCTCAGATATACATTTGAAGATTTTTTTTATGTACAGGGAGTTGCACATATATCGATGCAATTTAAAAATTACAATTCTATGTCTTTGAACAAATTGGATATTATAAAATATAAATGGACGACAACTCAATGTGAATTAATTACATTACTCATTATTATAAATATTCAAAATCATAAAATAAATCGACAAACTAATAATTTACTTTATCATATAGTTTTAAAGTGTCTTCTAAATTTGAACCCTATCCCCTTTGATGAGTCTTTACATGCGACTGTTAAGCTAGTTAGGCATAATAAATATAAATCATATTGGTATTATAAATATTAGTTCAAGTTAATTATTATCATCATAATATATATATATATATATATATATATATATATATAAATATAAATGAATTGCGCTGTTGTTGCAGTTATGGAAAAAATGTAACACGATTTAGTTTAGTTTTTCACAAATATTTAATAATTTATTTTAATTCTCCGAAAATATACGCTCAATCTCTAAATATAATTTTATTCTAAGCTTAAAAAAATATCTCTCTCGTTCTCGCTTAAATTATGTGCACATTTAATTACTATTTGCGTTTGTAAGAATTTCACGAATTCTGTTGGAGTCGGACATTGTGTAATATTTGCGTAGTTTTGTATTAAAGTTCAATTGTGTTAATAAAGAAAGTGTTTTCTAAAATCCCATGGTCCTTCGTGTTCTCAAATAAAGTAAGAAATGTAGGACAAAAATCCTACATTTTTGGTCTCATCGAGCCAGATAAATCAGTTTTCTACATCCTACATCAAGCCAGGATAAATCAGTTACGATTTGGTGAGTCGAAGTCTTTTAAGGAAGCCGAATGTAGTTTAATTTGAAGGTGAGCTTTCAAATCTCCAAGAAGAACTAAGTGAAGTTTCAACTTTCCAAGAGCATTAAGGTATTTTTCCAAGTAGTTCACAATAAAGAACATTTTGTGTTTTACTTTTATATTAATCTTTATTGCGCTATATTTTAATTTACTTAAAACGCTTTTCATAAGGTTTGTCACAATGGATATGTTAAAGTTAAAGTCAACTCGCACAAGTTCTAAGGCTCAAATTACTAGAATTCATAATTGGGTTTTGCAAAATAAAGGTATTGAAAATGATACCAATAAATTTAAGTCAAGAAAACGTTTTGCAAGATGCATTTATGAAGTATAATACTGTTCAAGATGGAATTGAAAATTATTTAATTGATATAGAGGATCAAACAGATCCTGAGGATAGGGACGAGATCGAAATCAAATATTTTGATACTCTTGCTGCAATTAGAAATTCTATAGAAGAATTATCTCCTAAAAATAACATTTTCTCTGACAGTCACACTTCTCAAAATGACAATGTCAATATAGCATCTCACTGTTTTCCCAAAATAAAATTGCCGCAAATTAATATACCTCAATTCTCTGGTAATTTTTCTGAATGGGAAACATTTTTTGATCTGTTCACCTCGCTTATTGTTAAAAGTAATCTATTTACTAATGTTGAAAAATTTTATTATTTAAAGACATTGCTAAAAGGTGAAGCTTTAAGTATTGTAAATTCATTAAAAGTAACTAGCAATGATTTTGTTACTGCAGTTTCACTGTTAAAGAAAAGATTTGAAAATAAAAATAAAATTGTGAATTCTTATTTTAGTAATATTTTAAACGCTCCAATTATAGCAAAGTGTAACCCACAGAATTTGAGAGATTTTGCCACTGCTTGTAAAAGTAATTTAGAGTCATTGAAAAACTTAAAACTCGAAGATAAAGAAATTCTTGAAGCATTATTAATTTTCAATTTTCAGCAAAAGCTAGATTATAGTTCTAAGAAAATATTTTAGGAAGACAGAGATATTAAAGAGTTGCCTAAGTTAGATGAGTTTTTCGAGTTTCTAGAAAAGAGATGCACAGTACTCGAGAATCTGTCTAGTCTTGATATTAAAATAGAAAAAAAGTTTAATAAAATATCATTACATTCCAATAATTTTAATCGTAACGTGCAAAAACAAATCATATTTTGCTCATACTGTCACGATAACACCCATAGAATATGTTTGCAAAAAATGTATATCACTTTCTGTACCAGATAGGTTGGCGTTCATTAAATCTCAACATTGTTGTTTAAATTGTTTAGGTAATAAACATCTGATTGAAAATTGCACCTCAAGTTCTAGTTGCACACAGTGTAATAAAAAGCATCACACCTTGTTACATTTAAATCAAATTCCTCAAACGAACTATCCTCAAAACTTCCAAAACAATTCATACTCTTAAAAGCAATGTCAAAACGTCGCATCTGATAAATCTCGACATATGTCCTCAGGTTGCTCCTCTGCAGTAAATGCAAATTCTCGTCAAGATAACAGTCAAAATCCTTTATACGCCAGTCACTCTCAGAAAACGCAAAATCACACTTCACCTTACGATAATCAATGCTCTACTTCTCGGATCATATCTCGTAATAATCACAACAGAACCTCAGAGAATTTAGCTCTCGATCAAGTGAATGATCAACCCTGTAGTTCAAATAATATCTCAGCTTTATCTACAAAAAACTCTCACCTACTTTTAGCTACAGCTCAAGCTATTACCATTCCTATTCAAATTCAAAACTCGTTTATAACTCAACATTTAGTTGATAAATTAGGTTATTATACATACAATAAAAATTTAAATATTTCTGGAATTTCTCAAAGTCTCACATTCTCGAGTCAAATGATTACTATACTTTTTTTTGCACTCTAATGTTGATTGCTCAAACAGATTTAAAGTATCTTGTGTAGTATTTGACAAAATTACAGATAAGTTACCACAAACTCTCATATGTCCAAAAAAATAAAAATTCCAGATAACATATTTTCAACCCTCGCATACCCTGATTGTTCCACTCCGAATGAAACTGAAGTTTTACTTGGAGCGGATGTTTATTATGATCTATTAACATATGGGTTTGTAAAAATGGGTAAAAATCTCCCTACTCTTCTCAAAACACACTTGGCATGGATAGTCTCAGGAAATATTCCGCACTATTGTATTAATCAATTGCCCTCATTTTCTCAATCTTACCACGTAACTACATTTTCTAAAAACGATACTGAACTCGATTCAATCCGTAAAAGTTTTTGGAACATTGAAGAAATGCCAAATAAGTCTGTTCTCACTCCCGAAGATGAAATTTCTGAACAAATTTTCACTTGTACAACTAAAATTCTCGAAAATGGTCGCTTTCAAGTTGATGTGCCCCTTAAATCACCCACTGAGCACTGCAAGCTTGGTGAATCACTAAATCTTGCTCAAAGACGATTTCTGTCTCTTGAAAAGAGAAAGAGCCTAATCTGTTTACAGAGTATACAAAATTTATAGATGAATATTTATCTCTAAATCATGCCAGAATTGTTCCTCTCTCCCGCACTAACAAAATTGGCGAAAATAAATACTTCATCCCTCACTTGTGTGTCATACGAGGGCCGAGTTCAACTACCAAACTCAGAGTTGTATTTCACGCTTCATGTAGAACATCATCAGGTTTCTCTCTGAATGATGTTACCTCAAAAGGTTATCGTGTACTACCTGATTTATATGATATCCTTTGTCGTTTTCGTATATTTAGGTTCATACTCGCCGCCGACATAGGGAAGATGTATAGGCAAATTAGGTTAAACCCAGATCAAGTCTTTTTACAAAATATTCTTTGGCGTGATTCTCCCCAAGATCCTGTATCATGTATTGACTTTCTCACCGTCACATATGAGACAAATTTTGCACCCTTTGTCGCCACTCGTGTTTTGAAAGAAATAGTTATTCAAGGAACGCAATACGCCCTTGCATCTTCTTGCTCAAATATGTATGAGTAGAACCGGGGCACTTGAACTTTCACTTTTACATCACAAATGCCCCGGGGTGTGGGGCACTTGCCCCACCACTTTTTTACTCGCCCACGTGAGCGACCGTGTTTTCAACCCTCGATGGAATTTTTTATCCCTAATTAAGGCCTTTTTGACTTTTTATTAGCTTACGTGGGAGACCGCATTTTTAACCCTTATTTTTTTATGGTTTCATTTCGAGAGTCAACCCTACATAGAGCCTTTCTGTACTTGCGCACGTGAGGGGCAGATGTAGGCCTTGGGATAGGTCTTGGGACTGGAGCTGGTCTTGGGATAAGTCTTAGGGTTGGACCTGGAGCTGGTCTTGGGGGATTGGTCTTGCACCTGGGGCTGGACTTGGAGTTGGTCTTAGGGTTATTTTTGATGGTCATCTAATTAAGGTCCTTCTGGCTATATTAAGAGCAGTGCCCCTGGAGGTTAGGCAATTGCATGTGTTCTGATTGAAAAAGATTTTTGTTTAGTCTATTTAAACGAAGCTGCTGATGGAGTATCTGTTAGTATCGTTTAGCGATTCAAGATGGAAGGTCAGTTTAAGCACCCCTTTTATCGTTGATTTTCTAAAAACTATCGAAACCGCCTGCGATACAGGTTTTGAAAAAATTATCTGGTTTTACAGTGAGTGGCAGCCTTTATTCAAAGATCTCTCTGTGGAGTTTCAAAAGAGTTTACCTGATATGGAACAGTTTGACGGGGAGAAACCTGTCTTAATAATAATTGACGATCTAATGCGCGAAACTAACGGCTCTGTGGTTGATATTTTTACAAAGGGCTGTCATCATCGAAATCTAAGTGTGTTTTTCTTAACGCAGAACATATTTCATCAAGGAAGTGGACAGTGAGATATTTCTCTTAACGTACATTACATAATTTTGTTTAAGAACCCACGTGACAGAGCTCAGATACAGCATTTAGCAAGACAGATTTCGCCGGACAACCCAAAATTTTTAGAAGCAGCGTACCAAGATGCTGCTTCAAGCCCGCACGGATATTTATTGTTCGATTTAAAACAGAATACACCGGATGTGCTACGTTATAGAACAAACATATTCGGGGCCTCAAGGTATCTATAGCGAAAAAAGGGTTTAAGTCTCACAGTCATAAAGATTACACCATATATGATGGCTGGCGTTTTAAGCGAGAACACTGATATCCTATGTGCATTAGCCAGATTAAGTAAAAGTCAACGTGATGCTTTATTGAAATGTCTGGATAGTAATCAGGTAGAGTGTATTTGCGAGTGTGCACATAACATTTTAAAAGGTGGTGTACCTCTGTCAGCTGATCAGAATCAGCGACTCTCTCAACATAAGCACACTTTAAGACGCTTGGCACAGAGAGGCGAATCTATAAAAAAGAAGAAACAGTTTCTTGTACAGAAAGGTGGTGCGTTTCTACCACTCCTGTTAGGACCATTACTCGGCGGAATTCTGGGTAATCTGTTTCAATAACCATGGACCACATTCTGAAGAAGATGATTATTCTACCGATGGACTTTATATAGCGCTTACTGGCACCAGATGTTACACAAAACAACATTTTAACGCAGCTGGGTAACGATATGGATAAAGTTTTAAAAACTAAAATGGCCGACCATGAAAAATGGCAGCAGTACAACCAAGTTCTTTTCCAATCAGTTACGTCATCCTACCAGTATAACAATTAGCGGTGACGCTGTTGTTGATGATATTAGAGATTTACCGCAAAGCAAAGGTCTGATAGACGACGAGATAGTAACAACGTTTCCGCCTTCATATAAGAGAAAAGGCGCGAATTTGTTACGTATACTGAATACGAGCAGCGACGTTTTTTAGGATGAAAGAGGTACTGTCACAATAAAAGGCGAGATCATACCACATTACAACATTGTCGATCTGGTTCACGAGACGTTAAGAAAACAACAAACCCGCGCGGTTGGCGTCAGTTTGCGACGTACATTAAAGAGATAAATATACCACGAGAGTTTATCGGAAATACGCAAAGGTATGATGTCTCTGTATACCCAGAGTGGAACGGACCCTCACAACTATAGGTGAGAATTACGATGCTGATAGTCAAACGCGGGAAACACCGAGAAGAATCTCTCAAAGAAGAAGAAGAAGAGGACTTTCACTAGATTGGGATTCGTGGCGGCCATAACATGGATGCTGTATACTATGATCCCTCAGGCCCAGCAGGGTTCGCTGGTATAACACCTTTAACTAATGCTGTAAAGGATAGATATGGTGCAGTAAAAAACTGGATACAGGCACAGGGAGCTTATACGGTACATAAACCAGTCAGAAAAAAGTTTCCACGAAATAAATATATTGTGAGTAACCTTTACGAATAGTGGCAAGCGGATCTTTGTGATATGCGAACTTTAAGTAAACACAATAGCGGATACAACTACATACTAACGGTAATTGATGTATTTAGCAAGATGGCATGGGCGAGAGCACTTAAAACGAAGACAGCCTCATCTGTAATTGAAGCATTCGCGGATATTTTTAAGGATTGCGATAATACTCCGGCAAATCTACAGACGGATAAAGGCAAAGAGTTTGTGGCGAGCAGTGTACAAAACTTTTTCAAGAAACAAAATATCAATTTTTATGTAACAAATAACCCTGATGTAAAAGCATCTGTAGTTGAAAGATTTAATAAAACATTGAAAACAAAGATGTGACGTTACTTCACTTACAAAAATTCCTACAGGTATATTGATGTACTCGAAAGACTTGTGACTGCCTACAACAATAGCCCTTATTCAAGTATAAAGATGGCCCCCGCGGCTGTAAACGATAAAAACATTTTGGAAGTGTGGAATAACCTGTACCCGAAAGGTTTAGGTCCAGTACGTCATCCTAAATATAAAGTCGGTGAGCATGTCAGAATCGCCAGAACTAAGTACACCTTTGAGAAGGGATACGAAACGAATTGGAGCGAGGAAGTTTTTACAATTAGTACGGTGATAAAAAGAAGACCACCAGTTTATAGAATAATCGATCTTAATAACGATCCTGTTGAGGGCACCTTTTACGAAGAAGAATTGCAAGTTGTTACGGTTGATAAAGATACTCTATTCAAAGTCGATAAGATTCTAGCAGAGAAGGGCCGTGGCCCAAATAAACCATACCTGGTCAAGTGGCGTGGATACAGTGACAAATTTAATAGCTGGATGTTAGCTTCGCAGTTGAGAGATATATAAAAAATGGAGTTTTATCTTACTTATTGAGTAATAGCTCTATGACGTATTTTCCAGGTAATATGACATCAAATTTTATTACGCAACTGCCAAAACGAATAAGATTAACGGGCTCGTGGGTTGTAGGGATATCGGAAATTCAGTACCCATGTTCTTTTGCCGCTGTAAGTGTAACAGATAATTTAATTTATTATAGAACAGAGCCACCTGGCGAGAACGTGTTGGAAACGATATTAAAAAAGGCCGCAGAATATTTTCAACTCGACAACGAGAAGATCATTTGTATTGAAGATGGCTGGTAGTGATAAGATTCGCTTCGGGAAATTACGCCAGCATAGAAGAAATTATCAGCGAGCTAAATAACCATGTACTACTAAGTAAATTGCTAACAATCGAATATCATAATCTAATTAAGCGCGTCACTACGAAATTAAAAACTCAGCTCTCGTTATTTGGATTCTCACAACGTCTAGCCTTACAATTGGGTTATCGTCCGTATCAGAACATAGCTATAGAACCAATACCCCCTCACCCGCTAGTATATGGATAGCATTACCAACTCAGATGTTTGTTTATTGCGACATCGTTGAACCGCAAATTGTGGGTGATGTTTTATCTCCGCTTATGCGTATAATAAATATTACTTCAGAAAATTATGCTTACGGGGGTCATAAAGATGTGGTTTTTTTCGCCTGCACACTACATACCGGTAATAACACGGGAATTTGAAAACATCGAGATTAATATAAAAACAGATACGGGTGCAGCAATGCCATTGGAGTTTGGAACGTCGTGCCCTTATCAGCAATATTACATGAATCAGGCCGGTAACGGTATCGGCTCTATTTACAGAGGTGCGTCCTATCAAACGTGGTCATGGAATAGGGAGCTGGTTAGGTGGTATATTTGGAAGTATAATACCGTTATTTAAAATCCAAACAGGAGAAATCATTTCGCGTAGTATTAAAAAACATACACCCCTCGACTGACACGAATGACATCAAGCTAAGCCTGCAAGAAAAAGGACACGAGGCTATTAATATATGGAATATAAAGCAATATAAAACCAAAACAGGGTTGCCCCTATTTTTCGTAGATCTTAAACCAAAAGCTAACAATAAGGAAATCTATGATATTAAGCTTCTTTTAAATACATGCGTAGAGTTTGAGGCCCCACATGTCAGAAGGGAAATCCCACAGTGTATGCGGTGTCAGAGGTACGGGCATACAAAGAATTATTGCAACAATTCTCCACGCTGTGTTAAATGTGCGGCCGACCATGCAACCAAAGACTGCCCTAGGAAGACTAAAGATGAGAACGTCATATGTGCAAATTGCAAAAATAACCATCCAGCAAACTACCGTGGATGCATAATACACAAACAACTGCAACAAAAAATATTTCCAACACTAAGGGAAAGACAAATTCCTAAAATCCCTAGTAGATTGACACAACCAAATCTAACCTATGCTCAAGCATTTAAGCAAAACTCCCAAACAACACAACACGTCAATAACATACAACCCATTATTCCAACAACTTCAGCACAAACATCTAGTGACATGAACGAATTAAAAATCTCGATGAACAAACTGATGGAACAAATGGGGGACACTACTCAACCTACTAACAACGCTAATTACCAAATTAACATAATGGCTCAAACACTAAACATTGCAATTTGGGAATGCCAATGGCTTATGCCAACACGTCCAAGAAATTAAATATTTCCTAATTACTCACAATATTGATGTAATGCTTATATCAGAAGCGCGATTCACAGATCGAAGTCATATAAAAATACACAATTATAATATTTATCACACGAAACATCCTGACGGGAATGCTCATGCAGGCTCTGCAGTACTTATCAAACAAAACATCAAACACACAGAACAAGCCGAATACAAATATGAAAATATGCAAGCAACCAGCATCATTCTACATGACCACCTAGGAGAACTTACAATAGCAGCCATTTACTGTCCCCCAAAACATAACAATAAATTCGAACACTTCGATCACCTTTTCAAAACGCTTGGAAACAGATTTATAATTGGAGGTGATTATAATGCCAAAAATACCATGTGGGGTTCTAGAACAACTACTACGAAAGGAAAACAACTACTAGCCGCCATGAAAACACATAATCTCAGTTATCTCTCTACAGGGGAACCAACATACTGGCCTAGCGATCCACATAAATTACCAGACCTTTTAGATTTCTGTATCACTAAAGGGCTTAATACTAGAAAGTTCCTAGTAAAATCATGCTTCCAACTTAGCTCGGATCATACACCCATTCTAATAAGCATGCACGCACAAATCATAGAGAAGCCGAAAGAACCTCTCTCTACAGCAAACTAACCAACTGGGATCTATTCCGTAACATATTAAACGAACAAATCAGCCTAGAGTTCCCACTTAAAAATGCAGGTGAAATTGAAATAGCAGTTGAAACGCTAACCAAAGCAATCCAAACAGCAGCATGGCAATCAACGCCCGACCAAACGGAAACGTACGTTAAAGAAGTAGTCCCAATAAACATCAAACAACTAATATCCAAAAAGATCAGTAAGAGCTAGATGGCACATGACACACTCCACGAAGACAAGCAAAGGCTAAATAAAATTACAAAAGAGTTGAAGCAAGCACTGACAAATCTTAAGAATGTAGCCACTCAAGAATACTTAAGTAAACTAGAGCCGACACAAGCCACGGATTACTCACTATGGAAGGCGACAAAAAAATTCAGAAGACCTCAAACCACAATAACGCCTATAAAAGCTGCTGACGGCACCTGGCTAAGAAGCAGCATACAAAAAGTAACTGCGTTTGCAGACCACCTCAAAAGTATTCCAACCGCATAATATTAAAACACTTTACAAGATGAAAACAACATCCATAAAATACTTGATGCCCCGTATCAAATGAGCCTACCAATTAAGCTATCACAACAGGAGAAGTAAAACAATAATTCACAAGGAAATAAATCAAAAAGACACCAGGCTTCGATCTTATTACAGGAAAAGTTCTAAGAGAAATCCCCGAAAATGCATAAAAGCTATGACCTATATTTTCAATGCAGTTATAAGATGGGACACTTCCCAAATCAGTGGAAAGTAGCTCAAATAATAATGCTACCCAAGCCGGGAAAACCCCAATGGAGTTGAAATCATATAGGCCGATAAACTTGTTGCCTCTCTTATCCAAGGTCTTCGAGAAACTCTTAATGAAACGATTACAACCAATTATAGAAGATGACAACCTAATTCCCAACCATCAGTTCGGATTACGTAAGATGCATAGAACAACCGAACAAGTGCACCGCATCAGTAAACAAATAACACAAAGCTTAGAAACCAAACAATACTGTTCAGCGGTGTTTCTAGATGTACAACAGGCTTTTGATAAAGTGTGGCACAAAGGTCTATGTTACAAAATGAAATTACTACTACCATATCAATATTATGTGATTCTAAACTCCTTCCTAACTGATAGACAGTATTATATAAAATATCATGAGGCATTCTCGAACCTATTCCCAGTATCATCGGTGTTCCACAAGGTAGTGTGCTGGGACCAACACTTTATCAAATTTATACAGCAGATCTACCAATTTCAGAAACAACACTAACTGCCACATTTGCAGATGATACTGCTATCCTGGCATCGCATACGAACCCTATATCGGCTACACAAAATCTTCAAGCTCATCTAAATAACATCGAAACCTGGTTAAAAACATGGAAAATTAAAGTAAACACCGAAAAATCAACTCACGTCACTTTTACCTTGAGAAGAGGAAACTGTCCGCCTGTGACGCTCAATGGTCAAAAAATACCCCAAATGGATGAAGCAAGATATCTAGGTCTTCATCTGGATAGAAGAATGACGTGGAAAAAACATATATTTAATAAACGCAAGCAATTAGGAATTAAATTTAGAACTATGTATTGGATGTTAGGTAGGCAATCAAGGATGTCGCTAGACAGTAAACTGCTTCTATACAAAGCTATGATAAAACCAATCTGGACCTACGGGATAGAGTTATGGGGCACAGCCAGCAATTCTAATATAGAAATTATACCGATAATAATCAGTCTCCACTGAGAGCTGTTGCTACGACGATATATTTTCAAGATAATGGCTATTCTACATGCCCAATCGTGTGAATGCGTCAAGTCCGAATTGGATTTGTTCGCTTTACCATCGACGCAGACAAGTATCGAGAGTGGTGAATGGATATTTTACAAGCCCTTATCAGCTCTGAGTGATGACGCCCCAATAGAATTTGTAGTCCCCGGAAATGGAATATAGATTTAAACCAGACCATGCTGTACATTACAGCTAAAGTTCTAAAGCATGATGATACAGCACTTACAGACGCTGATGTTATAGCACCGGTAAACAATTGGATGCATTCGCTTTTCTCACAGGTGGAGGTTTACTTAAATCAGAAGATGGTGTCACAACCAAACAACACCTACGCCTACCGTTCATATATCGAAACGCTGCTAAATTATGGAAAGGAGGCCAAGAGTTCACATCTACGATGTACCTTATGGCACAATGATACAGCTGGACAGATGAATACACTGCAAATAACGGTTTCTCAAAACGTCAAGCACTTGCGGCTATCGGGAAACACATAGAGATGATTGGTCACGTGCACTCGGATTTGTTTAATCAAGAAAAGTTTCTCATAAGTGGTGTTGAGTTAAAGACTAAATTTGTACGATCAAGAGATACCTTTAGCCTAATGGCGGTACTCGCTTCAAATTACAAGACGCGAATTATAGACGCTAGTTTACTGGTGAGACGTATGCGAATCAATCCAACTATTCTAATTGCGCACGCTAAAGCTTTAGAAACAACAGCCGCAAAATACCCTGCTACAAGGACCGACCTAAAAGTGTTAACTATACCTGCAGGCATACAGCGAAAATCATTGGATAATGTTTTCCTGAGTCAGTTACCTAAACGATGCATCGTAGGCTTTGTAGAAAATAAAGCCTTCAACGGTGACTACCACTCAAATCTGTTCAATTTTCATCACTGCAATATTAACTACATGTCGTTATATATTGACGGGCAACAAATTCCTTCGAAGGCTTTACAACCAGACCTTACAGCTGATGGTTTATATGTAAGAGCGTACCACACCTTATTCTCTGGTACGGGTATTCATTTTTTGAATGAAGGTAACGATATATCGAGAAGTGGTTACCCCAACGGCTACTGTTTAATGGCATTTGACCTAACACCTGACCTGTCTGCAAACGCTAGCACGCACTGGAATTTAGTTAGAAACGGCTCCCTTCGGCTGGAAGTCGGGTTTGAAGAAGCGCTCACCGTAACCCTTAACTGTTTGGTGTATGCAGAATTCGATAACGTGATCGAGATCGATAAACATCGGAATGTCGTTTTGGATTTTAGCTGTTAAAAGTGGTAGCTCTAACCTGCACGCTTCAGTGTACAGCAGCAGCCGATAGAAGATGGACGCATACTTGAAAGAAATGATCGTGGTTACAGATCACGGTCGTTTATCGTTGATGCTAATAAAACCACCTCGAGGCTACTTTATATCAGGATCCATGTTACGACAGATAAAATTTATGGAGGATAATTATCATGGGCTGAAATGGTGGTGGGGTCATGTACATTACAACAATTTCCGTGAGGAGTTGATGAGAGTGTTGCGCCCATTTAACAAAATTCACACGTTAATGGCGGTGAAAAACAACAATTTTTAAGGTTTCTTAACAAACAATAGTAAACCTGGAGGAGACAAGTTGCCCGTCGATTAAACAGTTGAAAAAGGAAGCAAAAGCATATAGCTGCTTAAACCATAACATCACTGAGCCTATGTGTGCACTGGAAAACGCCTTACTACTGCAAGACTGGACGCATACCAATTCCAAAGATGTATGCGGTACAAGTGTTGAGATGCTTGAAATCGATCCCCAGTTACAAGAAGAATGTGTTTCGGCTTGTATGTGCTTCTAATCAACTACCGAGACACGCACCTCGACCGTGTGCAATTATCGTAAACACGGATTCTGCAAACAAACCAGGTCAGCATTGGACCGCTATCTACATTGACGAGAATGGTAACGGAGAGTATTTTGATTCCTTTGGACGAGCACCGCAAGGATATCATTTACGTTTCCTAGAGAAGAATTCCAGATGCTTCGTATACAATGAAACAATACTACAAGATTACCATTCGGATGTGTGTGGACTTTATACCTTAATGTTTCTATATTTTAGATTACATAATTTACCTATGTTTGATTTTGTAAAAAACTATTTTAGTATATGTTTAATTCTAAACGATGAGATAATCAGATTATTGTTTAACGCCTGTTACCCAACCATTCTTTTCTGATAAATAAAAGAGATTTTTTAGTGCTTTAATTGTTTTAATCAAGACCCCTGTAATAACAAAAATAACCCCATTGTTTTTCCTTTAATTCAGCATGTGTGTTTTTAAAAATCGTGTTATAAATTTATGATTTAGTGTTTTTTTAAAAAAGAAATTATGTTAACCATTTACATTGGTAATCAATTTTAGACTATTAAATTTAACAGAGTTATATAATTACACGGTAGTTAACTAAAGTAAACATGAACAGTGATTTATTACTACATATTGTTGTGGAATTTAAAACATGTAACTTTCCAAACTCTTAATATGGTTTTTTGTAAAAACAATTTGTGTGTCCGTATGTACAGTATGAATATTTTTCAAACCGATTTGTTCATAATTATTTTAAGAGAAAAATACGAGTTGCAGAAGGTGTGATAAAGATAATAAGGTTGTTTGTATATTTACACTCTAATTATGGGGAAATCAATAGGTAGTTTTTACATCAACGTAGAAAGTTGTTTTTTTTTAGTTTGACAAGCAACACAAAGTAGTGACTATCACTCGTGAAGCAGTGCCTCAAAAACGTTCTTTAAGTACAGAGCTGGTAAGTGTGGTGTTAACCCTTTATTTATTTACAGATTTTTAATTACAGTTATAAAACACATCTAAGCTTTAAGTTTCTTTAAAAAATATTAAGGCGTACAACATTTTAACGGTAGAATGGATATTAAACATATTTCAATGCAGGTAAACTGTTTTAATATTCGTTTTAGAAGACAATATTGCTGTTATGTAATTAATTAACTTAATAAAAAAATTGTTTCATTGGACCCGAATGTCAGTAATTTTTTTTATAGCTCACTGAGGATTTTTAATTATGACATTTACAATAAAAATAAGTGTTCTATAATTAAATTTTACTGTCATTCAAATTCCCCCACGCAAGATCAATCCTTAACACAACTGCTGTCTTACCTCCTTATTAGAATTACGTTTTTTCGTATAGGTAAAAGATCATCCAATAGCATATGACCATTTAAACAATAAGATCGATAATTTTAATAATAATATCTTATTAATTATGCAATTTCCAACATTGTACGCGTGTGCAACCTCCACGGGAACTGCTCTTAATATAGCCAGAAGGACCTTAATTAGATTACCATAAAAAATAACCCTAAGACCAACTTCAAGTCCAGCCCCTGGTCCAAGACCAATCCCCGAAGACCAGCTCCAGGTCCAACCCTAAGACTTATCCCAAGACCAGCTCCAGTCCCAAGACCTAGCCTAAGGCCTACATCTGCCCCTCACGTGCGCAAGTACAGAAAGGCTCTAATTAGGGTTGACCCTCGAAAAGAAACCATAAAAAATAAGGGTTAAAAATGTGGTCTCCCACGTAAGCTAATAAAAAATCAAAAAGGCCTTAATTAGGGATAAAAAATTCCATCGAGGGTTGAAAACACGGTCGCTCACGTGGGCGAGTAAAAAAAGTGGGGCATTTGTGACGTAAAAGTGAAAGTTCAAGTGCCCCGGTTCTACTTGTATGGACGATGTTTTAGCTGGATGCGATAGTTATGATGAACTGAAAGCCCTACTCTCAATTAAATTTACTCCTAAGTCACTCGGGATTTCATTTAAGAAAATGGTGTTCCAATTCGAATAAATTCTTACACAGTATTTCTCATGAACAAATATCCGAATTTGATAGTAATCTTACAAGGTCAACTTGTAAATTGTTAAGATTATCTTGGAACCCCTCTTCAGATAATTTTCAAATATCATCTCCTCACACTCAAGCTGAGAATCATATTACCAAAAGAAGAATTCTCTCTACGATAGCACATTGTTTCGGTGCTCTTGGTCTTGTTAATCCAGTGATAGTCAAAGGTAAAATTCTAATGCAAAAACTTTACTTGTTAAAAATTGACTGGGATGCAAGAATCTGCGACGCGATCATCTTAAAGGAATACGAGGTATTCCTCAAAAGTATCTCCCAATTAAAAAATCTTGGTATTCCTTGCTTCCCCCTTTCAGATAAAGTGATAAATTCAATTCAAATTCATGGTTTTTCTGATTCCAGTACTGCTGCATATGGTGGTTGCATTTATCTCCGAGTAAAATAAGCGGACAAGTCAGTATCTTGCATGTTAATATCGGCAAAATCTCGTATCTCACCTCTCAAAACAGTTTCTATACCCAAACTCGAATTATGTGCCATGGTATTACTTTCAAAATTGGTGAACAAAATGCTAACAATCTATGATAATCTCGCAGTCGGATCAGTGTATCTTTGGACTGATTCACAAATAGCATTATTGTGGTGTAGAAGTCATACCTCTCGCTGAAATATCTTTGTCGCAAACCGGGTATCACAAATTCAGGAACTAATGTCAGGGTGTTATTGGAATTATATTAAATCTAAACAAAATCCCGCAAATCAGATATACTCTACGGTGTCAGACTTGCCAAAAGACAGAGTTCAAATTTCGCGGCCTTGTGAAAAATGCAAAATTGATTTTGGAGGTCCGTTCATTATAAAGTCATCTAGATTGAGAAAAGCTCCAATATTGCTCTTTTTATTTGTATGGTAACCAAAGCCACACATATAGAACTCGTATCTAATTTATCATCCGAAGCTTTTCTTATGGCACTTACATGTTTTATTTCACGGAGAGGAAACCCTCAAGTAATTTATACTGAAAACGCTACAAATTTTATTGGTTCTAAAAAGTATCTTAGAGATTTGTATGACTTTTTCTAAAATTCTTCAGATTATGACTCTATTCTATCCTATCTTTCTTCTAATGAGATCCAGTGGAAATTTATACCACCCAGCTCTCCGCGTTGGGCTGGACTCTAGGAATCAGCAATTAAAAGCACGAAACATCACATGTATCGCCTCATTGGTAATTCTCAATTCACGTTTCAAGAATTTTCTACAGTGTTAACCCAACCAGAAGCAATTCTAAATTCGAGGCCTCTCCGCGCTCTCTCTCTAATGATCCTTCCGATTTCCATTCTCTAACTCCTGGTCATTTTATGATAGGTACTGCTTTAACAGCCTTTCCCGATAAATCTTTACGCATTTTCCTGACAATAGACTAACATTTTGGGAACAATGTTCCAAAACACAACAGAATTTTTGGAAGAGATGGTCAGTTACTATTTCAATCGTTTACAGAATAGAGCAAAATGGTTAACACCTTCTGTTAATTTAAAGGAACATGACCTAGTGCTTATAAAAGAAGAAAATACTTCAGCCGTCAACTGGCCACTAGCTAGAGTGATAGAGGTCATGCATGGTTCAGATAGAAAGGTCAGGGTTGTGCGTTTGAAAACACAAGATAGTGAATTCACCAGAAGTATAACTAAATTATGTCAACTTCCTCAAGTTGATAATATTTAAAAAATTCACCTAGCTCACTATTTATTAAAAGAAATATTCTCCAACCCGGTGTATATGTAAAAAAAATTAATTGCGTTGTTGTTGTAGTTACGGAAAAAATGTAACACGAGTTAGTTTAGTTTTTCACCAATATTTAACAATTTATTTTAATTCTCCGAAAATACATGCTCATTCTCTAAATATAATCATATCCTAAGCTTTAAAAAATACCTTTCTCGTTCTCGCTTAAATTATGTGCACATTTAATTACTATTTGCGTTTGTAAGAATTTCATGAATTCTGTTGGACTCGGACATTGTGTAATATTAGCGTAGTTTTGTATTGAAGTTCAATTATGTTAGTAAAGAAAGTGTGTCAACTCCCATAGCCCTTCGTATTCTCAAATAAAGTAAGAACGGTCCTTCGTTTTCTCAAATAAAGTACGAAATGTAGGACAAAGGGGGGTTTGCATATTAACAAACTCATTTTACAAGTAGAGCAACAGAGTTGAGATTCGGTCATGATTGGTGTTTTTGGTCAACGAATCCTTTCAAGAACTTTGGTGGGTTCCAACCATCCCTTAAGATGGTTCTGGTTTGAGTCAACTCTCAATTTATTTGGTATATTTATTTCCGAACAAGTAATTGGTATTTTGGTTGTGCTCCCACCACCTCTTCTTATTTTGGCATTTATCCTTAAATTCATACCTAATTCATTTTCTCTATCCCTTTCAAAAATATTTCTCAAATTTTCTCCTAATTAGATAAGGCGGTTTTTATGTTTATACAGGGTGTGTCAGCGAGACCGTTCATTAGACGTTTATGGGGTTGTGGCCAAAATAAAAACTTGAAAATTTGGAATCGGGTATAATTGATTGCGTTCTCTTCATCCCAAATATTTTCAGACTTCTAGCGCTTCCGGTGATACCGGAAGTCGCCATCTACTTTGTTATTTTCGATGGAACACCCTATATATTTTTGCATTTTTCAATGGGAACCATAATTTTGAATCTTGACAGCTGGTAGGCATTTACAAAATAGGCTGTTGCTCCTATTTTGATTGAGATAAAAAGTTAAAATCCAATTAGGTTTGTAGTTTAAAGATGCCTTTATCGTATGCATTTAAAAACAAAAATCTTTGCCTGAGAATAATGCCTAAAATTGTACTTTTCAGCCAGAGTTAAAAATGTAAAAGGAATTAATTTTTTTAAATGGAATACCCTATTTTTTGTTACGTAATCGAATTGGCGATAAGATGCGCTACAAAGTGATATAACATGGTTTTATACCTAAATCAAACAGTTCTAGAGTTATTTCCAAAAAACAGAAAATTTTAATTTTTTAGCCATTATTTCGAGAATGCTATGAATGGTTGCTATGGATACGAGAAATAATTTTTCAAATGTCAAGTTTTTAATGTTTGTGACTTAGTACTTATCTCTTATATGCCTTGATATTATTGCTAAAATAATGTTTATTCAAATGAAGAAATTCTTATACACGTAAAATGCTACAAGATTGTTAGTAGGACTTGCACAATATTTAACGAAAACTATTCACATTCACTTCAAATGACAAAAAATGGATGTAAAAAGCTAGAAACAAATTATAATCAATGTTCGAAATGGTGGCCGTTCGCATTCATGCGCTCAAAATTTGCTTCTATTCTTTTTTTATTTGTATAAACATTATTTTGGTTATTGTTATCCATTTTCACTCTTAAGGGATAAGTACTAAGTCACAAACATTAAAAACTTGATATTTGAAAAATTATTTCTCATATCCATAGAAACCATTCATGGCATTCTCGAAATAATGACTAAATAATTAAAATTTTCCGTTTTTTGAAAGTAACTGTAGAACAGTTTCATTTAGGTATAACAAAATGTCATATCACTTTGTAGCACATCTTATGGCCAATTCTATTACGTAACAAAAAATGGGGTATTCCATTTAAAAAATTAATTTTTTTTTTACATTTTTAACTCTGGCTGAAGAGTATAAATTTAGGCAATATTCTCAGGCAAAGATTTTTATTTTAAAAAATGCATACGATAAAGGTATCTTTAAAATACAAACTTAATTGGTTTTTAACTTTTTATCTCAATTCCAATGGGAGTTACAGTCCATTTTGTAAATGTCAACCAGATGTCAAGATTTCGGAAAATAATCTTTATTTAAAAAACAAAAAATTAGTATAGTTACAATAAAAAACATTAAAAATTATGGTTCCCATCCAGAAATGCAAAATATATAGGGTATTCCATTAAAAGTAATAAAGTAGATGGTGACTGCTGGTATAACCGGAAGCGCTAGAAGTCTGAAAATATTTTAAGAGAACGCATACCTGATAGCTGATTCTAAATTTTCAGCTCGTACTTGACGCAGGATTTTATTATTTTTATTTTTATTAGCTCTTGGTTCTCGCAAGTATTTTTTCATTCATTCTTGTTACACATTCAATTCAATCCTGTCAGCTCCATCTTATAATGTTATTTTCGATCTTAGACTTACACCCAAAATGGACTCTCCTTCTTATCCCTAAAAAAAATACATCACAATTCCTTTGGCGCTAGTTGTTACACGATCAAACCACGCTAGACGAGTGTCTCGCTGAACTCGCCAAAGGCAGGCAGGTCCCCTGGAAAACGTAAGATAACTGAAAGAATGCTTTAAAAACCTTACACATACCATACAATAAAACTCACAATCGATAAAGTACGTCACTGATGCTATTATGATGTGATGTATATAGGCTAAACATGTTACGAATTCTTGAGTAATTACAGAAAACAAAATAAATGCCGATTCGGTAGATACATAACTTAATTCTCAACATACATTTCGGTTCCCTTAAACTTTTAAAAAGTACGTTTAGCTTTGCCCATATAAATAACTCTAATTGTATTCGAAATAAAGAATAAATTGTCACTAAATTTTTGAAGTGCAGAAATACTTGCAACGCTTCATCCTGGTTGCAACAGTAACAAATAAATACATATATAAATTATGGTACAGAATTCTGGAAGGCACTTTAATACTTTAATATTTTACTAGAAAGAATAAATCATCCCTAATTGCTATACACGTAAAATGCTACAAGCTCTTTAGTAGAACTTGCACATAAACATAAACAATTTAATTGCTTTACAAACCAACTATAGTGAAGTGACTGTAATTTGTCAAACATGAAACGAGGCATAACCAATACGATAATTAAATTACCACAATTCTTTTAATCAAAATGACGATATTAATAAACCTTTCATTTATATATTATAAAAATACCAAATTTATCTCACATTTAATTAATTCTGAAATCTTCTATTAATTTATATGTTACCAAAATAAAGCCTTGAGCATCAAATTAAACTGTCAAGCATTGTTATGTACTTCACCATACTAATGATTTTAATTAAATAACTGATACCGTTAGAACACATCTAAATAGGATATTTACCTGAAACAAATCCCATAAACCTTATACCTCTATTGAATCTTCAGAAAATATCTGGTGCAAAACAACACAAAACTTTCCAACCATAATAATAATTATGAGCTGCCTCGGTGATGGAATGGTTAGAGTGTTTGCTTACCCTCGTAAGAAATAAAACTATAGGTCTCGTGCCAATACGATGTTTTACACGTTAAAGGTCACTCACTAAAGGCAGAATTCCCTTAGTAGGACAAAATTCTAGTGACGGTGAGTGCTAACTACCATTAGTAGTGGATGCGCATAGAGATGCCTGACATTCCGTTTGTGTCACCAAAATAAAAAAAAAAAAATAATAATTATGCAACCTCTTTCATGCGAACATAACAAAATAGGCAACATTATAAAACAAAACAATAATCCATGTTGAGATGCACGCTTAAAATATGTATTGTGCTAAGGTATATCCTTAAAGTGTTATTTGAAATTACACTCAACAATTAAAAGACTATAATATCTTTAAGAGCGTAATAATGAACTTATTTTAATAATCCAAATTCAAGAAACAAAACGATAAGCGATGTATCTTGACTTTACTGACAATAATGTTCCTCTTACTCAAATTAATTGCTTCACTTGACTTTCCTGTCAATAACTAAAACATTAAAATTTATTTACAAGTCTGATATAAGGTTATGCTGCATCAGTATAGGAAATCAATGAAACTACTCAAATTAGAATTAAGGAGCTTTGCGAAATGATGGTTTAACCCGTTAAGTTGCTAAATTAGGAAAGAACCACCAAGAATACCCAATTTATGAATAAATAAGTAATTGTACAAGTAGGTACATTAATAAATCAAAGAACAAAAAAACAAATAAAGGGTTCAATATATCACAAAACCCCATTAAATCAGGTTGAAGTGCATACAAAATTCAGTAACAGAAAGAGCAGTTTAACTATACATAAGCAAAACAGACGGTGAAATCACACCTTTTTGTTAGTATCTCATGCTTATGGTTAGTAATCACTTATTTATACATATATATATATATATATATATATATATATATATATATATATATATATATCTTAGTCGTAGACTGTTCAGGAGTCCTCTTCAGCCCTGGCCAATCCATGCTTCTTGGTGTTTTGTGTTATTGTATAGTTTACAATCATGAGATATGGTTATTTTTGGTGTAAAAAAAAGAAAAAAAGATTTAGATTTATTTGAATATTTAATAATGGGTTAAATGGTTTAAGTGTGTTTGTTGTTTAGTGGGGTATAGCGTGCTTAGTGTGGTTAATCCGATTCGTTGTCCAGTTTCATGCTAGGTCGTCATCGAATAGACGGGGAAATGCGCAGGGCATATGGGATGCCATCTAGGGATTGTTCTATCTGCTCGGGGAGGTCGTCAAGGAGTTGTGTAAAGATTGCGGGGGGATGCTTGAATTTTAATTTAGGTTTTCTTCGTGAATTGTGGAAAACGGTAGTTGTAGGGAGTGGTAAGGAATTCTTTTGTTGGGATAGTATCGCCGAAAATTCTTTTCTGCGCGAAGTTTTTCTGAAGTGTTTGAATTATGTGTGTGATTGGTGGTATGTTAGCGTGTTGTGTTGTGAGGTTACTGGGGTACCTGAGGGGTAACCTATGCATGCATCTAAAAATTCGGCGTTCACAGGAGGCAATAGACAAAAGGTGATTGGGTTTATATTGATATATATATATATATATATATATATATATAGGTGCTCGGAAATCCATAACAGGACGGATGCATGTTTTGTAGGTGTGTTGAAGTGTTTTAGGGTGGCAACCTCTGATTCTACCCCGAAGGGCGCCCAATAGGTTTGCGCGGTTTATAATCCTATTAAGTGTTATTTTTACATCGGGGAGCCAATTGAGGGTTCTAGCAAAGAGGATTACCAGGTAGGTGACTCCATCTTGGAGTGTGAGTCTTTCTTGGTTTAGGGTGAGTGAAACATTTTTGAAGGCAAGCTTTGGGATCTTAACTCGGGTGTAATTAGGATGTCGAAAGAGGATTGTTTGGGTTTTGGTGGGATTGATGGATACTCTCCACCGGTTCGCCCAGTTGGAGAAGTTCCGACGGGTTTTAGATATGAGGCGGGGGGCCGTTTCGCTGTTCCGATTAACCATCCAGAAGGCGGTGTCTTCCTCAAACTGCAATGACTACTACGGGTTGTGTGACTTCGGGAATGTCGGATGCGAAGATAATGTAGAGGATCGGGGCTAAGGCAGAACCTTGCGGTACGCCTGCTGTAGGTTTTTTATGATTGTTGACCTGAACAGGCTAAATTTGACCTATCGTGCTAAAGTACTCATGAGCCCTTAGGAGGATAGATAGAGGGATAATGAATTGCCAATAGATGCCTATGAACAGCTACCTTAAATTTTCTCATATCATAAGTGAGAGGAAAGCAGGAACTAGGGAGATCATTCCAGAGTTTAGAAGCCGTGTAGAGAAATGTGGATTGCGCCCGTTTGGTACGACGTGGAGATTTGTACTGCATACTGATTATGTGAATGAGCGAACCGAGTGTTTCTCGCAAAGAGAGCCCGAGATGGTATCAAAGAATATAATTCAGCAGCACAATAGCCGTTGTAATAACGATAATACAAAGAAAGAACTGAAACCATCCTTCTATGCTCAACGGACTGTGTGTGAGAAGTTAAGGACGGGTCATTTATAAGCCTAATCGCTCTTTTTTGAATACGATCAACGATATCGAGAGCGTATTGGGGAGCACTAACCCAGAGGTGAGAATTATATTCCAGATGAGGCCGAATTTGGGCCTTATACAGCAGAAGTTGTCGAGAGGTAAAGTACTGCTTAGATCTGTACAAAAAGCCTATTTTACGAGCAGCAGTTTTGGTAGATACAGTCATACCCAACAGAGTAATAGAGTTTGAAAACTTACGAACCGACCCTAGTTGTTGAAGAAATAAGGCCATTTATGTACAGCAGAAAAAGTGTAGGCGTTATAATGGATCCCTGCGGTACGCCCGCGTTAATGCTAACTTCTTTTGAAAAAAGCCATCAACTACGACACGTATTCACCTTTTATCAAAGAAACTAGAAACCCAGTTGATGAGCGTATCATTTAACCCAAACGAGGTGAGTTTGGCAAGTAAACACTTATGCCAAACTTGGTCAAATGCCTTTGAGATATCTAAAGCGACTACAACTGTTTCACCGGACTGCTCTACTGTATTGTTCCAAACTTGGGTCACATATGAAAGAAGATCACCTGTTGAACGACTTTGCCTAAACCCATATTGGTGGTCACTAAGGAGTTTGTTAGTTTCAAGGAACGTGAGCAGTTGCTGATTGATGGCTTTTTCCATGATTTTAGACAAAATGGAAGTGATGGCAATTGGTCGGTGGTTTGAGGGATTGGTCTTATCGCCTTTTTTGGGAATAGGTTGAACATGATGAAGGGAATTCCCCAGAAGACATAGAGATCGTATAGAGCTTAGATAGGACTGGTACTAGTTCGGGGAACATTTCTTTAAGACAATAGCTGGGATACCGTCTGGGCCAGTCGTCTTATTGAGATCAAGCCTACTGATGATCGATTCCAAGAGCTTGTACCGAAAATGAATTGGTTTCATAGCGTATGAAGAAGAGTTGACTAGGGGCACATCTTTTCCAGAATCATTGAGACACGAGTTCGATGCAAACAAATCCACAGAAACATTGGCTTTGTCTACAGAATCAGCAACTACCGATCCGTCAATAGATGTCGGGGGGAAATGAAGATGTTCCAAAGTTTTTACTAATGGCTGTAGCTAAAGACCAAAATTTACGACTGCCTAAAGGAGATGTAGCTTCATTGCATTTTCGTTGTTCGAACAACTTTTTAGTTTTAGTGATGACACTTTTGCAGATATTTCTAGCACCAACGTATTCTGCATGACTGGACCGATTTATTAGATTTCCATTTAATGTAATATTTATTTTTTAAAGATATTGCATCAGCACAAGCCTTATTGAACCAGGGTTGGGAACGTGAATGACCTATACGGTACTGTGTTTTGGGAATGTATAACTCCATTCCCATGAGGATGACTTCAGATACTGAAGGAGCGACGTCCGAAGAAGAGGACGACTTAAAACAATATTCACACCATGGAAAGGTTGCAAAGAAATCCCGTAAATTACTCCATCGAGCTGACTTAAAACACCAAGAGGTTCTATCGGTTTTGCGAACAACAGTGGAATTAGGTACAGTAGAAATGATTCCTATTAGACAATGGTCGGAAAGACCTAAAGGCGAAAGAACGGAAGTTTTATAAACAAGAGGGTTTGATGTAAGAAAGATATTTAGAAGATGTGGAGTATGGTTAGGGTTATCAGGGATTCTTGTGGATTCAGAAATCATTTGTGTGAGATCACATGGAATAGCAAATGTTTCTGCATTGTGACCACCAGGATTTGTAGTAGATGAAAGCCGAAGCCAATTAGAGTTATGAACATTGAAATCGCCTACAATTGAGATATCGTAAGAGGGAAACTGAGACAGGAGATAGTCAACTTTCATACTAAGGTAATCGAAGAAGTCTTGAAAATTACTGTCATTAGGAGACCTATAAATGCAACAGTAGAATTTCACAAAATTAGGACCAGAATGTTTAAACTAAATCACGTCAAAAATTTTTTATTTTCTAAGGAAGAAACCCTCTTGCAAGCAATTCTGTCCTTGATGTAGGCACATACGCCTCCTTTATATCGAAAGTTAGAATGAAGGTGGTTTTGAGGAAATTGCAAGTCGGGTGACTCGGAGCTTTCAGAGGAGACTTGTGTTTCAGATAGAAACAAAATATTATGTTGTAATTGTTCAAGATGTTGGTGAATAGCATTATGATTAGACCTGATACCGCGGATGTTGGAGTATTGAATCAGAAAGTTGATACTTTCGAGGACCGAGGTCACTTGGGCCCTACCCTCCCGGACATTCGCATGGGGCAGGATTTTACGCCCGGAAATTATTACCCTAGAAACCACAGCAATCTTATTTTTTAATTTGGGACTTTTAATCCGATAGGAAGACAGTGAGGGCGAGAAGGAAGAATAAGGATGAGAATAGATTAAGGATGAAGGAAAAGGTAACCGGCAGCCCTTACCGAGCTCAGAAAATCGGAGACCGAATATTAAGGAACCCATGGTAAGGGTGGTGGTACCTCCCCGATTGGCATGGAGTATACATGCCTACCGCCAAAAGGGTCTGAGAAGGTTTTCCCTACTTTGACCCGAACTGACCGATTGGTCAGGTACGAGAGTAGGAGTTTGGAGAAGAGGTCGGGAATGTTGAGCTTACGGATCTTGTGCAGGAGACCGGCGTGCCAGACCCTGTCGAATGCTTGCTTAATATCCAGAAAGTTAGAATGAAGGTGGTATTGAGGAAATTGCAAGTCGGGTGACTCGGAGCTTTCAGAGGAGACTTGTGTTTCAGATAGAAACAAAATATTATGTTGTAATTGTTCAAGATGTTGGTGAATAGCATTAAGATTAGACCTGATACCGCGGATGTTGCAATATTGAATCAGAAAGTTGATACTTTCGATGACCGAGGTCACTTGGGCCCTACCCTCCCGGACATCCGCATGGGGCAGGATTTTACGCCCGGAAATTATTACCCTAGAAACCACAGCCATCTTATTTTTTAATTTGGGACTTTTAATCCGATAGGAAGACAGTGAGGGTGAGAAGGAAGAATAAGGATGAGAATAGATTAAGGATGAAGGAAAAGGTAACCGGCAGCCCTTACCGAGCTCAGAAAATCGGAGACCCAATATTAAGGAACCCATGGTAAGGGTGGTGGTACCTCCCCGATTGGCATGGAGTATACATGCCTACCGCCAAAAGGGTCTGAGAAGCTTTTCCCTACTTTGACCCGAACTGACCGATTGGTCAGGTACGAGAGTAGGAGTTTGGAGAAGAGGTCGGGAATGTTGAGCGTACGGATCTTGTGCAGGAGACCGGCGTGCCAGACCCTGTCGAATGCTTGCTTAATATCCAGAAACACAGCCAGATTGCATTGCTTGTGATTGAATGCACTGGTGGTCTCTGTAAGCAGCTTCAACAAGGGATCGTAACACGTTCGGTTTGGATGGAAGCTCAATTGGCTGTTGGGAATGAGGTCGTTAAATTCCAGGTGGTCCCTGAGTAGCCTGGCTAGAATCTGCTCAAAGTATTTTCCGAGGCAACTCAGGAGGGAGATGCGTCTATAGGAAGAGGGTGAGGTTAGGTGGCGTGGGGTTTGGGTATCGGTGGAATCCGATTTCCAGTCCGTCGGGAAGTGGGATAAGTTTAAGGATTGGTTGTAGATGTTGGAAAGTAATCGGAGCGCTCGGTCGGATAAATGGCGGAGGATTTTTCGATTTAGGCCGTCATGGTCTGTGGCAGAATTTTTCCCTTTTTTGAAATATGTGTGGACCTGGTCGGTCGTTAATATCAGAATGCAAATTGTAATACCAAACATGTGGCCCTTATACAACCAATCATAAATTACAAAATAATAATGCAGGTTAAGGTACAAATAAAATACAACAGTAAAATTAAACAGGTAGCAATAAGGTAACTGCAATGCAGTTTAACTACACTTAGACAAAGACAAAAAATGGGCAAGAATTTAGACATACACAGTTGTATAGTGAATGATAAAAGCACAAATAATACATACGTACAGTTGCAATAAATTACATACATAAGAAATCAGTTCGTAGACAAACAAGTCTAAATAAGCTGGCTAAATCAAAGACATTAAAAAAAAACATTAAAACAAAGCCTTGCAAGGGTAAGGTGCAAATATATCAAAACAAAGTGACCGACAAGCTACCCGCAAGCAGGATGCAAAAGTTTGAGTGACTGCGTTAGAAACTACAGCATCCCTACCTCATCCACGTCCACCTATACAAAACAATAAGAACGGGTTAGTTTAACAGTACAGATGGAATTCGAGGTGGTTTTAACGTCATCTGGACTCGTGTCTCTAAACCCCGGCATGGTCTATAACAATTCACTAGGGTTTACCCTGCCACGTTTGTCCACACATTATTCTCTACACGGGCGAAAATATTAGTCAACAGTCAACAATGCCAACTCATACAAGCAATGAGGGAGGGGACACCGTACTATCTGACGCGGAGACCTTTTATTTTAACAGATTTCAGCTTAATGAGCGTGCTTGAGTAATTAAATAGAAACTTCTTTCAAGGCAATTATTGATTTTTAATATGTAACGTAGGCTTGTTGAATTGCTTGCGCGAAGCTTTAATCTACATTCAAATACCTACTTATGTTTGAATATAATCCTTTATTTAATCACTTATTAACCAATACTAAACGGGTTAAGATGTGCCGTTTAAACCCAAGACGGTAACGATTATTTATGGATATATTTTTTACGCCCCTGATTGTCAAAACCCGAATATTTAGCGATCCGACTGAGTCGAAACTCTAACTGCAACTCCCTGTTTTTACACCCCAAATCCACTCCCGTTTTTAAAAGTTATAAAAAAACAAGAAATATTACATGGGAGTATTTTCATATTTACTACTAAAAGAAGTATTAATTTTTAAAATACGTACACGTCCGTAACAAACCTTATAGGTTAAGAATTTGCAAGTCACAAACAAAGACGCCTTTTGATTTGCGGTATGTTTCGATGTAATTAATACTAACGCGACGCTTTTAGCAGAAATTTGTGTGTACAGAAATTTTCAAAATTCGTCATGGTCTTTCGGTAAATACAGTTTCGAGAGGACGCCTGTTTTCTACCCCAAGATATGTTTTCCTGTTTCTTTTCAACCCTTAGTCAAACATCACTTACATAAAATAAAATATCCCGAAAAACATTTTTCAAATTACGACTTATTCCCAACATGTTAAAACCCATTACTTATCTTTCCTTTTGCCATAACAACTGCAATTCGTAAAATTTTCATTACAATAATAAATTTCCTCGGTCCGCTACCTACAAACTTCATGTCGGATAGAGGTTAATAGACATATAGATGCTAAGTCAACAAAAATTTCCCAAGCCGCCACCTTCTATAAATATCTGATGTGGAATGACATACGACCTTCCAACCTACAAAGTGGAAATTGAAAGAAATGAAATAATTTTAATAATTTTTTTAGGAAATTTATGCAACCTTTTTTTAATACGTTCATAACACAAATAGCAACATTGTAGAAACAACACACAGCACACAAGATACGACACACGACACAACACAGGACACACGACACACGATACACGACACACGACACACGACACACGACACACGATACACAACACACGACACATTTTATGTCGATTTAACGTAAATTACCTTAATACAAAAATACTTTCTAAGAGAGAGGTGCCCTAACATCGGTTTAATTCAAATATTTTCAAAACGGTTTCCCTTTAAATGATAGCGTTCTGTACATTTATTTAGTGGGCGTGCATTGGACACACGACTCACGACACACGACACACGACACACGACACACGACACACGACACACGACACACGACACACGACACACGACACACGACACGAAATACGACACACGACACACGACACACGACACACGACACACCGACACACGACACACGACACACGACACACGACACACGACACACGACACACGACCCACGACGCACAACACACGACGCACGACGCACGATGCACGACGCACACACGACACACACGCGTGCACGCACTCACGCACGCAGGCACGGACGCACACACGCAGTCGAATGGATGTACAGTTTTCAAAACCCTGAAAATGTGTAAATTCGTCGAAAATTCAACATTGCATTTGTTCAAGACAATACTTATGGCGCTTCGCAGTAAAAACGGTCTACAAGGAATGTAAAAATGCTAATTACAACAATAAAGGACGATAGTTCTATAATTGCAATTTTTTAGCATAATAATCTTATTTTAGTATATGTAGCACTTATTATTAACTAATTAGTTAATTATAAGTGCTACATATACTAAAATGAAGATTCTCATTTTTTAAAATATTCCCGGTTTTTGTAGAATTCTACATCACTCTTCGAAAAACGGGGAATATTTTAAAAAATGAGAATCTTGAAAATTAAAAGTGTTCTTTAAATACAGGCTGTCCACAAACTCTTTTTCACAAAAGAAAACTGCAGATTCTAGAGCTGATTTTATGTCGATTTAACGTAAATTACCTAATACAAAAATACTTCCTAAGAGAGAGGTACCCTAACATCGGTTTAATTCAAATATCTTCAAAACGGTTACCCTTTAAATGATAGCGTTCTGTACATTTATTTAGTGGGCGTGCATTGGACATTCTTACTCTAAGTTTTTTGTTTTTCAAAATTTCGCAATTTTAACACAATTTAACACAATTTTAACAAAAAAATGAATAAATTTGTGCATAGAAACGGACGGTCGTCATGTGGAGCATCTTTTGTAGAATCAGTTTTGTGTTTCATGCTTTCAGTTTTTACCCGAGTTTATTTTTTACTTTCTAACCCAAAATTAATTTGACGTGAGAGCAGTTTGATGTTCACGCAATTGTTATTTTGTTTATTTTCCATAGCCATCTTTCATAATTGTAAATAAATTCGTTAGTTAATTTTATAAATGTATGATTAACACATAAAAAGTTCAAATCGATTTATTTCGAAAACGGTGCTTCGTGGCGGCTTCAGACAAGAGTATCATTCTTTTATGAAAAAATCGAAATTTTGTTAAAATTGCGCAATTTTGAAAAACAAAAAACTTATGAATAACAATGTCCAATGCCTCCCCCAAACGAACCGCTTATGAGTACAACTAAAAAATCATATCACGCCACATGATTGGGCATATTCCAGTAAATAAATCTACAGAACGCTATCATTTAAAGGGAAACCATTTTGAAGATATTTGAATTAAACCGATGTTAGGGCGTCATCTTCAAGAGCTCCCACTCTCTTAGGAAGTATTTTGTATTAATGTAATTTACGTTAAATCAACATAAAATCAGCTCTAGAATCTGCAGTTTTCTTTTGTGAAAAGAGTTTGTGGACACCCTGTATATAAGAATTTAAAAAAAGTACCTATAGAACAAGAGGATTTTGATATAATCACACTGTAGTTAGTTTTACATGGATAGTTTATTTTCAATTTTTAATTTTAACTACAACGTAACTACCTATAAACAAATGTAAATTTTGGCAAAACAACATAAATATCTGGGTCATATGATTTACTAAAAAAACCAAACCGGACCCCATAAATTGAAGTAATTAAACAAATTCCTATTCCCAAAAATACTTATTTTTTTGCGGATTTTGCGGAATTCTACACCAATTATAAATTTCACCAAAAAGGATATAGAAATTTAATCAATGAAATGAATCGGTGACCTCCGATTTAATTTCAATTTATCTAGATTTTAATAAACCATTTCTTTTAGCGACCAATGCGGAAATACAAGTACACATGCGTTAAGTATTAGAGAAAAACTTTTAGGTATAATATTTAGTGTTACGTACTTGCACAAAAGAAAATTCACAATTGTAACAGATCGTTGTCCTTTTAAACATTTAAATTTGAATGACGAAAATAAACACCTACTTAAATAGTCATCATAATTAAATTTTTATGTGATTCAAAGGAAAGGTAAACTTGCACAACAATAAACATAATAGAATTTATTTACTTCGGTAATACAAAATTCTTGCTTAATGAACAATTTCGAATTAAATAGAACTAATCTTTTTGTAAACAACAATATTTCAACAATTCCAAAGAATCCAAATTACGTTACACATGTCAAAGGGTACAGCTTAGAACATAAAAAGGGAATTAATTATGAGAGCATGAATAAATTCTCTTTGCCATCGAAATCGATTTTTTATGTCACGCATTTCGCTGTGACTATTTCGAATATTCTAAATCTGATTGTACTCTACTACTACTGGGATAGCCAATGAAAAACTGACGAAGTGATTTTCTAGCTTTTAATCGGTGACTGTTATTATGTAATAATGGCACTTTCTAATTTTGTTATGTTGTACAGGCTGTCCCAAATTCGAGGGCAAGCATGGGGATCTGGCTTATTATAAGAGATAGGATATAGGTTTAAATTCGGCACTTTTGCTAAATTCGATGTCGAGTAATAATCTGAAAAGAAATTTGAGCTAACTCGAATGGATTTGGTTTTATGCTCAAAAAACCATAAATTTCGATTTTTGTTTTTCGCGTTTGGCTACCTTATTATTAGAATTTTCAAAATTCGACTAAACGTTATTAAGCCAACTTTTTACGCACAATACTAATACGGTATTAAAAATATTATGCGACGTTTTGTTTATTCTGAACCATCATCAGGTTTATTTTTTCTTATCGGGGTTAAGACATATTTTTATGGCGTTGGATGGAAAATGTTATGCCGATTTTAGCAATATATAACACTTCATGGTTTGATCGACTGCGAACTAAAATACTCTTATATTAAAAACTAAATATTACATTATCACGATACCCATGAATCAAACAAAACTCAGGAGTTGGCTTTTCTCATGTCATTTTCTAATTGTAAAAAGGGTACTGCAAGATCCTTCGTGTTAGTCAGGTACGTAGCCAGAGGAGGAGCTCGAGGGGCTGAAGCCCCCCCCCCCCTAAAACGTTAAATCATGTAATCGTATTGAAATGTATTCATATTTATTTGAATTACTTAATTTCAATGGTCGGATGTATCGCGATACAAGTATCGCGATACAAGTATCGCGATACAAATATCGCGATACTTTTGTAGTATCGACTACAGTATCGCGATACATTAAAAAAAAAGTATCGATTATCGGTGTCGCAATACTTTTTGTAAATAACGTATATCGCATACTTCGATACTCTTGCGATACTGTTTTGCGGAAATAGCCTAAAAAATCTTATCCAAATAATACAAAGGAATACCAACCGCGTCTGTTTATGATCGTTCGTAGAAATGGGTAGAAAAATGTAAAAGGGGTGTTTTGGAAAAATGTGTTGAATGGGATTAAAATTTAAAAGTAAATCCACGAAAAGCCGAAATGAATGAATTCAGAATCCTGGATATTTACATTTTATAGTTTAGACGTTTTGTCAATGTCAGCTTAAGTAATAAAACATTAAAAAAGTAACAGTAAGACCATACAAGTACCGACTTAAATAATTTTAAATAAACTGCAGTTATTTTGTATTTTGTTTTGAAATTCAATGCTAAAAGTATTTCTACAAATGGGTTTACAAAAAATAACAGGTATTTGACAAGCATTTTGTTTATAATTTCTTTAAACTCAAAGGTAGTTTTTATTTTGATGTTTATTAATTTAATAGTATGAAACTTGAATGACACTTTTTATTTACTACAGATTTGACTGTTTTATTTTTTCAAGTAGACTAGTTAGGTAGGTAATCGTTTCGTTTTTATGGAAAATATAAATATAAATATGAAGGGTTTTAACTAAACTAATACCTACCATACCTACTTACTAAGAATTGCGGATTAGGACTCTTTGTTCTTTGTACACAGAAATGTAAATGAATCAGAATAAGAATAAAATACCCAACCCTATTTCTTTTAATAGGTTTTATTTTTGACGTAGTTAATTTAGTTTAAATGTAGCGTATTTTACTTATATTTTAATAATATAATGTTACATTTACTTATTATAAAATTAAACTATTTTTTAAACCATATTTGTAATTTTTACACTTTCCTATGTGCCGAAAAGGATTGTTGAAAGTATCGACTATCGGTAACGCGATAGTTTGTACCAAAAGTATTGAGTATCGCTATCGCGATAGTTTTTTTTATTAAAGTATCAATATCGCTAACGCGTTACTTATCAAAAGGATTGTTCCGAGCACTGCTTAATTTATACGCAAAGTGAATATTAATACACTGCCGCAGTTGTATTAATTTCCTATGGTTTGAATCACGCGCTAAAAATTTCCCACAATGACTAGAACAGATATGAGAAAATGCAAGAATAGCATCATGTCAGTTGGCTATTGTAGTTTCGTCGTTGTTTCGTCCCTAAGCCTAATTTTATTGCCTACAACCTTCAACGTACTGCATTTCGTCAATCGTCTTAATTAGTGTTTCACGTGTCTCGTATATGAAAAGCTATTGAAATGAAACGATCTAAAACCTCATCGAGTCAATTGAGCATCGCTTCTTTTTTTAAGAAACCTAAGAAACTTGATGTAGATTCAAACTGTGAGTAGAGGCTTATGTTTTTTATGTCTTGGTTTTTACCTTACGCATTCCAAAATTTAACCGTTTGATTTGACTTTGATTTGCCAATTTTGTAAAAAAAATAATGAGTTTGCATAAAAATTCATATTTTCATTTAATTAATATTGTGTTAAAATAAGAAAATATTGCTACTTGATCATTTTTTGATAATAAAAGGAATATTTACAAGTTTCGATTCACGTTTTTATTAAGCATTTGTCTGTGCTTTTAAATGTTGAAAAAATTTACTTTACGTCATAATGCAAGGTTATTATTAAATCGATATTATTCATTTATGTATTTTTTCTCCATTAACAGAATCATCAGACAGTAATGTTCTTAGTAGTAGTATTGAACAAGGAAAGGCACCTGAAATTCTACCTTCTAGTCCAGAACTCAGCAGTAATACGACTGCAGTGTCTGCAGTATCATCTAATTCGACGACAAAATTAACAGTAGAATTCTTGAATGATTACTTCGACATCGGAAATATAAAGAGAGATCAATTGAAAATTTTAGACGAGTACTCAAGAAAGAAAATCCTTACATCTGTTTTGGTCCCTAAAGAACCTTTCGTATTCCCAGCCACTGCAGGCAAGAAACAGAACAGAAGTTTTCAAGAAAGGTGGATAACAGATCCAGAAACTGAATTTCCGTTTCTTGCGTATTCCAAAACAGAGGATGGAGTTTATTGCAAGCCTTGCTGTTTGTTTTTTCATGAAGGAGTCGGAAAAGGAAGTCATGAGGATCCAGGGAAATTAGTCGCCAGCTCCTTCAGAGATTGGAAAAAAGCAAAGGAAGCTTTCACAAAGCACACAACTAGGCAGTATCACAAAAACTGTGTTATGATGACGCAGGCATTTCTCGAAGTTTCAACAGGGAAATGTCAAGACATCGCGTCTCAATTAGATACTCAAAGAGTTAGAGAAAAAGAAGAAAATCGAGCAGCTATTCGACCAATAATAGAAACAATTCTGTTTTGCGCGGAACAAGAATTGCCGCTCAGAGGTGATTGTGACAGCGGACCTCTCGCTTTAGAAAAGCCTGAAAGAAAAGATGGAACATTTCGAGCTCTGTTGCGATTCAGGGCAAATTCTGGCGATGAAAATTTGAGAAGGCACGTCATCAGCAGCCGCAGAAATGCCACATATATGAGTCCGGACATACAAAACGAAATTATTCAGATATGTTCGGAAATAGTTACAGAATAAATAATCAAGAAAGTAAACGTCGCAAGTTGTTTTACTTTACTTGCCGATGAAACCATGGACGTAGCAGGCACAGAACAATTGTCGATCTGTATAAGATATATAGACTCAGCAAAGAATTCACAAATCCCCATAATACGCGAAGATTTGGTAAGATTTCTCCCGATTCACGACCAGTCTTCGGAAAACCTCACCAATAGCATTTTGAAGCGCTGCAGTGAGCTAGGTCTTGACATGACTAAGTGTGTTGGGCAAGCATACGATGGTGCAGCGACGATGGCAGGTCACATTAGTGGTGTCCAGTCTAGAATCAGGCAGCAGTACCCGAATGCAAGATACGTTCATTGTGCAAGCCATCGCTTAAATCTCGCGTTATTTAATACCATGTCATGTTCTATGGCTAGGAATTGCCTTGGTACGGTCAACGAAGTAGCGAATTTGTTTCGAAATCATCCATACCCAAATAAAATTCTTCTGGGTGCGATTTCCGTACAAGCGCCGGAAAGTAGAAAAAGAAAACTTCTCCGCCTTTGCGAAACGAGATTCATCGAAAGACATGACAGTGTTTTAACATTCGTGGAACTTTTCAACTCGGTGTGCATTAGTTTGGAGGAGATTTCTAAGATGACACGGACGATTTCATCAACAGTCTCAGCTTTATTGGCAGCTATGGAGAAGAGTGAATTTCTCGTCAGTCTTCTTGTTTGTGAGGAACTTTTCAGTCTTACTTTGCCATTGTCTGTGCTTCTTCAAGAAAAGTCTCTCGTTCTGGCATCGGCCTTGCAGCATGCAAAAGAGGTTCTTGCCGCTCTAAGAAATCAACGAAAAAACGCAGACAAAATCTTCAACGAAATCTTCAACTCTGCATCGCGGCTTTCGGAAGAAGTATTCGAAACTGAGGTGAAAATTCCACGACTTACAACAAAGCAAACGAAGCGCGCAAATCCACAAATTACTTCAGCTGAAAACTATTACAGAGTGACGGTCTTCATCCCTTGTCTTGATAGTTTGATTCAAAATTTAACAGACAGGTTTATTTCAAACGAAGATATTCTTCCAAGTTTCCAGATGCTTCTTCCAGGCTTCCTTTCTGTTCATGAAACAAACAAATTGGAGAATTTAGCACCGTACTTCGATAACAGAATGTCACTCTCTGCATTAAAAGCCGAGTATGAACTATGGTCTGAAAAAGCTTCCGCTATAGACGCTAACCATGAGGTACTGAAAGTGTTAGAGTACTGTGATCCGGTTTATTTTCGTACAATTAGATACCTACTCACTGTCTTAGCAACGTTGCCAGTGACAACCGCTAGTGTAGAGAGAACATTTTCCACAATGAAAAGGGTTAAAGCTTTACCACGTAGTGTAATGAGCGACAATAGGTTGAGTGCACTGGCTATGATTTCAGTTCGCTGGGATATAACCGTGGAGCCAGACAAAGTAATCGATATTATGGCTGGGAAAAAAATGAGAAGATTGCTTATGTAGTTCTAGTTAATATATTGTAAATCTAAAACTTAGATTTTGTTACATAAAATACCTACTAAATTATAAATGTTGATTGTTTTAAACTCGAAATAATTCATGTTTCATTTTTAAGTGTCCTTCTTTCAAAAAGGTTCTCGATGCAGACCTGATAAAGGAAATCTCTCCTTTATTTTCTAAGATTTTGAAGCCCCCGACAAAAAATCCTGGCTACGGGCCTGGTGTTAGTGCTTTAAAATTTGCAAGATTCTTTAGAATGTTTTCAAATTCAGAAAAACGAGACATGATAAGGATATTTTATAGCTTCAATAGAAATAGGGTCAGAGCAGAACAAAGATATTTAGAGGAATATCCGGAGAGGCAGCAACCAAACCAGAGATATTTTTTAAAATTAGACCAAAATTTGCGAGAATTTGGATGTTTTCAGAAACCTCGAAATGCATATGGTAGCAGACTAGACAGATGCCGACGAAGAAATATTACATCAGGTACTATTTGTTAGTATTATACTAATTATAAGAATTTCCACTCACTTTACTGCTAATTTCAGCAGACATTTTTTTTTGGAGAGTTATGACTTTATGTTATCCATCTTAGGTTCAAGAAAATCCTTCAACATCTACCAGAGAAATAGAGCAAACTATTGAAGTGCCAAAAACGACAGTTTGACGAGTGTTAAAGCAACACCGTTATAAACCATTTAAGTTACACGTTACTTCGGCTTGGGGACGATATGAGACGGTTGGATTTTTGTAACCAACTTAATACCAAAATGCTGGAAAATCGCAACTTTCTCAATCAAATAATTTGGACGGATGAGTGCAATTTTTCCACTAATGGAATGTTTAATCGTAATAACGAGCACTACTGGTCCGTTGAAAATCCACGAATTAACAGGCAAATGCGAGGACAAGGCCACCGGTCCTTTAATGTGTGGGTTGGAATCTGGAAGGATAGGCTCCTTGGGCCAATTATTTACGAAGGTATCCTAACGTCTCAACGCTACCTCGCATTTCTAACACACGAAATATCAGACCTTTTGGATGATGTTCCGCTAAACGAAAGATGGACTCTCTGGTGGCAAATGGACGGAGTTCCTCCTCATAATGCTGCTATAATAAGTGAATATCTTAACGGCGAATTTCCTGATAAATGGATGGGAAATAGGGGACCACTTAGGTGGCCAGCAAGAAGTCCAGATTTAGCCCCTTTAGATTACTTCCTCTGGGGCTATTTAAAAAATATGATTTATAAGACGCCACCACAAAATATAGAAGAACTCCAGAATAGGGTTGTTAATGAACTTCGTCAAATTTCCAGGCGAACCATTCAAAGAAGCGTAAACAATTGTAGAAGAAGAATTCGTTACTGTATTCAAGAAGGAGGAAACTTGTTCGAACATTTATTATAATAATTTTTATTTGTTTGTGTAATTATTTTGTTGTTACCTATCGATAAATTTGCGTTGTCGCTATTATGACCGTGTTACATAGACCTACTTGTTTGAGTTGTTTGTAAATGTTTTTTTTTATTGTTTAACTGTTTTTATATTTTTTTTGATGTTCTAACGAGTTTAACAAATTAAATAAGTAGAACTACTGCAATTATTCCTTGCTGGATCCAAGAAGGCGGAATCTTGTTCTTCGTATTTTTCTCATTATTTTAGTTCGCAGTCGATCAAACCATAAAGTGTTATATATTGCTAAAATCAGCATAACATCCTCCATCCAACAACATAAAAATATATCTTAACCTCCATAAGAAAAAATAAACCTTATGATGGTTCAGAATAAACGAAACTTCACATAATATTTTTAATACCGTATTAGTATTGTGCGTAAAAGGTGCCTTAATAATGTTTAATCGAATTTTGAAAATTCCGAATAATAAGGTGGCCAAACGCGAAAAACGAAAATCGAAAATTTTAGTTTTTTGAGCATAAAACCAAATCCATTCGAGTTAGCTCAAATTTCTTTTCAGATTATTACTTGGCATCGAATTTAGCAAAAGAGCCGAATTTAAACCTATATCCTATCTCTTATAATAAGCGAGATCCCCATGCTTGCCCTCGAATTTGGGACAGCCTGTACATGTATGATATAGAGTCGGTCACAAAAGTATTCATACATCTTTAAAATTGCATGAATAGACCATACTATTGACATCAAGAAAATACAAAGTACATCAAAAGAAGTACTGATGTACTGGGTTCCCCATATTAGACTATACAATTTAAAATTCGAATAAAAACTTTCTAATCAAAGTAAATTAACTTTTTAATGGACTAATATGTAGCTTATTCTGTGGGATTTATGACTAAAGTAAATAACAATTCAAGTTTTAAAGATCAAGGAGGCGCCTGTCTATAAACAACGACTTAAGTGTTTCTGTCAAATATGCGTTATACGCAAACGATATAATTGCTCCAGTTTAACAATTTTCATTGCATTATGAATTATTCGATTCAAGAGCGTGTGTTTTCTGTGGAAGTCTACATTAGAACTGGTTCATTTGAAGAAGTTCGGCGTGCATTTCGACGGCAGTTTGGAAACAATAATAGGGGCGATGCACCAACACGCTTTACAATTGCGGCGTGGGTTCGTCATTGGCGTGAAAATGGCTCTGTGCAAAACATTAAGAAACCTGGACGTCGAAGAACGGTGCGTACGCCTGAAAATATTGAACGAGTGAGAGCTGGCTTTACAAGAAGTCCTAAGAGATCGGCTAATCGGCAATCACTTGCCCTAGGAATATCCACAGAATTCTGCATAAAGATATAAAATTTCACCCCTATAAATATCAAATGGCGCATAACCTCAGTGATCTAGACAAAGGAGCGAGGGTGACATTTTGTGAAGAATTTTTACATCAGCATCGTGGAGAAATTCATAATTTGCTAATGAGCGACGAAGCAAATTTTCATTTGGACGGTGTTGTTAACAAGCAAAACTTTAGATACTGGGGAGTAGAAAATCCTCACGAACTGTTTACCAAAACCTCCACAGTCCAAAAGTCGTTGTTTGGTGCGGTGTAGCATCATTTGGAATTATCGGTCCTTATTTTTTGAGGATGAAAATAACCGTTCTGTTACAGTTAATTCCGAACGCTACATAAACATGTTGCAAACGTTTCTTATCCCAGAACTAATTAGACGAGGACTAAATGGCGCCATATTATTCCAGCAAGATGGAGCAACGGCTCACACAGCCAGAAACACTATGAGAATTTTGCGAGATTTTTTGACGGCCGTATAATTTCCGATTTGGAAATTTGAATTGGCCCCGAGATCTCCTGATTTAACGGCCCCGATTTTTTCTCTGGGGATACCTAAAGCAAAGAGTTTTTGAAGTCGTCCCGCAACAATTCCGGAGCTGAAGGAGCAGATTCGAAATGAAATTGCGGGAATAAATGGAGATTTGCTTCGCCGAGTGATGATAAATTTTGAACTTAGAATTCAAAAATGCATTGAAGTCGAAGGAGGGCATTTGGAAGACATGATCTTTAAAACTTGAATTGTTATTTACTTTAGTCATAAATCCCAAAGAATAAGCTACATATTAGTCCATTAAAAAGTTAATTTACTTTGATTAGAAAGTTTTTATTCGACTTTTAAATTGTATAGTCTAAAATGGGGAACCCTGTATAAATGTTCCTTTTTATTTAAAACTAGTGGCCTAAGGCCCGATCTTTCCATCTCCTTGTAAACTAGCTTTTTAATTTATCTAGCTTTTAGTTGAAATATCTGTCTTTCTAACCTACTTTTTGTTATAAGTTGCTTGTAAAGTTGGTTATCTGGCTTAAAACTTGTCAGCCAGTTGATCAGCTTATAGCGGTCTAAAAGTGAGTTTTTAATCTCAATATTTGAAAGTAACTGTGCGTGGGTGTGTTAAAAACCTTTAAAAACATGAATAACATTAATCTGCTTCGCGAGGAAGAAGAAACTTTATTGGACTATGAAATTATTAACTTAGTTGGTGTTATAAATAGGGAACGAAAAGTTTACACGATAACATGACTCGGTGGGATGTCGAATTTATTTCAAGAATGGCAGTTAATATATTCAAATATAATTTCAAGCATGCATTGTTTGACGATCAAATGTACCTAATACCGAATTGTTCTCAAATTTACTTACCTTTCACCCAGTATTTTTTTTCTACAGGGTGGATACTCTAAGTGGAATAAATTCTGTAACTCAAAGGGGTGAAGCCCGGGAGAAAAATCATGATAGGCATTCTTTATAATTGTTTCCAGCCCTCAATCTGGGGGTTTGAGTTTCTCCATATATCCACCCCGGGGAGTGAAGCCCCCCCCTAACTTTTTTTTTTCAAATGTAAGGGAAGGTCAAGTGATACACCGTTTGAAAGCTAGTATTAAGAGGAATACAACGCAGTATTTGTTTTCTCTGGCATTTGAAAAATAAAGTGAAAAAACCTAAATGGTATTTAATTTCGAAAATGATTGAAATGTCGGTAGGTAAAAACGTACCGTAGTGATAACATGCATTTACTATCGCAAAAAGCCTGATTTTATCATTAAAGAAAAAAATCTTTGTCTTCTGTGTTTCTTACACTCAGTAAATGCTTTTTAATTTCGACAATGCTTGAATGGTCGGTAGATAAAAATTTTCCGTATTGATAACGTGTATTTATTATCTCAGGAAGCAATCTTCTGTGTTTTAGTCTCGATTTTAGTAACCTGTTTGATTTATTAGCGTCCACATTAGTAAATTACAATATTGTCTGTTCTTTGTATTTCTCTTTGCTCGTTTATTTAAGTAAATAATTCCTCTAGTGTAGTTTTCAGATCTTCACATCGTAGTAAATTATTTAGCATGGCTTATTTAACGGAAGCCCTTCGCATTGAGATATTAATGATGGTCGGATATGGTGACCGAAGTCGCACTCAAGCTGAGGTAGCTGAATTATTTCAAGCAAACCATCTCGAATTACCGCGGCTTTCTCAAGACACAATTAGCAAAATAGAAAGGCGCTATAGAGAATTGGGTCATGTCAGGAATCTGCCAAGACAAAGAAGAGAGACAATGGACGAAAATACAAAGCTGAACGTTTAGTTGACTATTCAAAAAACCCTCATCATTTCGGCACGGCAATTAGCGCGCGAGATCAGTCATAGAACTGTTTTAGAAAGTGCAAAGATGCAAATGCGACAAGAATTGACTGATGAAGATCCAGACCGACGAATTGAGTTTTATGAACAAATGATGGACTTCATTGACCATGGTCACATACAGTTGGAATGGAATCTCTTCTCAGATGAATGTACTTTCTCTTTGCATGGTGAAGTGAATAATCACAATTGTCGTTATTGGTCTGACCACAACCCCCATTGGATGAGGGAAACTCACACGTAACATCCACAAAAATTAAACGTACGGGCTGGGATTATTCGAGATCGAGTGGTAGGGCCATTTTTTCTGAATGGTAATCTTGGTGGCAGCTATATTTTTCTATGCTCACGGATGACCTGCTCCCAAATTTAAGGGGTCTATTTCCAAATAACAATCCAAATGACTTGGATGAGAGAATTTGGTTTCAGCAAGATGGCGCTCCACTGCACTATGCATTGCCAGTAGGGAACTATTTAAATCAAATTTTTCCAAATAGATGGATTGGTCGAAGAGGTGCACTTGAATGGTCACCACGATCTCCGGATCTTAATCCCCTTGACTTATTTATGGGGATATTTGAATAGTAAGGTTTATGCTACATTACAGACCGACCTTCAGGATCTGAGGGACAGAATTACTGCAATAATCAGACATATTCCACAAGACATGTTTCTAAATGTGAGAAAGTTTTTATCGCCGATTGGGTCTTTCTCAAGAAACAAATGGACACCATTTTGAACATCTTTAAAGTTATAAGTGTACCCCATAAGAAAAGATTTTTTTGCAGCGAAGTCGTTAAATCGTAGTTTAGTTTAAGAAACTTTCTATGCTAAGAGAGTGCGTTTATTTGTTTATTATTTTTGATTTTCATTTTTTTGTTCAACAAATAATATTTAAAATATTGAGAAAATAAATACTGCGTTGTATTCCTCTTAATACAAGCTTTCACACGGTGATCACTTGACCTACCCTTACATTTGAATAAAAAGCTAGGGGTGACTTCACCCCGGGGGTGGATATATGGAGAAACCCCATATTGAGGGCTGGAAACAATTATAAAGAATACCTATCGTGATTTTTCTCCCGGACTTCACCTCTTTGGGTTACAGAATTTATTCCACTTAGAGTATCCACCCTGTATATATAATTAAAGAAAAAAAAAATTAAGTTGAGTTGTTCTTTTTTTTTCATTCTTGTCATGTTTACTTACTTAATCTACAAAATAAAAACCACCGCTAAGTGGAAGAACAGCTATGCTGAACTTTGCCTTGTGATTCCAACAGTGTGGAAATCGCATGAATAACAGAAACACACCTTATAAACACCGAAATTTTCTGCGTCCTACGATACGTAATATATAGAAACGACAGAATAGCTGATAAGGTCTCCGGTGGAGTAGCAATTTTAATAAGGAAAATACTAAAACACCAATCACTTTTAATTAATGATATAGAAAACATAGAAACTATTTCCATACAAGTAATCACAGAAAATGGTCGAACGGTGACTGTGAAAGCCTCGGATATAGATAAGCTGTTTGTGAGAATAGAATCCACAATTCTTCTAGATCTCAACTCAAAAAATACCATCTCGGGATGTCACGCAAGTAATCCTGAAGGAATCAGACTACATAACATTATGACAGATCACGGCATTCTAATCGCAGCACCGAGTGAATATACTTACGTAGTAAGTAAGGCCAGACCATCAGCCTGATATTTTAGATGTTGTTTTACACAAAAATCTTCAAAAACCAACTCAGAAAACAGTAATAAACGAGTTGAACTCTGATCATCTAAACTGGTTAATGGAAAAATTGACTGGACAACCTTTCAAAAACATCTAGACCTTAAACTAAGCTAGAACGGCCCACTTCAATCCCCGGGGAGCATTGATGAAGAAATATCCCATTACACGGACGCAATAACAGAGAGCGCTAAATCAGGCAGAATCCCTCACAAGAGAAGACCTGTGCACAATCTAACACCCGATTATATACTTAAGCTGATAACGTCTAAAAACAAGTACAGAAAAGAGTGGCAAAGAATACACCTACCCTACTACAAGACTTTACTAAATAAATTAAATCATTTAGTCAAAAGAGAGCTTGATAACCTTAGAATACAAATATATAACAACTACCTGGAAGGAATATATCCCGGTGACTCCTCGATGTGGCTGCCAACAAAACGACTGTTAAGACAACCAAACATTATTCCCCCGACAATTTCAAATAACACTACCTACTCCTCAGACGAAGAAAAATCAGAAATACTGGCCAGTCACTTTGAAAAAGTATTTATGACAAATCCAACAGAACACGATCCCCTCTTCGCGACACATGTAACTAATACGATAGACAACTCTCGACTTCAGGCGAATACCGAAATTGCCCCAGCGACTACTCAAGAAATACAAATGTATATTCGTCGACACGGAAACCCCCTTCAACAGCTGTATGAGGTTAGGGCATTTCCTCTCATCATGGTGAACTGCACACGTCCTACCAATCTACAAAACTGGATAGACCAAGCACAATCCAGGCAGCTACCGCCCCATCAGCTTATTACCTACCTTAGCCAAACTTCTAGAAAACTTCTTCAAAATTTTCTACTTGAAAATGAAATTATTCCGCCGCACCAATTTGGCTTCAGGCAGGCAGTCCCACCAACTTCTACGACTAACAAATAATCGAGAAAGGATATGAAGAAAAAAAATACACTACAGCGATCTTTCTCGATCTGGAACGAGCCTTTGATAAGGTCTGGCTAGAAGGACTCTTATACAAAAGGTTCAACTTAACATACCACTTTATATAAAAAACATCGTATACAAAATGGTTCAACTTAACATGCCACTTTATATAATAAAAGTCGTAGACTCCTTTCTCAATGAGAGAACATTCAGAGTAAGGATTGAATCTGCCATCTCTATCGTCAAAACAATCAAAGCTGGAGTACCCCAAGGAACATCCTGGTGCTATCCCTGTTTAAAATCCATGTCCATAACCTGCCTAATGTGGAAAATTCCATATTAGCCATGTACGCAGATAACGCTGCGATACTAACGCAGAGCACTACTATTAAAAAAACAACAGGGTATCTACAAAATGCAGTAAACGTCATGCGCAACTGGTTCCAAAAATGTAAAATAAAAATAAATCCAACAAAATCAGAAGCTAAAACATTTACACTTAAGCGCTACACCGTACACCTCCCAATTAGACTAAATAACTATGCCATACCTTGGAACCCAAAGGATGATGCATTTAAGCACCTAGGAGTCCACATACATGCTAAACTTAACTGGGGATATCACATCAACAAAAAACTTAACGAATGCCACACCAGATTTATTATATTGTATCCGCTGATCAACAGAAACTCGTATCTTAAACCTGTATGTTCGTTGCTATTGTATAAAGCGATATTACGGCCCATACTAAGTTATGCATGTCCAGTTTGGAGCAACGCACCAAAAACGGCATTGAAGAAATTGCAAACTATACAAAACGAATTCTAAATATAATGAGATTACAATCAAATTACTTATATTAATGGATGTGAGCCTGCCATACCACAAGGATTCACACATACCAAAGCAACTTGACTAATATTAATTTATTATATTTAGCAAAGTACAGGTCGTAGGTTCAAATCCTACTCGAGGTAAACTTTTTATTTATGTATTTAATAAAATTAATAATAATTTTTAATTACATATTTACCTTTGAATTTATTCGTTCATAACAAAACTTATAATAAATTAAATGGATATTGTAATGATCACCAGACTCCTTTCATACAGTGCGTTCTTTATTGGCTAAAAAGCAAAGTATTAATGATAGGATTAAAAAATTATAATTTTCCTACGTAAGTGCTCTGATATGCTGGTATTAGTGGAAGCTACCTCAAAATTCTCCTCCTCATAATCCGAAACGAATTCTATAAATTAAAAATAATATACAACTATCAGTAAAAATAGATGTATTAGCAGTATTTTCGTGGTTTAGTGAAACATTTATATCTACATTGTTACTGGCTGCAAACATAATCGTAATGGACATGGCCTTAAATTTATTATAAATACTTACAAGTACTAGCATTAGAATCAAAATCGCAAGGTATCCCGTTAACAGTCCCCTCTCTGTGCGATAATAATTCGTAATCACAAAGTGGCTCGATTTTTGGAATTCCACCGCCTGTATTGAAAATTTCGCACTTATTTGGAACCATTTTGGATTTCAGCTGGTGCTTTATACTTTCGTATTTAGAACGGAGAAAACCGGCAGCACGCTCCATTTCACAAACAGCAGTAAAATCGGTGGAAATCTTCTCCCAACATTTGCCTTTCTTTTTCACGGCATTTGTTTTAGAATTTTCTAAAACGCTCTTGTTTTCAATAATTAGAGCGAGTAACGTCCTAACCTCGTGTTCAGTGAAATTTTTAGATCGGCTTCTTTTGAGAGTGAGATCAGACTATAAATAACAACTTTTAGGAGAAAAAAATTAGTAATTATAATTGTATAATAAAAATTAGTTACTTTTACCCTGCCAGATATTATAAATGTAAGCGAAGGATAACTATTTTCAAACGGTTCGAATCGTACAAAGTACACACTATGTCATGTGTCCATTATTTTATCGAGATTTACCGATAATTTTCGTAATTATAAATTACTAGCCGTACCCGTCGCGCGTTGCTGCTATCTCAGAATGGGGTGGGGGTGGGGGGGGGGCGATATTAAAATTTTGTTATACACGTGTCTCATAATTTTAATTGAAAAGTATGTTTACCAATTTTCGAGTCGAGAGAATGAAAAGTTTCACAAAAAAATTCACCTACCTACTTCACCCTCTTAAGGATGGAATTTCGAAAAACCCTTTCTTAGTGGATACCTACACTTCACCGTCGATCGATAAATCCCGACCGATGCAGCTGTTAAATGACATTTGCGGAGCGCGAAGTTTAAATGGTCGTTAAGTTTTCTTAAATTTTCCAATTTTGTGCGCAATTTTCTTAACTTTTCTTTCCGTAAGAACCTTCTACAAAGTAATCATCATCTTAAATGTAGTATAGATTCTCGTAATTGGATGTAGTAACGCATTAATGATTGGAGAAGCTCTTCTGTTGAAACATCTTCTTTTATCGTTTACGTGTTTAAACGGTTTACGAATTTTTTTTTGTATTTTCTAAAACGAAAATGAAGCTTTTGTGGTTGATCGAAGTGAAAGGAAAGGAAAATGGGATTACATTTTTGGTACCGATATTTAAGAAAACCCGCTGACTAATTTGAAATGAAACATTCGTGAGTGTCTTTGTAAATAAGAGTAGTTTTTGTATAGATAAATGTGTTCGTTATATTAAATTGGGGAAATTTAGTTACATAGAGAATGCATCATATAAAATTTAAAATCACAAACGTATTCAAATTATTACATTGTAAGATACATCTTTTTCAAAAGTTAATATTAGCCGTCATTGAGGCACGATTTCCGTTGATAAGAGTTTGGTTTTAAACAAAAGAAATTGACTTTATATACAAGGCAGAAAAGGCTAGCGTTACTTGAACATTCCAATTTACTATACATCAAATCACTTAGATAAGGTTTCGAGTAGAAGTAGGCTCTATGGACGATGCAATTTCTCCCGACGATATTCCAGTGGAACTTCGTGAATGCGCTTGGGTAGTACATTTTTCTTTAATTGGGGTAATTAGACAGGGTGGTTAGGAAAACCAATGTGGCGACAAGTGAAATTCGTGTTGAAGGAACTCTCCTAGCAGTGTGTTCATCTCCTCACATTCTAAATAAGGGATCATATAAGTGTTCCACCTTTACTAGACCAGTTTATCTTTTTGTGCAGTTGGCCCATTGGGCTTATCGAGATTAGGAAAGGCGTTCAGTGTTTAAGATACCAAGTGCTTTCGTCATTTTCTGGAGAAGTCTTCGCTTTTTAGCGGAAAATACAACGTTTGTTCCAAAGTTCTTAACGTACAGTTCATAGTGCGCTATTAAACAAATAACGTGTGGTAAATAAAATAAATCTTTTCGTAATTTAAAAATATTAAGAATTATTCAGAACTTGTACATTATTAGTGTAAAGATAATAAGTAACGCGCTGTAAATATACCAGCTTTTGGTGTATAGTTAACGAAGAATAAAAGGTAACCAGTAGAACTAGAGTAAAGTAAAGTAAAGTGGACGAATTTCGTATTAATGTAAATATTAGTAAACACACGATCAATTGAAATTGGAAACAAACGCGAGCTGAAAAGGAAGCAATCACTAGCTGTCCATCATAGGTGTCTGTGCAACAAAAGGGCATCCCCAGGTAAGGTAACAAAATGAAATAAATTCTTGTGTGTATTTCATTCTTATGTTATTTCTATGTACAAATGCACTGTTTTTATGGAACTTTTGGTTATTTTATCGTTTAAATTTTTAAGACCAATACTTTCATTCGTTAATCACCTAACTTTAGTTGAGTGTTCCATATTTGTTATTTTGGTATGTCGAAATTACATTAAGTTTAGTAAGAGGCCATTAATGAAACTCTTTCTAGGGTCACAGCCAATTTAGATAAACTACTTGATGCAACTCGCATAGTAAACAATGTTGTATCCGATTTTATTTGTTTATTTTATTTACATTACATATATTTAGGTTATTGGACTTGTGTTTTTCTTTATGTGAACCTGACGATACGCATTTTTAATGTTTAATTTTTTTTAGTTTGCTCTTCGAATTAACGTCATTGCATTGTGTTCAGTTTAAATAAAACAATTACGGCCGAAAGCTTTTCAAGTGATTATTTAACTATAGAGTAACATTTAGAGGCCGATGAATTACCGCATTATTTTTTTTTAATTATTATTTATGACTTGAACATAATTGATTTCGATTTGAAAAATCTGATTTCAAGTGGTTGTGTACAGAACTAACGTGGTTATTTTTTTATTTTTTTCTGTTTGTTGAAGTGAAATCGCTTTGGATTTTTTATCATTGCATTTTGTATGATACTCTGCTTGATTTATTATCTGTGGAGTTATCAATCTTATGTTTTTTTCCACCAACCGTCCTTCGTTTGTCTATAACATTGGGATCAATTTGAAGGTATGACTTTATGAGCTCTTCGTGAAACTGAAGACATGTTTTTCAGTATATTTATTTCTGATCTATGCATTCCAGAAGAAAATATCTAGTAAAAGGAACATTTTATACCATCTAATAGTTTTCCGGTGAGAGGAGAGTAATTTATCATCTGATCGTTACGGTCAATTCCAGTCAAATTATATTGATACATTTCTTCGGGCTTAACTTTTTCTTGGGCGAATCTATTTCGGACACTCGTGAGTTTGGAATGGTGTTTGGTTGTAACGGCCAAGATTTCTCTCTTGTCTCAGTACTTAGAGATATACACTTTCTTGCAATTTCTGCAAACGTGCTCTCCCGCCTTCAATGTTGCTTTTGTCACGATAACAATGCTACGTTTTCTATTACAGTGTCATGTACCAGCGCAATAGGTTTTTCTGTTTATCAGTGCACCGGTTTAAACTGTTATAAAAATTGTCCAAAAGGCATGATAACCTCGATCCAAATATGGCTCCAACAATGAAGTTACCAGGGAGTCAATGTTAGCCATTCGACTACTGTACTTTGTCCAGAGTAAATTTTGAGATTCAGAACATGTTCATCTGTGTTGCGTAAGGCATAATAGATATTTATGTATTAAGGGCATAATCAGAAGATTATGGCTCAAGGGAATATTAAAAGCCCGACGCGAAGCGGAGGGCTTTTATATTCCTGAGAGCCATAATCTACAATTATGCCGTGGTAATAATGTTTTATTTTATTTTGCACCATGAAACTGGAACAAAATATTAAAAAGATTCAGTATTTTCGCCAAGTTTTTAAATGCAAATGCAGTGAAATAAAGTCGACAGTAGGCTAATTTGTCGTTACTAAGATACTGTGATATTGCTATTATATATCATGTCATGTGTTTGCTGTCAATCGTGCTGCTTAGCATCAATGACATTTCCGTGCTATAAAGACCACATTACGCCCGCATTTGGAGGCGTATAAAGAACATTATGGTGGCAAAATAAAATAAAATATAATACTGTATCTTGCACGTTTATTCTTTATGTACAATCTAAAATTTAGTCTCCCACGGCAAGTGACTCGTCAAGGATTGTCTTCAGTTGGAAAATACGCATTCCTAAAATTGCATAACAGCTAATCTGGAAGATGTCTGACTTTAGATAATCGATCATTATGTCTAAGGGTGGATGTGGTACGTACAACTAAAGCACCTTAGAAATTCCTCAAAACGTCTTCCAGAAATGCCAAGATATGACACGGGGTTATAATATAAGGGATTTTTCTTATGGTAGGATATTTTATTTGATCTTGTAAAATACAAAGAGCAAAAAATTGTCTACCTATTCTTTGAATATTTTTCGGATTGAGCAATATCTGTTGTTTGCGATGGGGTCTGTTTGTTTTTTGTAATAATTCTGCATGTCTTCATAGACGTTACTAACTTATCCATAACCCCATTATCCCAAAGTTTTTCAAAAATTTCAACACAGGATGGAGGACTGTCGAATACAGGTTAAACTTCTAAACGTCCGCTTTCAAAATGAAAATGGGGTACCTCAGATACATACTCGAGCCACCGTCTTCGCTAGATCGTTCGTCAGAAGAAGGGATATTGTTATTTAAAGGCTCTTCGTCTAGCGATGTATGTTCTAAACTAAACCTGTATGTCATCGTCATTGTAGTATGGATCACTCTCTTCATCGTCTTTGCTGAGCTTAGATCCATCAGGTGTAGATATATCGTCCATGGGGGGGGGGAGGTGGCACTCTTCGTTTTCATCAATTAGACCTAAACATAATTACCTAGCTTATTTAGCTTGTAAAAGTACTTGCTCTATTGAGTGGATACAATTGGAACAAAAACAAAATAAACTACACAAAACTAAGAACCAGATTATCTCAAGTAAAATTTGAAATGTGGCAACAATGCAAAATATTTCTATAAATTTCAAGTTTTACTCAAACAGGACTACCTACAAATTGTTGTATTACAGTTTATGTTTAAATTTTGGAAAATAATAATTCAATCTATTAATTTTTTAACCACAAAACCATTAATTCGTATCTTAAAAATTGAAAAACGTAACCATCTCAGCGCGTCTTGTTTCTCTAACACTATTTGAATTTTTATCATTAAAATGTATGTAAACGTTCGCAAGCAGATTAATTATGTATCCAAAATGACAATAGTTTGATTATTTTTCAACTGTGTAATCCATTATGTAGCTTCACACATATAAGAAGACAATAAAACCTTAAAATATAATATTGGTTCTATTTAAACGGTAGATTAAACCAGCCTTACAATAAAACAGTAAGTAAGTTTACCATAATTTAAACAACAGAAATAAGTTAACTGACCGAACTCTATTAACCAAAATTTTGCAAAACATGGAGATATATTGCTTCCGTAATGCAACATACACAAAAAAACAATTATTATAGATTAAACCCCTACTACCTATATTGTAGCCTATAATAATGGAGATTAATTATCCTTAATGCCTGAAATTAAATTTACAATATAAACAATGACATCTCTAAAGATAATCAGACTCTCACCATTCAATTATCTAACATTATTCTTACAGATATATATTCCGTAGTCTTATATCCGGTGTAATGACCTACCCAATGTGATTGATTTGCTTTAATTAATCCTGTGTACACCCACATTACTAACGACTGGCCTGGAATGGGATTAACACTGGCCGTCGAACTATTAAACCATACATGTCTACCTCACTCACGCCCGTTCATACGTGAAGAAATTGAGCAATTTGATTTACTGAACGCCCTGTTAAATGTTTGTCACAGAATATTTTAGTAGCACTTGATCACTAAATTCTTAATTGTCTATAAACGGTCGATTAAGTGCTGTTAATAAACGCACATATATTTAACTCAGTTTTATTATCCAATACTGTCTAATTTACAACACCTAACACCTTTATTTAGTTACATAAAGGATGAGTTTCTTTTTGATCACGCGGGTTTAATAGACAATAATTTATTTTAATACAATGATTGATGTTCACTAAAAATCTATTTAAACACTTCTTAAATTTTGGAAAATTTAATAGCAATTTCCAATTCACATTAATTCTTTTCACTTGTAAACTTTTAAATACTTCATTCCCAAAATAGGTTTTTGCAGAACAACTAATATATATATATATATATATATATATATATATATATATATATGTTGAGATGATTCAAATTACATGCAAGTAGCTATGTAAGTCGCATAGTGAAGTATTTCTTTAGTTGGTACAAAATGGTACATATCAGTATATAATTCTAGATAAGAATGGTTAATAAACATTGAGATGTTTGTAAATTTAAATATTTCTTAATATAATGTTAAAATAAGTAATCGACAGCACAGTACATTGAAGTATAGGGTATGTTTGTTATCGTTATGAGTTAATTCAAGTTTTTATTTAGTTTAGTAAGTTTATTTAGAACAATATTCCCTGACGACATGTGATACAGGTTGTAGTTGACAGAAATAATGTTAAAACTAGAGTTAGGCTGGTATCAATGTCGCAATTCACATGTACGCAGCCAAGATTCTTGAAAACATTCGTATTACTGCGTTAGACACATATCAGTGCAAAAATTTCGAAAAAACAGAACAAGTACATTAGGGAGTAACTATAAAACATAAATCATACAGCAGCTCTGGGATTATTGTGTTTAATCAACATTTTATGACCTTAAACTAGTGAGTGACAACATTCTGACACTAGTCGTAGAAGAACTTATGAACCTACGAAAGTGGTAAAATAAATTAATTGGTGACTTGAACATTAAGTTTAAACACTTACACTAACAGTTATTGTGTTCAAAAGTGTGGAATTTTACATTAAAATTATATAAACAATATGAGGTTATGTTATTTCCTCGCATAAAATTTTTGTAAAAAGTATTTTAAATTGAGACAATTTGTATAAAATAAATTAGTAGAGGCAAAAATAGTAAGGTAGCCTCAATTTCATGTTACAATTCATTATATTTATGTCCATTTTGTTAATTTTAGTTTTTAAGAGTGTTCGAAGAATTTAAATAATTTTCCTCTCAAATTGCGTAGGCATGAATATTTGGGTGTAGTAGCATCCCATATTCATGTAGAGGTCATTTCAGGCCTGTAAAATTCATAAAATTAGCGTAAAATCAATAAATAAGTGTAAAATTAACTTAGTTATTAAGTGTAGGAATTAGTTCGTGTTTGGTTTCAAATTATAGAGAAAATTATGTAGATTATAAAATGTTATTAGTTTTAAGAAATGTTAAGGGCGAAAGTTATGGGGTTTTAAAAAATATCGTAATGTAAAATTACAGTAGCCAATCAGAATTTAGGAAATATTCTTGGTAACTATAGAGAACATTCGAAGATTTGGTCGTCAACCAAAATCATATAAATACAAGTGCTTTAGGTTCACAAACTCTCTCTTAATTTTCCTCTGTTTCAACAGCTTGCCAAAGTAAGGTGTTGCCAAATTTTTTTTGAAAATAATTTTTTTTAAACAAAATAACGTCACTTCGGTAAAATAACAAAGTGCGATTTAGTATCGGAAGAGTTAATGAAACAAGTGATAGTCTTTTGTCGGGAAATAATTAAATTAAGGTTAGTTTACCTTTTTAAATTTTCAAATCGGAGGTTTTCGATAGTTTATAAAAATATTTCCGCAGTTTCGACATTGTTTGTTTTTAAATTTATATTGTTTACGTTGTTATGGATAGTTAATTGTGTTCTCTTCGTGTCTTTAACATTATACACCTTGTTTATCGAAAGTGTGTTTAATTTATAACAACCTTCAACGATCCATGCTTTTCAAAATTTATTTTGAAATTAATTTAAGAAGAAGTGATGATCCTAAAAATAAAGATTCGTCAATATTATAATAACAATAGTGAAACTTACCTAAGTGTATAAGCTGTTAATATAAAAGAAAATTTGGATGTTCGAGGAGCAGAATTGGAGTTTGCAGGAGCTGTTGTCTACAAGCAACTTCAGCAGCAGTAACCCACAAAAGGAGGACATTTTATGTGAGTACTTTATTGTTGACATTGATACTTTATTGTTATGTTCATAATTCCAATCCTTTGTAACAATCATGATTTGCAACAACATGTATGCATGTCCAAAGGGAATATTATTTGTTCTAAAAAATTTAAATGGTTTATATTAATATTGTTTTTAATTCAAACGTAGTTATACTTACTTGTATGTCGAATTTCACTTTTATTTGTAATCAAATCACATGTTTGCGTATTCACAGCGCATGCCCACGTATACTTTTAGAAAAATTTTGTTATGTACAGGATGTGACACAGGTATTAATGCGAATTAAAATTTATAATTCAATTTACTTAAACAGTTTAGATACGATAAAAATAATTGGACATTAACTCAATGTGCTTTAGTCATATTAACTATGATTATTGTATTCAATATCTTAATATAATTCAAATCAATAATCATTTATTTTATAATTTTAAAAGTAAAGTTTCTTCTAAACTTTGATCCCTATCCCCTTTGATGAGTCTCAAGTTCTACCGACACAATGTTGTAAATTTTAAGAGTTTTAGCCAATAATAATTAAATAATTATAATATAATTTTAATAAAATAATTAAAGTATAAATATAGGAGGGAATATCATTATTATAAATATAATAGAGGGAGTTTATATATATATATATATATATATATATATATATATGCGTGTGTGTGTGTATGTTACTGTGAAACTCCAAAATTTCGCTAATGTCGACATTCTCTGGTGAATGTCTCCAACATGCTTGGCGTATGCCAGAATTATTTGCCTAATGGCATTATTTTTAACTTACACCGGCGAATCTCGGCATTTACAGTGGACTCATGGTGTATGTTGAAAAGAAACATTTTTTTAAATTTAAAGACATGTTTATCATGTTTTTTTTAAATAGAACGTATGGGAGAAGTTTTCTAATAAACATAACTAAATTATTTTGAACTTAGAATAAACAGAACATTTCAAATCACGACACAAAAGAAGAATAATATAAAAAAAATCAACTTAAACGCGTAACTTCTCAGAAAACTGACCTTGGGTTACTGCAGTGGCGATTAATAAACACAAATTAAAAGATATTATAAAAAAATTCACACTGGCAAGCTGTACGCACACAATCAACCCTTGCGTAAGACTCATAAAAGACCAACGCAACGATTGTTTACGAAATAGAAACCAGCATAAATCGTTACAAAATACTCACTCTCTTAAATGTATCACTCTGAGGTAATGTCTGTGTTATACCCAGCACTCTTCCTTATATACATCCAGGCATCCGCCCTGCAAAACGTCATCATATTTATCGCTCAAACTAAAACAGCCTATCCCAGTGGAGTTTCTAACGCGCGTCTTTGCTGCGCAGGAAAGCGGCAAACGACATCAACGCAGAGGTTGGGATTAATCTATCAGCTATCTTGAAATTTTCATAATAATCTCAATAATCCTTCGAAACATCCAAATTTCGTGTCCGTACTCACTCCATACAACATCCAGATATAGATTCAACTTTTTATTAAAGCCCTACATATGCGCGAACTTTCCTTCCGTAAAATTTTAGTAAATTTCAATACCATTTATCCTTGAGCATACATAAAATTTTCCATTGAGTAATATTATGTCATTTATACAAGCAAAGATATACAAACATATTCTTCCTCTACACTTTAATACAATATCAACATATCATACATTCACACGCTACACACTTACAGCAATTTTAAGCTCTGCATTCGTTGAAATACCGTAGCCAAATACAGTAATATTCATTCGCCTCAACAAGGGTGTTACTAAAATATTATTTCTCATTCAAATGTAATACTTCCAACTCATAAATATTTATACAACATTTAAATGTGCTTTGCATAATACTCAATGCTTTAATAAAAACTCCAATGACGTAGCATGTATACCAACTTACATTATGTACACACAAAAAAAAATCTCTTGTAAACCCACGTTCATACTTTATCACAAACGTCCTAAGCACAACACAAGACTGCATACACCCAGTGTGTCAAAGTAATCTCACAAACCCCTGATACGGTACTGAAAATTTTTGGCGTATCATAAAGGTCATTAATGATAGGAATTGTAAAAGAAGTTTTAGCATGCTACTGGGTGCTTCTGTTAATTATGGTGAAGCCTCAACTTTTTTAATTATTATTAATCTTAATCACTAAAATAAACAAACTTTATTGAAGGACATCACCGTCTACATAACTTGAGTTGGCGTGAATTGAACACAACCCCCTTCATCTTTAATGCCCTGCTTAGTAGCTAAAATAGCTCTTAAAGTAAAGGTATTTAGAAGATTTCTCTTATCTGATTGTATATTGTATAAATCAATGAAAATTCTCTCAACTGATACATTAGAAAAATGTACCTAGTATGAGCAATAACGAAATAACTTTTTTTAAATTTTTAAACATTTCATCACTGCCAGGATTCCTTAACTTGAAAATAGCTGTCCAATACTCACTTGCATCATGCATATTGGGTTTTAATCCCAAAAGGGTGTGTTACCGCCATTCTGAATCCAGAGCTTGACGGTTAGCTATGAACAGATCTAAAAAAGGAGATCTGTCCATAACAGAACGTAGAGATTCACACCCAAAAGATTGTGCAGTGAATGGATCTACAAGTTTTAATATATCATAAATTGGATCCTCAAAACTAAAGCGTTGTTTTATACATTTTATACCAGTTCAACATAGAAATCTAACACAATTTTTAAATACTTATCTACAACTACATCTTGTACATTTGGTTTAGTTTCTAATACTGCTAAACTTTCTATAGTTTCAACTCCCAAATATATTTGATTCAATTGCACAAAGTGTCTCGAATTTTGATGATATAAAGTAAAAATACTTTCTTTCCGAATCTAATCTACATCTATGAAATTACTACATAACGTTTTTAAGAGTCTTTCTGTTTCGGGTTTTACTTTATGCAACAGTGGTTTTTCAGATTGAAATAATAGATCAAAATCAGTTATTAGGCCTAAGCCTTCTGAATTCTAGGTATAATTTGGTGAATTTATTATCCATTATCTGGAGCATTTGCTCTGTGATGACTGACGGATCTTCAAACACAAGTTCCCTTAGATAGGCTTTTAATGGTTTAAATTGTTCTAAAATACGATCGACACATAACTTTACGGAAAGCCAACGTATTGTAGCTGGTGAAATAATTGTCTGTATTTCTATTCTAAAAAAAATCTGAAACTCTCTAAACTTTTCTTGTCTTAGAGCACCTGCTCAATGTGTTATCCGATGTCCAAACCAATAGATGGCTCTAACCGGAATATTACTACTGACAACTATTTTTCTTCAATAGAGTTAGTCAATGAGTTGAAAAAACGTAACCTCATGTATGTGGGTACATTAAAAAAAAACAAGCGAGAAATTTCTTTGGAATTCCAAGCTAACAAAAATTGGTACAACATTCTATGGTACTTCTAATGACGTAATCTTGATATCATATATATTATACAATTGTAAACATAAGTTCAGTCAACAGTTATATTTGTTACAAAGAAAATGAATTACTTTCTCGTTTCAAATTTGAAAAAAGTTTGGCTTTGAACTATTTCAGCCTCATCTAAGGCAAAGACTGAAAAAAATTCTTCCTCGAGACCTGAGGAAGGATACAGAGATTTTTTTGGGAATAAATTCCGATCTGCCTAGCGAGAATACAGACAACAATGTTCCAGACGATAAACTTCCGAAAAGAAAATTATGTAGCATTTGTCGATCATCGAAAATAAGGAAGACAAATTATGGATGTGTCCGTTGCCCAAAGGCTATTTGTTTGGAGTGTAGCAGAAAGGTTTGCGTTACCTATCTTCAAAATTAGTACTTATATCATATTTTTTGTTCTATCTTGGAGTATGTATGTTTCTTTGGTTGTCTATAGGTAATAAATCTTGCATTTAAAAAAAATATTGCATTTAATAAACCTTGCATTTAAAAAAAATTACATTTATTTTTGTTTTATTTCAGTTTTTACTTATCCTGGTCCAATAGACCATATGTTTTGCATTACCACTAAAAGAACTATATTTCGGGTAAAGGGTTAAAGTGTAATTGATAATACCATATGACAATGAAAGGAAATATAGTAGTGTAATAGTGTTTTTGTCTATGTTACATGAATGTGTCAAGTGTGCTAAAAATTGTACTGTTAGACCTTTTGTTTTGACTATTCTTTTAAAATATCTGTTCTGATATTCCACTGCAAGCTCTCGAACAGGTTATGTGCAGTAACACACAAGTTTACTGCAAAAGTTCACATTGGATTTCTAGAAAGAAAATCTAATTGGCCCACATGGAAATATAAATTTTGAATTTTGTTACACGGCACGGAGGGTGCTATAGGTTGTAAACGTGTTAAATCGAGCTATTGCTGACTTTTTAATCCTATTCTACTTTGTCGACATCATTGTGAATTTATTTTACATACGAAAATAAACTCCGTCATCCACTCATTTACTTTAATGGTTCAAGAACATTTGGAATAATATCCATTAAGGGCAATACAGAGTACTTATGTATTAGATACCGATTAACTAATGGGGATTACAGAATATCCCTGAATTAGGCATTATCAAGTACGTCACAAGCTCCGCCTCTAATAGCTGATCTTGGACAACCTTATGTTAGCGTTTTATAAGAATCTACGTGTTTTGCTGTGCTTTTTTAGTATTTTCTCCAGAAAAATCATGATAATCAATTTATTGTAGTGTTAGTATGTAGTGTTAAGGTATTTCATAGTTAATCAGTGAACATTATTACTGTATATTGTAGTTGGGTTAGATTTTATGACCGCTGAAGTGACTACCGATGTTTCTAAGCAGATCGTCTACTGATCTTGGTAACTTCACACAGGTTTTTGAAGCAGCTAGATGAATCATGTGACATGAACATCTCAAACAATATTGGGATCTTCTGTTTTTAATAAAGAAAATATAAAATGGTGCTCTCCTGTTAAGACATTAGTTGTATCTGAGGAAAAGGCTATACTAAATTTGAGAATGGAATTTTCTTGGATTCAATTACAAATTTCAAACCTTCAAACAAATCATTTGCCTTACTACCTTGTAATTCAACAATATCAAAATACTTGTCTTAACCTGATATGTATCGTTTTCAAAATAATTAACGTTAAATGCACATTGTTTTTTAAATGATATATCTGTTGTTTCATCAAGTACAATCGAAAGGAAGAACCCTGACTCGTAATTTTAACTCTAAAGGACTTAAAATGTGTTACCAAAACTTATCATAACAGCCATTGCTTTTGTTCGTATTAAAGAAAAAGTTTTGAAATTTCCGAATCTGGAAAAATATTTTTCAGTAATGGACATCTTTTACCAGGCAGTACAAAACTTCAATATTTTTACCTTTTTAATTTTAGGGGGAATCGAGGCGCTGTCATCAACTTCTGAGCCGCTTTCGCCTTCAGTATCAGAATAATCTGATTGTTCATTCTAAAACATTGAGATACCTACAGTAGTGTAATGATATCAGCAATCATTGACATAGCCGCTCTAACGAAACATGATATTAGTCACCATTTTCCGCTTCTCATAATGGTACTACACAATACTAAACAGTAGCCACCAATCAGAAATTTATCCAAAATACAAAAAGCATCATGGCAACATGTCTAAATCATAACCTAATAATACCAAAATATCACGTTATATTTTGCGGAGTAACTATGCCGACATGCTGCATTGTAAATTTCAAAAATTATACACACTGGTGCGTGAGAAATTGATTTTTTTTCTCAATTTATTAATAATTATATATTTTTATTGGTTTATAATTATTATAATTATGTATTATGTATTACAAATTTGTGACTAATTCTGCATTTGAACATGGCGTTACATTCTGGACAAAAATTTGATTGGCTGTCTATCTTTTTTGGTCGACCAGTATGCCCGTTGCTACACCTCTTTTTACATTATGAACATAACCCTACAAATATTAGATCATGCCTTTTAATGTTTAAATGCTGCTAAATTTATTGGAAATTACACAAAGAAATAATTTGGTGCGGCAATTGTTTGCTAACGTCATATTTCAACTTGATACGAGCGACTGTGTGGGGATTAAACCAGGATTTAAAAGTTCATACCTGTAAATTCAGTGAAGAGTGCACTGAAATCTTGTTTGTGAACCTGAATTAACTTCTTTACTATTCCCAGCACCAAAATTGCGAGCGTCCCTCTCACTCTCACTCTTCTACATAAACATAATATAAATACAAAGCGTAATGTACATTTGGTAATCACTTAATTTCCATTACAGTGATAATCTTACCATTACCTTTAACAATCATTTACGTCACATCGTTCACAGTTCACGTAATAAAGCAAGGAAAAAGAAACAGAACAGTTTTTTGTTTATTTTAACTCCTGTTTATTTTGAAATCTGTACATTTATATACAATGATCAAAAGTGTGGGCGTTCTTATAAATATTGACATGCTGGAGACCACCCACTGGTAATCCCCCCCTTATATAATAAGCAGTTGCTTAGTTGTGTTGGCAAGGAGTAAGTAACTTAAATCTATCCTTAACTTACTTATATACTAATTACATTAAGCTCACTACCTATCGACTAGGTCGTTTGGCGTGAAGCGTTTCAGCCTCCTATTACTAATTGGTACGCTCATAAGATCTATTGCTAGTGCATTTGGATGTGAGCTTAACCTGTCACTATATTTAACACTAAGTTGTCTTATTTCGTCCTTGACTGTGGATATGTTGAGATCACTTCTAATAACGTTGTTTGGTACGTACCAGGGGGCATCGGTTATTACGCGTAGCACTTTTGATTGGAATCGCTCCAGTATTTCAATGTTTGAGTTTGATGCCGTTCCTCACAATTGAATACCGTACGTCCATATAGGCTTTAGTATGGCTTTATATACCAATAGTTTGTTTTCAAGTGCCAGCTTGGATTTTCTGCCTATTATCCAGTATAGTTTTGTCAATTTTAGACCTAGATGTTTTCTTTTACTAAATATGTGGGTGCGCCAATTTAGCTTTCTGTCTAGATGCATCCCTAGGTATTTAACTTCATTTACTTGTGGTAGTTGACGATTGTTTAGGTGCACCAGTGGACATGTTTCTTTTCTAGTAGTAAATGTAATATGAACCGACTTTGTTGTATTGGTTTTAATTCTCCACTTAGCTAGCCAGTGTTGTATTTCATCCAATGTATTTTGGAGAGTTTGGGACGCTACTTGCGGGTTTGTATGCGAAGATAGTATGGTAGTATTGTCAGCAAATGTTGCGGTTAGTACGTTTTGTGTGATAGGAAGGTCGGCAGTGTATATAAGGCACAGGGTGGGGCCCAGGACACTGCCTTGAGGGACACCAGATGTAATTGGATACAGTTTTGTGTGTTCATCTTGTTGTTTAACTAGGAAGTGTCGATTTTGCAGATAGGATTGAAGGATAAGGAAATAGTTGAGAGGAAATGTTTTTCGTAGTTTGAACAATAACCCAGTATGCCACACCTTGTCAAAAGCCTGTGTGACATCAATAAAGGCGGCAAAGCAGTATTTGTGATCTTCCAGATGCTGTCTTATCTTCTTCGTAACTCTGTGGACCTATTCAGTTGTCGCGTGTTGGTGTCTGAATCCAAACTGCTGATCAGGGATGATATTGTTTTCGTTTAAGAATTTCTTTAATCTTTCTAATAATAGTTTTTCAAAGACTTTTGAGAGGACAGGCAATAAGCTAATGGGCCTGTACGATGTTGGCTCTTCTAGTGGCATTCCAGGTTTTGGGATAAGTATCATTAAGGCAACCTTCCATTGATCTGAGAAGTGAGCAGTGCGCAATACTTGCGTGATATTTTTGATTCCCTTCTGTGGAAGTTCTTTTAGTATTTTGCCGGTGATCAGATCGTATCCGTGGGCTTTTTTAAGGTTTAGATTAGTTCTAGTGATTTTTTCTATTTCCTTGGTTTTGAAGGACGTAATAGGATATTGAAGCTGGTAAGGTGATTCCAAATACTGTTGGATTTCTTTGTCATCGTGCTAACCGAGTTCTGGCGGGTTAGGTTGAAAAACTTTGGTTAGGTGTTCCGCAAAGGTTATTGCCTTTTCTTTATTGCTTCTGGGCCATCCGTTTTGGGGTGTTCTGATTGATGGTTGTATTTCCTTTGGTTGTTTTAGTTTTCTTGTACCCTTCCACTGCGAGAAATCACTAGCTTCGGTCGGTGTTAGGTGTTCAAGGTAGCCTTGCATTTCTTGGTTTTTGTTATTATTTGTCAGTTCTTTGAGTTGTCGTGCTGCTCTGTTAAGAAGTCTTTTATTTTTGGGTGTTCTTTTGTTTTGCCATTGCCTTCTGATTTTTCTTTTTTCGGCGATTTTTTGCTTTATTATTATGGGATGGTCTTGCAATTTTCCCTTGTCATAGGTTGTTGGCGGTGTTGATTTCCAGGCTGCTTGCTGTACTACGTGATTGAACTGTTCTACTGGTTCTTTGATGTCCTTACTATCTTTTAAAGGTATCTATCAGTTTGTGCGCGTATTATTTAGTGACGGTTGTTTTTCTCTTTTTATTATATCGATGGTCATCTTTATTATGATGGGCGAATGGTCTGAAGATAAATCTAGGCAAGAGTCTGCTTGTATGTTATTAAGGGGTATGCCTTTTATTACGCAAAAGTCTATGAGGCCAGGTATCTTGTTTGTGTCTGTCGGCCAGTAAGTAGGTTGACCAGTGGATACGCAATTTAAGTTATTGCCTTCGATGGCCTTCATAAGTTCTCTTCCTTTTGGGGTTGTCAACCTGAAACCCCACTGTGTGTTTCTTGTGTTATAATCGCCTCCTGCAAGAAATCGATTACCTAGTGGATTATGAAACTGTTGAAAATGTTCCTTCTTGGTAGAGTGCCTTGGGGGACAGTATACTGATGAGATAGTGAGAGGGCCAATCCAGTCGTCAACTGATACGCTGGTTGCTTGTAGAAAAGCTTCAGAGTATTTGCTAGTTTCGTGATGTTTTATTTTATTTTGATGATAATTGCAGTACCTCCACGAGCAGTTCCATTTGGATGCTTAGTATCATAGATTGCGTAATTTGGTATTTTTAAATAACTGCGATCAGTAAAATGAGTTTTTGAAATTATCATTATATCTTTGTTATGACTAGTTAAGCATGTTTTAGTTCGTCAGTGTGTTGCGACAACCCACTGGCATTCCATAGTGCTAATTTAAGGTGTTTAGCCATTAGTCTTTTATTGAGTAATGAAGGTGTAGACACAATAACTACTGAAAACAGTCAAAAACCTCCCCCATTTTTTGTTAACGGTGTCAAAAATATAACCCCCCTCATCCAGCTCCTGAATCAAGTAGCTAAACAGCATTACGAAGTAAAAACCCTTGCTAATAACCAAGTCAAAGTCCAACCCAAATCTCCCATCACTATAGACAAATCATTAAAGCCTTATCTGAAAACAGAACAGTGAACAGAATTAATTAAACAACCTATCTTAACCTTTTTGTTCGTTCTGCACGTGGTTGCAGTACACGCTACTATTGTAAATTGATATTAGCAACTCAACTACCAAGACCAACTGGAAGCTACAAAACGTGGTCAAATCTCTATTGTGACGTCACCAGATTAAAAATTTGTTTTTATCAATACAAAATGAGATAAAACTACGAGAATCTCCTTAAAATTCACTACTATTTTTAGGTAATCAAAATATCCGCAAATTATTCGTTAAATGATAGGGTTAGAAAATTCTCCGTGGGTACTTCCAATTAAAAAATCGGGCAATTATTCGCCAATTGGCAACACTCGCCGACCATTGTTTATTGTTTATTAACGTTTCAACTAGGTGACGCGCCTGTAAGTATGACCATTGTACCTCACTGGCCACTGTACCAGCCTCTCCCCTTCTCTTGATTTTTAACTAAAGTGATATTTCTTAGTTATATTTGTTTGGTTTAATGGGAACGGCGCGCGCGCGTACGTGGGTGCGTGCGTGTGTGTGTGTGTGTGTGTGTGTGTGTGTGTGTGCGTGTGTGCGTGTGTACGTGTGTGCTTGCGTGCGTGCGTGCGTGCTTGCGTACGTGCGTGCGTCGGTGCGTTTGTGTAATAACTCCAGGACACTCCATATACACCTTAAACATATCGATTAATTACGTTCTATGCAATTTTTGATGAACGTGTAATTTACCGAAAAAAATTGCAATTTGTCAATGTCTGAATAACGATCAGTTTTATAAAAAAATGTGTACATATTATTTAAAGAAAATTTAATTTTACTTAACTTTTCTCTATAAAATTTCTTAATGTAAAGCCAAGTCTAGGAATTGATTGAATAGGATTGAAATAGTTAAATTGTATTATCGGTGTTTTTTAAAAGCAAGCAGCTTTGGAATTTTTGTCTATCTGACGAAGTTTTAAACGTCCGTCTGACATAGATTATTGTTTTTACGACGTTGCCTATTTTCGTTATGAACGTCTTACAAAATAGGGTGCATAATTATCCTTAAAAAATATTATAAAAATTATTTCTTTTCTTTTAATTTCCACTGTGTAGGTTGGAAGGTCGTGTGTTATGATACACCAGACATTTTAATCAGTACACGCTTAGTTTCAGGTTACAGCACCACTTTGAGCCCTATGAATAAATAACATTTTAAACTGATTTTATACATCAATTTATTTTGTCAATAATTATCTTCTAGCACCTAAAGGTATTAAGTAGCAACCATTATGAATATTTTGTTGCTTTAGATATTTATTTAGGTCATTGTTAAGGATATTATTAGCTGTACATAATATCAATAGTACAAATTGTGGTTAAATTGTGAGATAACGTTTTGTGAATATATAAATCGATTTAAAAAGACAATAGAGGATAATGCTTGAAGTGTTCTTTGTAAGAAAATATTTGGCTAGCTAAAAATGTAAATGATGTATTTAAGAACAAATGAGCTGAATATGAAATCCTAAACTACTTATTATTAGCTTTTAACTGCCTTGTTAATCAACCTGTTTATCCCCTTGGCATTGTGTACCATTCCATTTATTTTTAGTGCTTATTGTTCTTTGATATTATTTTGCATTACCTTATTTAACTTAGTCTTTAGATAAGATGATTTTTAGTCGTAAACCTCATTTACTGGGTTTAAGTGCTTTTTGAGTAGGTAATTCCAAAAAGAGCAAGGTTTCGTAGAATAGAATAGCTTTGATCTTATGTATTTCAAAGAAGACTTAGTTCTGGGAAGCTATAAATTTTCTTCAAAAATGCATGTTAGAAACAGAAAATAATTGGGCATGATATTTTTTTTGTCAGATAGTCATCTAAAATGAATAGTCGAAGATTGTCGGTTACTTCGCAGAACGCCCTATATATTATAAGTAATAAATTTAAAATACAGTTTGAAATATCGCAGTTCTGTTACAACTTTAAAGTTCCTGTAACTATGTTTAGTTTTTTCGTTTATTTCTTGATACACACGTTATACATGATAATGTATTCTATTTAATATAATTACATCATATAATATGTTCTATTTTACTAGGGTTTTTAACCAAATTTTAGTAATATTGTAATACCAGTTTGCATATAAATGGAAAGATGAAAATTCTAATTGAAATGAAGTTTAAAGTAATCGAACCATTGAGTTAGTACAGCGGGAGAAGGCAGTATCCTTACATTATACAAGGGTTATACTAGGCGGGTCTTATTGTCATACACAAATGGTCGCAGGACTGTACTTGATAATTTAAATAATTTAAATAAATATATGCAGGAATTGAGATAAATATTTAAAAACATTTCAATATAAATATTTCCTTTAAACCGTTGAATGTAGTAACCTACTGTTATAATATCTTAAAATAAATATTTTTTTTTTTATAATAAAACAACAGAAATTTTTTGTTAATTTAATTTTTATTGGAAATAATAATTAATAAATTATTAATTAATAACAAAAAAAAAACATCTTTAATCCGTCACTTAAAACTACAACTTTTATTAGGTTAAATATGTGTTTTTCTTGATTTAACGGCAGCAAATTCTTTTATTACTTCATCAAAATCGATTTTGTCAACCATCTCCTGCTCTATAGCTAATATTGCTAGCCCAGATAGTCTCTCTTGATGCATAGTTGATCGAAGAAAATTTTTTATTATTTTTAATTTTGAAAATGACCTCTCCCCAGAAGCCACAGATACTGGTAAAGTTAAGAGTATTCTTAAGGAAATTGTAACATTTGGCAGAGAAAAGGTTAAATTGTGTTCAAATATATATTGCAATATATCCAGACCCAGAGGATTTGAACAATGAGGAATTGAAAATAACTTTAAAGCTTTAATCTCATTAAACAAAACATCTGCCTCAATATCAGCCTCCATCTTTACCGCATCAGTAATCTTCTGTTGTAGAGCTTGACAGTTCTTTAGGAGATCATCGTCACATAATGTAAAAATATTACTAAAAAACCAAAAACATTGTCATAATTAGAGATCATATCAAATCTACTATTTAAAGAACTTAGTACTTGATCAAGTATTCTTAAATAAAAATTAACTTTAAACGCGGTTTTGGCATTTTGAGGTGCTTCATCACTATGTTCATAATCAAAAAACTTTGGTTTATATTTTCGTCTAGTAGTATTGATTGCGGGAAAACCTTGCTCTATCTCAGGATCGGCGGCTGATTTTGTCGCTTGAGCAATTATTTCCTCAAAGAAATTATCATTTCTATAATTTTTGAAATGATCGACTAAATTCTTTAAATAGTTTTGACATACTTTAATGTCAATTGTTACACTTTGCATCATTTTGCTTACAATATTAATCTGAAATAAAACATCATACCAAATAATTACACTACAAATAAATTTAAATGATTGGATATTTAATAGTAAAGAACTTGCTTTATGCCTACTTTCTATGTTAAAAGTATCGTTACCCGCTATTTCTAGAAGACTCTCACAAATTTTAATTAAATAAAATTTTAATGGCTTTATAGCATCTACCCTACTTGACCATCTAGTATGAGTTAGGGGTTTTAGATTTAATTCAGGAACATTTTTTTTTAAATATCCCATCTTTTTGTGGAGGAAGAGAAAAAAACGTTCTTGTACTATATTAAAAAAGTTTACTGTTTCATTTGATACTTTAGTAGCATCATTTACTGCTAAATTTAAGCTATGTGCAGCGCATGGCACAAAAAGAGCTCAAGGATTAGCGTCCAGTACACGTTTTTGTAAGCCAATATGCTTTCCACGCATATTGGCACCGTTATCATACCCTTGACCTCTCATGTCTTTAATATCTAAATTTAAATTTCGTAAAAGTTCAACTACAAAATTAAATAGTCCTTCTCCTGTAGAATCGAATATTGGGCTAGAACACCACATAACGCAAAACAAGGCTTATTTGTTCTGTGTGACTTGTATCTGGGGTACAGTCCATAATTATTGAATAATATTTGGAACTGCGTACCATATTTAAAATATTATTTTTTACTTTAGAAGACATTAATTCTACAATTTCGTTTTGAATTTGATAGCCTAAATAATGAGTTTTTTTTACAGAATTTTCCTGGGAGTTTTGCACTCTACTAAGGTGTTCTCTCATCACAGGGTCAAATGAGGAAATCATCTCGACAGCCTTAAGAAAATTTCCGTTATCATGTTGAAAAAGTATTTTAGAAGAACCCTGAAATGCTAGACATTGTCGGGACAAAAAATTTACGATTGCAACAATTCTTTCCAGAACATCATACCAATATTTTTTTTCGGTTTCTAAAACCCGTAAATGATGATCGTTTATAGTAGTAGATAATTTTAACATTTTTTTCAAACTCATCCATGTATTCATATGAACATTATGTACAATTGATGTTTCATGTCTTTTTATAGCCAACGATAAGTATTGCCAATCAGAAAAACCATTTGAATCAAAAAAGTATTTTCAGTTTTTTGAAACTGAATAAATAAGCCAAATTCTCTCTGTTGTTTCACCATTCCCCAGTTTTCTGACAAAGTACGTGCTTGAAAATTTTCTTTTGTCTTGATTTGTAGGAAATTGATAATTGCGTCTTATCAAAGGAGGTCCTCGCTCAACCAACCTTCTGACTTCCTCGTTGTTAATGGTTCTAGGTCACAGACCAGGATCCTCTGATAGAAGAATGGTACTTGTCATCTCAGAGCCCATTTCAGTCAAGGCTTCGGTTTCAGCTTCACTTGTAGCCTCTATTGTTGAGCCGGTGGGTTCGACCGATTCTACGTTTTCACTGAGAGTTGATGTACTCGTAGATGGTTCAAGTTCAGGAACAGGTGAAGCAGCGACCGCTTCAGAACATTGACTCTCTAAAGCTTCTGTTTCTGCATTGGAAACTGGACTTTTCGCCCAGAAATCTTTCATTCTGCCAGCCATCTTCTCCCTTTCTTGGGCTCCAACTTTTTTTGCTCCCCAAATTTTGCGCCAGAAGGTCGTTTTCTCTTCTGTGGTTCCTAGAATTAAGCAAGTGAAGCTAATATAAGCTAATATGCTAGATCAATATAAAATGTATTAAGATGTACTAGGCTCAGAAAAGCTTTAAAAAGAAACGTGGTGAGATCGTTGGATGACATGATTTTGGCACTACCGGCTATACCGGAAAGAAATGTCAACTTCGGTAATTTGAATGAAACACCCTGTATATTATTACCTATTAAGGTAACCCGTAAAAGTCTAATTACCTAGATATTTGTATATTTAATATCCTATACCTATTTTACATGGTTTTTAATTTTTTATTTCAGAAATTACATTTGCATTTTTTCCTATAAACAAGACATTTATTATTTAATTTGAATTTTTATAGGCAATGACTTGGCACAACAAAATTTGTATAATATTTGATTTAAATTTTAATAGTTAAAAGCTATATTATTTGAAATAATGAAAATTAAAATATCCCAAAAGCCACTAAATCTTAAGATTAAAGGGTGACTATTTACATTGACAAAATTTTTAAAATAAGCTTTGATATGCCTTAAAAAACTAATTTTGGATTTTATTACTTTATTAGAATATGTCCAATTATTTATATTATTTTTTGTATGATATAATATTATACTTACCATTTCACCCTTAATTTAATTTCCACACCAAACACAATAACAAAAAATATAAAACACTTGATCGAATCAAATATTTTCTTTCTACCACTTTAAAACACGTCTAATTTATAATTTATCTTCCGTTTTCTTGTGTGAATATCAAGAACTGATTAGCTAACGCCTTTCGTTGTTTTAATTTATACCCCGTGAACCTATCGGGCGCCAGGAAAAATACCCCATGAAAAATTACCCCGGAAAACAAACCCCATGAAAAAATTCCCCAGGAAAAAATACCCCACTGAAAAAATACCCTCGGAAAAATACCCGCAAACTCATTTACGAGTGTCTCAAACATTTAGATTCAAATTCGTTAATATTTTTTTCCATACATATGTCGAGTAAATATAATGATTTAATGATAAAGGTATTTGATGTGGTGAGAAATAACACAAACACTAAAAGTAACTGTCATTGCACCACATAAAAAGGCAAACAAAGGCGCAGCTTCTTTATGTGTTAATTGTTATTATTTAATGTTATAGGTATTGGTATTATACATTGTAATATTATTTACAAAAGATAATAGATAACATAATCACTCTTTTCTTGCAAGACTCATTAGGGTTAGGGTTGTCATTAAAATAAGATTACAATTACCTTTCTCAAATGGTTATTGTTTACAAGACTAATGGAATAACTAAATAGATAGCAATTAACAGATTATCGGAATGCGAAGCTTAAATAGATACCATTGGATTGGTAATGCAAAATTTTCGAATTACCGTTTGGTTATTTTGCGGACTATTTTTTCCGGGAGTATTTTTTCAGTGGGGTTTTTTTTCCTGGGGAATTTTTTCACGGGGTATATTTTCCAGGGTATTTTTTCCGCGATTCGAAATGGAAAAATGCAAGTCTGGACAAGTTTTCACGCTTATAGACAAGCTTGGCGATTTACGAATACTGCATAATATTCGGATTTGGTTTAAAAAAATGCAATTATTTATTTACAAAAAAAATATCAAATATTAACAAAAATTTAAAATAAGGGTTTATTTGTTAATAAACGATTTTATTTAATATCGCTCGACCTGTATAGTTGTTTATTGTTTGTTTTTAATCTTGCAATAGCTTTTTGAACTACTTCTACTCAACCGATTCTTACAAAACTTTCCGCACATATTTTAGGTTTCCATGAAAATATTATATTATCATATTTTATGTTTAACCCCACAGTATCAACCCCTGAGCAAGGGTGAGAGCTACCCTTAAAAATTTTAAATTAGAAGGAGATCAAGTGATACCTCGTTTTAAACGTCTTTTTATCCTGAATTGAATGTTGCAGTCGTAGAGTAGAGGTAATTCTAGTCAAGTGAAAAACTAATAACCAAAAAATAGAAAGTATAGGTAAAAATATTTCAGAGATATCCTAACCTCTGGAACATTTAACAATTAAAAATAAAAACGTGGGGGCGCAAGTTCGCTAAAAAAATATTTTAACCTACATCCCCACGTTTAAAATTAATTGTTAATTTTTAAAGAGGTTAGAATCTTTAGAAAGTCATTTTCCCGTTATTAGTACACCAGATTTTATTTAAAGTAGTAGTTTAACTTAAAAATATTATTTATGTATATTATATGCAAATATTAATAAAATTATTAATTTCATCTCTAAGTGTTTAATGAAACCTTAAGTTAAAACTGTATGAAAATTTAAATTGTCGTAGCACCAAAATAAATATTTCTTACATTGGGTCGGGTGAATAAAAACAAGTGAACGCTTTTACCCGTCAGTCCGAAAGTGAATACTTGTTAATCCTTAACAAACTAAATGTGGCCACTAAGTATTTGCTTGAAACTTGACAAGTAAAGGCATTTACTTTTTTTCATTCCATAGTTCGACGACAACCATAGCGAAGCGTATACGGGCAGCAGTAGAACGGTCACTGGAAACACACCGACCTCAAAGCGGCAAGTCAAGCGACCTAAGTTTCCGAGAACTAAAACCCGAGCGAGCAGTTGAGAACCGAAAGGCGACAAACAGCAAACTAGTTAAATATTTGAATTATTTAATCCTCTCTCTATTTTTATTCACCCTGCGCATTATTATTTTTTTAACATTTTTTTTATATTTTTTTTTCTAGATGTTTAAATTTTTTTTTGTCAAACCTTCAATTTGCGCCCTATTGCGGTGGAGCCTGCGTGCGTAGCACGCGTTGCACGCCCGATTACGAGGGGCCTGCATTTTATGATTGCTCAGACAATGATTAGAAATTGTTTTAAAATACGACAAGTAATAGCTTGCATAGAAATTAATTTGACATTATTAATGCGCTGAATATATGTAAATAACATGTCAATGCAACGAATTAACCTGTAAATTGTTACACCGGTTTATTTTGTATCTACATCGCTTCTGCTACTACATGAACGTAACACAGATAGGGTTTTAAATTTAATACAACTCACATCAATAAATCAAACGGACATAACGAACGACGAACGTTTACTGACACGACTTGACAGAATTACCATACCAATATGGCGGAGATGATTCTCTTCTTGGCGTGTCCTTTCCCCACTAGCTCAATGAATCGAACATACAAGCATATTCCATTACAACATATATATTTTGCATAAAAGTGGGTTATGAAAATTTAACGAGATGATGAGAGCACTATCGAGCGAACAAAAAGGCAATCATCTGTTTGACTATTGAAAATTTTAGGTTATTACATTGTTAAGGTGAAACAGATGCAGCATTGTAAAATAGTTTGCACGCCTTTTAGACTTTCTTTATAGGAAAATCGTTTCCATCTGCGGTTATTTAACGTCTATTATTCAAAACAAAAATTCTATTTTGTTCGTGTTTTTTGATAAGCTAGTGAGAAAAAAATCGTAATTGGTCACGAATAACAAGAAGTGTATTGTCTAATACAATGAGATATATTTTAGGGAGACTACGTAAAAACTAAGCTGACCGCTTTCTCCTTTCTCACCGCTCCAAAGTTAAAAACCGAGGTGAAGTAGAATCCATACAGGAAATCCACAGCGCAATTTCATAAGTGAACCACTTTCTTTTTTTTTGGTTATTACAATTTTGTTTTCTTTGCCATCAGCTCGAAGGAGTATGAATACTTATTACAACTGTACGAGGCTGGTTTGACGGAAGTGTGACTTTTCAAAAGTTGGCAACCCTAACGTGACGATATTATGTTGCATACTTCAGCCATCTTTTAGAAGCCTACTGTCAATATTTCGTAAAAATCCGTCAGTTACTTTATGTTTGACAGTCAATCAAACAAGACACGTTTTGTATTTAATTAAAAATGGATAAAAAGGAATTTCGTGTTTTAATAAAACACTATTTTTTACCCGGAAAAACCATCAAACAGAAGAAAAATTACGCAAATATTACAGCGAATCTGCTCCGTCCCATGGAATGGTTTACAAGTGGTTTGCTGTTTTTAAACTGCCATATGAGCACGGAAGATGCGGAAAGTCCAGGACCGTCGAATACGGTTACCTCACAAGAAACAATCGATAAAGTCAGTTCCATCATAAAAGTGATCGTCGAGTGCGCAATAAACTGCGTATTTCAACGGAATGGGTACATAATATCTTGCATCAATATTTAAATATGAAAGAATTAAGTACAAGATGGGTGCCGCGTTTGTTAACTGAAGAACAAACGCATACACGTGTTTCGATTTCAAGTGACTGTTTGGTTAAGTTGAAGCGTAATCCAAGAGAATTCTTTCGTCGATACGTTACCGTGGATGAAACATGGATTCACCATTATACACCTGAGACGAAAATGCAATCGAAACAATAGATGAACGTGCCCCTAAAAAGGCAAAAACCGTTTTTTCTGCCAACAAAGTTATGGCCACGGTCTTTTGAGACTTTCAAGGGGTAATCCTTATTGATTGCCTGCAAAAGCGTAGAACTATAACTGGCGAGTATTATTCGAACTTATTAACACGCTTTCATGCGAAATTAAGAAAGAAATGACATTTAAACAAAAAGAAAGTTCTTTTCCATCAAGATAACGCGCTCTCTCATTCGTCCGTTATTGCACCCAATAAATTAATTGAATTGGGTTATGAATTGTTGCCCCACCCTCTATATTCACCAGATCTGGCTCCAAGTGACTTCTTCTTGTTCCAAAACTTGAAGAAGTGGCTCGGAGGACAGAGATTTTATACAAATGAGGAAGTAATGGAAGCAACGAATGCATATTTTGCAGTTTCCAAAAAAATATTTTTCTGAAGGTTTAAAAAAGTTCGAAAGCCGTTGGAATAAGTGTATAGAATTAAAAGGAATTTTTATTGAAAAATCACTCTTCCGCCAAACCACCCTCGTATTATATCACTAGAAGGATCTGAGTCAGAATCGGATTCTCCTGGTGCTATAACAGGTAGAACATTTTTAATCTAAAGATTTCCCATATGTCTCTCTCAATCATTTGGAATTATGTTTTCCATGTGCAAACAAAAATTTTACCACTTTGCAGGAAAACATCTTGATAGAGCCTCAAGCCATAATTTCTGAATCTCATCTTGCGTTGGAGATTCAGAACTTACTTACTTATTGTAATAATTTTTACAAAACTCCCATGCTACTTTAATAGAGTTTTAATGGCAATAGTATGGAGGCAATAGTAAAACCTCATAACTCTGCCCAATCAGGATATTATCAACTACATCATTTTTTTCACTTCACCTAAAAGGTTTAATTTTGTACCACAGTTGCTTATTGTAATTTTGCCCTCAATTTCGACCCTGTTCTGAACCAACCACTCCAGAATATTGATCCGGCTCCCCATCGAAATTTATAGTAATCGCGATACTAATTGCTTGAATCCAGCTAGCAAATAGTCGTAATTTTCCAAACACCCTAAATTACATATAGTATGTAAAATTGTACACGTTTTACCTTTAGTCTCGCACCCGATGACGGATACTAGAAACATTTTGATAAATTCATGTATCATCTAGATACACAAATCTGATATCTTCCCTTAAACTGTGCAACTGCAGAAATGTTCTCAGTTTAAAGTAGGTAAGTTTGGAGAGTTCTGGAACAACTCATTTCCCACATTTCCAAGGTCCCACATTTCTAAGACCTGCCATTTCCAAGATTACAGTGCCAAGGTTATACAATTGAAATGTTGAGACATTAACACAATTTAAAACGTCTCAAAGTCGCACAACTTAAACACTTATGTGTTACCACACCTAAGTTTTTAATGCTAACACAATAGAAAAAAAGAAAATGGTATGTTAATGTATTTATTTGTTTTATGAACAGTTTGATTTGTACAAGTGTAATAAGTTCATTACATGTATCTATTCAGATATATGGTTTGCTTTAAGAACAAACCATTTTGATTTAGTGCAAAAGGTCTTTTCCACTTCTGTTTTATTACACCTGCGTGGACGTGGTGCAAGTAATTCAGCGTATGTGCAGTGTGGTGCCCATCGTAGATGCTTTCTGTAGTGGATTATCAGATGGTCACCATCGGTAAATGATGGAATACTAACGCCTAAACCATTGCCAAGATGGACATATATTTGAGCACATGCACAGTGTGGTGTCCGTATGTCTGTCAATCTGGCCAGTCAGTCTGATCACTCAGCCTAGTCAGTGGCCACTCTATGTCGAACGATATTTTTCTGAAATAAAATTTTATTAGAAGGATTGATGTCAGTAGTTACGCTTACTATTCCTGTCTCATCACTCACAAACAGCACCTGTCAAAGAGCAGCATTACGAACGCGGATGACATCGTAAATTCCTCCAACCTCTTCGACAGTTTGTAGTGGCATTTCTAAACATACGACACGATTGTACCCACTTAGTATAATTCGACTTATAACATTATTCCAGTCAAGGCATAATTTCATAAGCCTAGTATACGTCCGGTCGAGCTGCTATTCAAGAAAACCCTCCGAATCAAAACGTAATTTAGAACGTATGGTACTACGGTTGTTAACTATAAAGGAAAAAGCGTAATAAAAAACAACAGTTGTAAAGGTAAGACATACCGTGAATGTGAGTTGCTCTCAACTTACAACTCGATGAGCGTAGAACAGCCAGTACCACCCAGCGATGATGAGGAATGTGGAGTTACCCGGGGCAGCCCTGTTCCCTGACGCCGTTGCTCTCAACACGTTGTGGACGGGTGGTGACATAGTGCGGCCAATAGTTATAGGGATTCCAGTTACAGTGGTTGTCTAATTCCTGAACTTCCATGTCTTCGTCGTTGTGGATGTCCAAAATGTATTGCAATCTCGTTCTCGTCATTACCATATTTGTCCTGGAAGTACTGATTACCGTCATCGTTCTCATGAACCCATGCCACCATTGTTGTCGTGTTGTTGTTTGCTATGGTCAAGTTTCTACGCGCTGTTGTCAAGTTTTTGTAGTTTGTTATTCAGAATGTCAAGTAGGTCCTCATCATCGTTGTCCTTTTCAACGATGACTTTGTTGCAATAGGTCTGTCTCGTAGGATTCGTTGTTGTCTCATTGCATCATTACTGTAATCATCAAAATTGTAACTATAGGCAGGATCCATAACAACGTCAGAGTCGTAATCATCAGCGTTGGGGTATTCGTTGCCATCACATGATGAACATAATGCCTCAACACTAGAAATGTCACTGTAATCATCATCATCACCGTCGGCGTCGTCTGCAACAAAAATTACGGTATTGCTGTCCTCGTCACTGACAGTGATGACTTCAGCGTTGGATAAGTTCATTATTATTGTATCATCGTCTAAATCGTCTGCTCGTACAGAATCAGTAGTTTGGGTATCCACATCCCTAGAAAAAGATGAAGAAATGAGAATTACCTTAGGTGAGGAAGAAACGAAGATAGCCTGAGTTGGTGTAGGTGTAATAAAGGCATGCGGTGTTGAAGTAAATCCAAAGCTATAATAAGTTGCCTGAGGCGACCTGAAATCTAAAAAAACATTTAAAAAACGTAAAATTGTATTTCTTACCTGGGACAATTAATCATTTCCAGATGAAAAAGAAGATGGTGAACTAGATGGAGAGTTCATGTTTGTATTGTTGTACTTGCTTAACTGCTGTACGAATAATTTGTACTGTTTTAGTTTAGCTAGATATAGGTGTTTCTCCCACTAAAAACAACGTTAACAATACTAAACAAAATTTCGTTTAGGTCTCAGGATGACAAACGATATCGTGATCAACATTAGCGTGGGAGAGTTGGAGATTTGCGGAATTGAAGATAGTCGATCCTTTAAGCAGTCTACTAGAGGTTGCTAGGGAAATGAATCTGTATGACCCAAAGGGTAGAAATAGTTCAGATACTGACACTTGCTAGCCTTGTGCTATATGTATATATTGTGTTTCTAATGAAACTAAGAAAAAAATTTATTTCCATTTAGTATCATATGCAAATCGATACAGTCTAGATCATCCGGGTTTGTAGATTTCAATAATTTAGGAACATACGTAATCAGGTAGTTTTTAGTGGAATATACAGGGTGACCCAAACCCGATGGCCAAAACGAAAACAGCTGATTCTCTGGCCAAAGGGAACAAAAAATTGTTAATACAAGGTGTGTCTATTGTTGATGGTTTCCAAGATGTTAACTTTTTTAATTTTTCTATTTCGTGGACTTATTTTTAAATCACGCTGTATCTTCCAAACTAGAAGAGTTACAAGAAAACACATTAGGAGAAATTTGTAGAAGATGAAATTGCCTTAAAGAATATTGAATTCATTCGATTCAACATTTTTAATGACATAATGAATTCAGAAATGATTTTTTTTCAAATCCCAAGACAAATTTCCAAGAGGAATATTTTTACAATAGAGATGGATTTGATACATGGCCGATAAAGGAAAAACTTCCTTTTTTCATAAGCTTCACAACGATATGAAAAAAACTTATGGTTGACGTACTAATTACTGAATTGTTACAGAAATACACCTCAGGAAAAACTTTTAGAGCATAAAATTACCTTCAAAAATATGGTAGAGTAGATGAGAATTGACGATTTGTCCCTCACTTTTCAATCAATCTGTACATTTACGGCAAGAAATACGTCTCCTTTACTGATATCTTTTCATCACCATGAACGACTTGAATTAGTAAGTTAGTTGTCAAAATTTGTTTGCTATTACAGTTTTGCTGATTTCAATACGAGTTCTTTCTTGTAGTATATTGTAATTTAGTTCTATGACGCGTTCTGTTATTGATTATTATATTGTCTTGTTAGTGTGGTTTCCTTCCTGAAGTCATGTTTTCAATGAAGAAATCCGATATTCATATTTGATGGTGTTGCCAAGGAACAGTGAGGCAACTATGCACGACTTCTCCATTCTCCAAAAGTATCTTGAATCCGTAGTGAATCTTCCTATCACTTGAAATGTTTAATCTCTACTTTCCGTATTGCAGAACCATTTGACCACTATCTGCTATGTCTAGACCTAAAGTCCTCTTCTTCAATTCAGTTGTGACATTAGAAAATTCCTAATTGTTCTGGATGAATATTATGCCTGTTATCTGTTGTTACCATACAAACATTAACTTAATGTGATGAAACCATATTGCTCATATGATGATTCATGTCTCAGGGATTGATAAAGATCACTGAACATATGACATCATAAAAATGATTTCGAAGAACGTATTCTCGAATTGAGATAACATTACTAACTAATCCGCATAGATACTCATAAATCGAACTCTACGTATAGCAGACATTCTCTCACTAATTCGTATTGTTTAGCAAATGATTTCTGATGGAAGACTCTTCTCTTGAGCATTGCTCAAAATCACTGAGATGATTCTATCTTGGGAATCAGTCGTCATCTAACCTAATTTTGATAGTAAATTATCGCATCAAATGAGCATTCAACTTTACGATCTGAAACACATTCATACATAGACACGAACTCTATTGAATCTTTTCTCAGTATCTTGTCGAATCTTATGATTAAAGGAAATGTTTGTCATTCTATGCCAATTCAAGGAATATCATGCATCTACTTCGTAATATTCTCAATATTTCATACGTTTGAATCTTATGAAAAATCATTTATCATAATTCTAATATCATTAAATTTGAAAATCATGAATTTGTCTGAAATGATAGTTCAATAATTCAATAATTCATTTACATTGATATTTTCTTTAATCTAGTTTGTAGATACATGATTTAAAAATAAGTCCACGAAATAGAAAAAATTAAAATAGTTAACATCTTGAAACCATCAACAATAGACACATGTATAACAATTTTTTTTTTTGCCAAATGAATCAGCTGTTTTTGTTACTTCACATAGATATATCATTATTATATATATATTATATATATATATATATAATATATATATAGAAATATTTAGTGAACGAACAGAAGTTCAATTTAATAATCATTAATTGTATTTTTTTAATTAACTTTTAATAGTACATACAGTAAATTTAATAGTGAGAACTATTTCATTTTATCTGAGCTATCAGCAAAGTCAAATGATTCAAATTAAGTCATGTAACTTCTTTACGATGTATTATAATTATTTTAACAGAATGAAATACATAATTTTTGTAATGTATTAGAAATTGATTTAGTTTCTCACTGACAACACGTGACTGATTGTTAATTTTATTTGCTGTATCAACTAGTAAAGATTAACATCAGAACATTGGTTTAGTGAAGAACAAGTTCAATTTAATAATAGACATCTACAAAGTTGACTGTCAAGTATTAATCTTTTACTGTATGTACTTTAAAAGTTAATTTTAAATAAAATACAGATTAAGTTATGAATTGAATTTGCTTCACTAAACCTTCTATAGTCTATCATAAATTAACAATAGTGATACGTGTAAGTTCAAGATCACAATATTAATTCATATTATGTACATACTTTAAAAAGTTAATTTTAATATTTATATATTATTATATATATATATATATATATATATATATATATATATATATATATGTATATATATATATATATATATATATATATATATATATATATATATATATATACAGGGTGTTACAAAAAAGTAGGCTAATCCGTTAACCACATATTCTTTGGGACAAAATAAGGGGACTTTTTTTATGTCACTTTTCATTTGAACGCTTCCTTTTCGATATACAGGGTGTCAAACTTCACTTTATAGAAGTGTATTTTTTATTATCTCTGGTGTGTTTTAAGACATCCTTTTCAAATTTGGTACAAATCTTACTCTTTTCTAAGTGCACCTTCTGTATGATTTTAAATAAAACATTCAAAGAACTAATAGAAAAATAAGAGGGGTGTGTTAACCTTTAACCCCCCATTTTTTTCTGACGAACGCCTATGAACATCGCATAATTTTTTATAGTAGTTTGGTGATTTATCTAACTTTTTTGGCTCTTGTAAACTTTTGATTTGATGCTTCCTTTATGACATACTTTTAGTTATTCGACTAGGTGTTGCAATTTTTTTAACAATTTTTTTATTTTATTAATCAGAATAAATTCATAATAATAACTTAAAACAATCAATTGTGCTAATAATTATAATACGACGTTGGATGCAAATAATTAAATTAAATGTTCGCGAATGCACCTTAGGGCTCTTTTTATAACTGAAAACCGAATATTTTGGAAAATATTCGGTTTCAATCTAAATACCTCTGCACCTTCTGCGATGCGATCCCTCAATTGATTTTGATTTACTATTATTTATTATGCAAAATAAATTTAAAAATAGGCTTATTCTAAGTTCGTAACAATATCTGTCAATTACTTCTCTTGTGTTTTAGCTTTATTCGCAACGGTTTCAAAGATATTTGAGTTTGAAAATTCGGCTCATTTTTAGTTTTTTCTAAATAACTACGAAAGTTGGCAACACTGATCAAAACTCAAAACGTCATTTGATTGGTCTTGAAATTCTACCCAATATTGCTAATTTAACCGACTCTGTGACTGTTATAATAACAAAGTTACCCATAGAAGCTTAGTTAAAAATAAATCCATAATGGCTTAAAACAATCAGTTGAGTTAATAATTCAATACTACGTCGCATACAAAAAAAATTAATGTTCGATGCGTCCACAGCCTTCGCGATTGCACCTTTTTATTTTTTTAAATAGTTGAAAACCTAATATTTTTTATACGTCTTGTCAAATGTTTGTCAAATTAATCGCTGTAAAAGTTTCGAACGACTATTGAGTTCAAACGCTAAACTGAATAATAAGGTATGTCCAATACAGAGAATATTTTGGAATTTTCTGAAATGACTGATGTGATTTTAATTATGGGTAAGATTTCAAATAAAATCTCTAGATTGTACATTTTGAATAATCATTCTCACTTTAGGAAAATGTGATTCTAATGCTAGTTTAGCTTCAAGGGGTTATGCAGAAATGTATCCAAATCGGTATCACCCAAAAAGGAAATTTTTCTTAAGTTTAGTACGCCGCCTAAGAGACACTGGAAAATTCAAACAACAACGAATAGGAACATGTGGATGGCCACGTAAAATTACACCAAATCAAGAGGAACAAATTTTGCAAATAGTTGAACAAAATCCGGGTACTAGTACTAGGATTATAGCTCGACAGATTGGAAATGATATAAATTCGACAGACATGCATAGAATTTTAAAACATCACTCATTACATCCATATCATATGCATAGAGTACAGAACTTATTGTCGCAAGATTTTCAGGCAAGAAACATCTTTTGCAACTGGCTCTGTAATGAAAATAACCGTAACCGCCGGTTTGTTAGATCCATTTTATTTTCGGACGAAGCTACCTTTACGCGAAATGGTATAACGAATATCCACAACACCCATGTTTGGGCAGATGAAAATCCAAGAGCTGTTGTAGGGACTAGTCATCAAGTAAATTTTAAAGTAAACGTGTGGGCAGGAATTTTAGACAATTTTCTTTTAGGTCCGGTATTTTTGCCACCAAACTTTAATGCCGAACATTTTTTTTTACGAAATGAGTTTACAAATTTACTTGATGACGTACCTATAGTTATTCGTCAAAATATGTGGTTTCAACTTGACGGAGCTCCGCCACATTATGGCAATAATGTTTGGAACCACTTAAACCAATATTTCCCTAATCACTGGATTGGTCGGGGACAGGATGCGCCTATTCATTGGCCACCTCGTTCCCCCGACTTAAATCCACTGAACTTCAGTTTTTGGGGATTCATGAAAGATTTTGTTTATACGGTTCCAAAAATAAATCAAAATCAATTGAGGGATCGCATCGCAGAAGGTGCAGAGGTATTTACATTGAAACCGAATATTTTCCAAAATATTCGGTTTTCAGTTATAAAAAGAGCCAGAAGGTGCATTCGCGAAGGCGGTGGATACATCGAACATTTAATTTAAATATTTGCATCCAACTTCGTATTATAATTATTAGCACAATTGATTGTTTTAAGTTATTATTATGAATTTATTCTGATTAATAAAATAAAAAAATTGTTAAAAAAATCGCAACACCTAGTCGATTAACTAAAAGTATGTCATAAAGGAAGCATCAAATCAAAAGTTTATAAGAGCCAAAAAAGTTAGATAAATCATCAAACTACTACAAAAAATGGATGCGACGTTCATAGGCGATCGTCAGAAAAAAATGGGGGGTTAAAGGTTACCACGCCCCTCTTATTTTTCTATTAGTTCTTTGAATTTTTTACTTAAAATCATACAGAAGGTGCACTTAGAAAAGAGTAAGATTTGTACCAAATTTGAAAACGATATCTTAAAACACCAGAGATAATAAAAAATACACTTTTAAAAAGTGAATTTTGACACCCTGTATATCGAAAAGAAAGTGTTCAAATGAAAAGTCACATAAAAAAAATTTTGTCCCAAAGAATATGTGGTTAACGGATTGGCCTATTTTTTTCTAACACCCTGTATGTATATCTATATATATATATATATATATATATATATATATATATATATATATATATATATATATATGGAATGTGTGTGTGTGTGTTAACGTTATGTAGGAGCTAATTATCGAGAATTATATATGTAATGTACTATTATAGTGTGATATACAGAAAAAAAATTAAAAAATGAGTATTTACAATTTTTTTATTAAAAAAGTGTACAAGATGTACTGCATTACGTAGTTAACGTATAAATAGTATACATTAGGCAGAGTACAGATACATGATGATTGGCATTAATAGTAACAAACTGGCAGCACAGCAGGAAGAGCAGGATGTTCTACATGTTCAATAACGGACTGGGTCACAAATTTTCTGATTTAATCCGCATTCTCTCTGCCCTTGACGTAAATAGTATTTGTTGAACGTATCAATCGACTGAGAATGTTTTGAAATTGGTGTGGTGGTGTTTGCTCCTCTTCCCATTCTATACAATGTTAGTTATGCATTAACGTAATAGCTTGTCGGCGAGTTTACGCATCTAACGTATGACATGGACACGGCGGTTTAAACACACAGTGAACAACTTGTGTTCTTTCATTGTAAAAGCTTTTGAAATCTTAAACCCTTGTACATCTAGCGTGATGGGCATTGTATTACAGATTTCTTACTGCTTTAGTTAAGGCGTTGTACGTAACTAAACGATCATGGAGTATAACAGTATGCTGTCGTATTGACAGGTATGTTGGCGCATGTTTCGAATTCTACACGAAGTACCAATGCTTTAGAGTGTGATACCTCTTTTCCATTCGAGAGGTCTACCACTCTCAATGGTGCGAGTCTCGTAAATTGACCAGGTGTGAGTACATTGATAAATTGATAAATCCATCAGAATCTTTGACTGTCTCATAAATATGTTTATTCACACCCGCGATTTTGTATGACCCTGGTGGTATTGTAATTTTACCTTTTCAAAATACAAATTGGTTATTTTTTGAAGTAACATTTTGTTAAAGATTGAAGGATGCAGAGCTCATTGTCAAAAAAAAAAGGGGGTTAAAGCCGACTTGCAAGGTATAACTTTTGCCAGTAAATATAAATGTGTACGACAGTACGGCTACATAACAACTACTGACAAGCAAAACGCGTTCTCCTATAAAAATCATAACACTAAATGACCGCAATTGTATGTATGGAAGTATTGAACCTTGGTAAAGTTATAATCAAAATATGTATTACGTTTGATGTAAGGGGTCCAGTGTATTCCCTTGTTATTTTGATCATCCAAATTCACAATACCGCATTCATATGGATTCGTGTAGGTAAATCATCTCGCATATCCCTCTAAAATAGGGATTTTTAATTTTTCAACAAAGCTCAAGGCGTGATGTGACAGCTTCAGTGGGAGTTTTTTGAATACGGTTGTAAATATAAGCTTAAACCTCGCTGATATGGTTTTATATATAAGCTTAGCCTTTTCTTAAAGCGGCTGCTTCCATTAATTGATTGTGACGTTTGGTTACTTCTAACATTTTTGACGCAGCGTTTTCATCAGTAACCGCTTTTGCAACTGCAGCTGCACCACCACCCAAAGAACCGAAAGCTCCTAATGCTGCAAATAGGGGAATGAGAGGTATAAATCCCACACATGTTGGTATTGATACTGTTCTCTTCTTAGGCGCCAAGATTTTTATTTGTGTTTTAAAACGTTTAAGGTTTGTTGTATCGTGGATTTTAAATTGATCGAAGTTTACCACCAACACGACGTAAAAAGGACTGCATTGTTAAACGAAATTGCTCTATTTCTCTGAGAACGCGTTCTTGGTCGTGATTTGCTTCCCATTCCCATTGTCATTTTTTTCTTTCATAACACCGGCTGTAGGTAAACGTTTAACGAACGAAACGTATTCCAAGCTTTTTCTTGCAAAATCTTATCCGCTATGTGATGATTTTTTAGATCGTTGACTGGGAATGTGCTATCATGTTCTTTACACGCTGTATCCAATTCGCGACCTAGTCGTTCTGGTAATCGGGTACCCGGTTCACCGAATCTGCATATGTAACTCCACGGGTAACTTCTTTGTTAGGGTATAAGAACTAAAACTTTCACTAACTGATATATTATGCCTAACGAAGCACAGAGTTTCTGTCTGAAAGCTTGCGCAAAATAAATAAATAATTCACACCATTTTCCCAAAGAAAGTATTATTTATTTATTAAGGCGTAATCCAAAAACTTTTTCTTCTGATTGCACCGAGTGCAACACTTCATAATGCACTGACTGACAATTTAGTACTAAACTATGTAATATCACAGTATAGATATATGCGTTAGCTATATATCTATACTGTGGTAATATGTATGTCATGTATATGAGCACCATACATATGTGGATGGCATTTCATTCCACAAGATGCTGAATTACCTAAACATAATTATGACATCACTTTTGATAAGAAATAATACACTAAACATAGTAGTCTACTAAATGGGGATTGTAAACGAATTATAATCGCCAGTCCATCTGGCTGTGGAAACACAAATGATTATGATTATGAGATGATTATTAAAACACCCAAATGGCTTACGTTTTGAAAATTTATATGTATACTGCAAATCTTTATATCAACTCACGTACTTATGAAATTTACTGACGCCTATAAAATAAATCTGTTATTTCGAATATAGTCATAGTAGTGATGTTACATCCCCTAGTGATTCCCGTAAAAATTCAATGATGATTTTTGATCATGTAGCATGTCATAAACAAAATAAAATTAGAGATCATTTCTGTTTTGCCAGACACCAAAATAATGATTGTTTCTACCTGTGCCAAACGTATTCATCTATTACAAAACAACTTATACGTGATAATGCGAATTTACTTGTTCTTTTTCAACAAGATCGCAATCTTAAACATGTGTATGATGATCACGTTAATGAAGATATGTCATTTGATAGATTTAAAGACTTGTGTTTACGTTGCTAGCGTGACAAATTCGGATTTCTCGTGATTGATAAAGAAAGTGAGGTTAATGCGAGGCGTTTCCGTAAGGGATTTGACTGTTACATTGAATTATAAATACTGTAATTTTAGTGTAAACATGCATTAGTAATGGAGGGGCGCTTAATACAATACATTTTGCTCGCTCACAAGAGTGTGTAACAGAAATAGGTTAGTTTAAAGCAAGATACTGCACTTACTAAACATGCAATGGAGGCACACTTTAAATCTATAAAACACCCATTATAGCAATGGATTACTGCAAAATATGCTTCTCTCGTCAAAGCTGAATGCCCAGAATTCAGAAAATCTCAGTCCACTGCACTTTAAAATGAAACATTTTTACATAAAAATCCTAAAACCTCTAGAATGCGAAAAGCACCACTTACGCTTGTTCTTAACACCATCCTGCAGAAGAAACTATAATTGCGGATACCGCACATGATGACGAAGTTGAGATTCCTACTTTAGACCAATTGAAATGAGAACTGTTAGCTGCTCGATCTCAACCGGCTTTTGAAGAGTACCTCAATCAGTTTGAAGGACTAGCGAAATGTTACGCCGAAAGTATATTTAGAGATCTCTAACACGAGTATGACTTAGCATACGGCGTTCACTTTACTCTCGACGCAGATTAACGTTTTATTGATGATGCTGAATTAGATCTTGTTGGACAGAATTTGCCAATACACGCACAATATTAGGTCAGGTTAGGTTAGATTAATACAAGCGCCATTTAGGTTAGGTCAATACACGTACAATATAAAATTTTAGGTTAGGTCAATGCTCGCGCATTAACCTAACCGAGAGGGAAGAGAGAGAAACGGCATACACACTAACTGTCTTCAAATACCAAAGTATCACTATCCATTAAACTCAGTAAGTTATAGTCGTGTTTTTAACATCTTTATAAACACCAAGTATGTGTATTTTTAATTCTTCTTAAACCCTATGTAAAGCAAGATATTTTAATGAATATTCTCTTTATTATTTCGTAAATGACGCAAACTGTTACATTCACCATATCCTAAGTAACCAAGTGTCTGCACAAAAATATTTTGTCACTCTGCCATAACATTATCATATATCATGCGAGTGTACTTTAAATGAAAAGAATCTTATCCTCTTTAGGGGGAATAACTTAATATTACTCAATCACATGACTCTACCTATAGGAAGGTTGCCTCCCAGGTTGATGAATCCGAACTCTAACGATCGCGTTCATGCTTTTTGTATATGAACGAAAAAATTGATAATTTCAATGTTTACAATTTTTACTCACAAAACTTATTCAATAATTATTAATTACACCAGGAACGACAGTTTATTTTGCCTTTTTGTCCATTGTAATGCATTCCTCATAGTTTAAAAATTAATTTCATCAGAACTTGGAGTTCGATAATGTTAAGAACCTTAGAATTGTAAAAATATCGATTAACTTATAAAATACTAGGGGCCGTCCATTTTACATACTAGGAAAAGTTTACATCCCCTCAGTAACGTCAATTTCGATTTATAAATTTTACTCAACGTGTTATTAAAACAATACGTAATGTATTACATATCTCCTACAATTAGACAATATGATTTTTCACGAAAGTTTTAAATTTTGAAAGGTACGTCCTTCACCTCTCCCAAGGTTTCCATTGCTCAATCTCATGCAAACCGTTTTTGTACGAAATAAAAGTTCCTTATGACTATTAACTGTTTATTTTATAAACAACTTTGAAATGTAAATAACATTAAGAAGAAATATGCTTTAATTTCTGATGCTACTCGAGATATGCATTAACCACCCAGGAGGTGTAAAAAACCTTTCTGTAATTTTCCATTTAAAAATAAATTATTTAAGCTTAAACTTAACTTAAACTTAACTTAATCTTCACGCCATTCCCTTGCGGGGTAGGCAAAACAATCCCTGCCTCTTATTTATTTTTCATTCACAATCTTTCGTCATGCTTTCCTATCTGCGCATACCTCCCTAGCTTCCGCAAGATTCATACATAGTCTCAGACATGCCCTTTTGTTTTTAGAACTCCTTATCTTTCTTTCCTTTATCATAGATTCTACTATATTCAGCCAAGCTTTACGCGGCCTACCAGGCCCGGCCTTTTCCCTAACCTCACCCACATATATTTGTTTCGTTAATCTTGCGTTGTTCATTCTCTCAATGTGGCTAAACCAACGTAATGTACAACTTTTATATCTATCCATCATCGTTTTTTCCTCACCACACTCCCTCATTATGCATTCATTTTTTATCTTGTCCCTTCTCGTTTTACCACATGCGCTTCTCAGAAATCTCATACCCACGGCATTTATTTTTCTTTCGTGCTTTTTTTGACATACCCATGTCTCACTTCCACACAGTAGTGATGGGACGAATACGCCATTATAGATTGCTCGTTTCGCAGCTAGGCTCATGCTTTCATTTCTCATTACCGTCCACATACTTCCAATCACTTTCCTTCCAGCATTGACCCTTCGTCCAACTTCGCTCTCAATTGTACCATCTGCAGTAAACATTCTACCGAGATATACCAGCTCGTCCACTTGCTCCACGATTTCATCTTGCAGAGTAAATACTCTACTCTCCTTTCCACCTTCCCGATTGAACACCACAATCCTAGCTTTGTTCACGTTTACCTCTAGGTCCATGCTCTCACAGACTGTATCAAACTTCCTCAGAGCGGTTTGCAGCTCATCCGCACTGTCACTTAATAATACTGTGTCATCTGCATACACCAGGAGTCGTAAATTTACGTCGCCAACCATTACACCATTTGTATCGTTACATGCTTGTCTAAGACATTTATCCATGTATACATTGAACAATCACGGTGACATCACACAGCCTTGTCGCACTCCTTGTTCAATATCAATATCAATCAGTATTCTTCCAAATACTTTACCAGGTACGCTGAGCAAGCTTATTCCTCTGTAGTTCTTACAATCACTCTTGTTCCCCTTACCCTTATACAATGGTACAATGATCGCGCTCTTCCAATCACTCGGCATTTTTCCACACATAAGGCATACATTAAATAATTCACGCAATCTTCGTATAAACTTTGCACCACCATACTTGAGCATTTCACCAGTGATTTCATCTACGCCTGCTCCCTTGCCGTTTTTCAACCTTCCTACCGTTTCCTCTACCATCCAATTCCAATATCCTTCTCAGTTTCATTCATCATTTCTTCTATATTCTCCTTATTTAACCCTTCAGTCTTACGTTCCTCACTACTGTACAGCTTTCCGAAATACTCTTGCCAGCATTTCCTCACTTCACAATCGTCCCATACTATTTGGTTTCTATCATTCATCACTCCTGCAGCGTGCTGTTTTGGGCCACGTTTTGTATTTTTGACCCATTTCCCTCAAAATCATTCTGCATTTTCTCTACTTCTACAGCCATCACTTCCTCTTTACTTATTCTCACTGCCTCCTTCGCTTCTTTGTTTCTTAATCTGTACACCTCATACAATCGTTTCTTCTCAGTCTCATTTTTTGCAGCAATCATTGCCATGTACGCATCTTTTTCTTACTTACTGCCTTTTTACCGACTCATTCCACCAAGCACATTTTTTCTGTCTACCTACAATCATTCTTCCACATATTCGCACGGCACAATTGACAACAGAGTTTTTCAAGTTTATCCATGCACTTTCAACGTCAGTGTCTTTTATTTGTTCGTTCCACACTGCTTCATTCACATTCAACTCTTTATTCACAGCATCTGCGTATTTCATTCTCGCACAATTATCCACTAGTTTGTTAACCCTAATTCTGGACGTTCACACTACGTTTGCTTTCTTTCTCGACACCCACTTTTGCCCTAAACACACTCTCGATACAACCAAAAAGTGGTCCGATCCACACTCCGCTCCGCGCATTACTTTTGTGTCTTTCACCAGGTTTCTAAGCCGTTCATCATACACTATCAAGTCTATCATACTTTTAGATTCGCACAGGATACATACAGGCTTCTCTCCACACAGATGTTCAGCAGGTGTTCACCATTCTCATTGATTCTTTGGTCTCCGAACTTTCAAACAGGTTCACTATGTTCTCCTGTACACCACCCATCCGTTCATATCCCCAATATAATCACTCTTTCGTTTCGCTTACATACGTTCAACACGTTCTCCAGTTCATTCCAGAAGTTCTCACGCTCCTGGTATCTTTCTCCATTCACCGGTGCATAGCATGCAATAAGAAAAATTCTTCGAAACTCCACTTTCATTCTAACCCATATTACCGGAGATACCATGTCTACTGTTTAACACATCTTTTCGCTCTTTCACTTATGATCACCCCAACTCCTTTTGCGCCATGCACTTCTGTCTCAACTCCTGACCATAGTGCCAGGCTGCCATCCTCCATCTCCACAGCATCCTTTCCTTTGCGCTTTGTCTCCGATACACACAGAATATCAAGGTGTCTTTCATACATTACATTCGAAATTTCAAATTCATAATTATTCCTTATACACTCAAATATCATTATTAACGACACCATACGATACTTAAAAATTATCAATGGTGTAACACTAGCCATACTTCGTAAACTTATACTTAAAAGAAAATTCTCGTGCAGAAATACTCTTACAAAATTCGAAAAATACGTTAACAATAACCGAAAACACTCTCACAAAAAGGGAACTACACTTATAAACATAAACAAATACGTTCTTATTAACAATTAATTAATTATAATAATTAATTCATAGTGACATTGTATCATTCTTAATTAAAACGTTGTTTTACTGTTTTGGTAAAAATTGGGCCCATGAAGGTATTCAAATTTTTTTAGGGTACAGTAGGCAAAAATAACAAACTACTTCGACAAAATTCGAAGTACTAATGCAAAGCTTAAATGTCTAGTACACATGGCTCAACAACATTTTTAACTGAGTTACTTAGTATATTTTTTTATAGGTAAACACCAAATTTTATGACTTCATTTAGTTATACGGTAAGGTATTGTAATAATTGAAACAGATCTTTTATTAGACAGTAAAAATATCATAGTTAATAATGATTGTGTAATGTTGTGTTATATTGTTGTGTAACGCTGTGTTGCGTTGTGTAGTATCTCGTTAAGTTGTGCTGTGTTGTGTAGTATTGTGTTACGTTGTGTTGTGGAGTATTGCGTTATTTTGTGTTATATTGTGTTGTGTTGTGTTGTGCTGTGCTGTGCTGTGCTGTGCTGCGCTGCGTTGCGCTGCGCTGCGCTGTACTGTGCTGTGCCGTGCCATGCCGTGCTGTGCCGTGCCGTGCCGTGATGTGCCGTGTACTGTGCTGTGCTGTGCTGTGCTGTGCTGTGCTGTGCTGTGCTGTGCTGTGCTGTGCTGTGCTGTGCTGTGCTGTGCTGTGCTGTGCTGTGCTGTGCTGTGATGTGCTGTGCTGTGCTGTGCTGTGCTGTGCTGTTCTGTGCTGTGCTGTGCTTGCTGTGCTGTGCTGTGCTGTGCTGTGCTGTGCTGTGCTGTGCTGTGCTGTGCTGTGCTGTGCTGTGCTGTGCTGTGCTGTGCTGTGCTGTGCTGTGCTGTGCTGTGCTGTGCTGTGCTGTGCTGTGCTGTGCTGTGCTGTGCTGTGCTGTGCTGTGCTGTGCTGTGCTGTACAGGAATACCATTTCACTGTATTCCTCATTTGAAAAGTGATAAGGCATGATTTAATTGTAATTACATTAATTCTAAGCAGATGATAAATTGTATTTACATTCAAATAATGTTTGAAACAAATGACATGAAACGTCAAATAAGACACATTTTCTCAGTTTATTGTGGTAATACTTGACTAGACAACCAAAATTGATCTTACGATTTTTACAGTGTGGATCTCATTTTGAACAACTGTAACCATTTTTGTTTGTCACCTCGTTATTTTATGTGCATTTTGTGCTATATTGTGTTCTTGTTCATTTATTAATGAGAATTGTTATTAAAAGTTTTGTTTTATGATAATTTTAAGACTTAAGCAGGTGTTAAGAGTATTCTCTTTACTTACTTTTACATTTTTCTTCAACACCCCTACATCTCCTCAGGGGTTAGGAATTGGGAAATTTGAACACAGTCATTTTTGCTTAAAATTGTTCAAAGAATACATATACGAATTTTTCGTAGTTCCCCCGCGGACACCCTGTATAACACTTTCGTAAGTAGCTGTAATGAGATCAGCTTTTTGAATAACCAGAACAATCTCATCGGAGTTGTTGTATGCGTTTGTCGTGTACGGATGATAAGTTCGACGATCGCATTCGACGATCATATCCTCGTATCTGACCCCGGTGAGTAAGGTTTTCAACGCTTCTTCTATATCGCCTTAATACTTTATACCCGAGATATTGTAGAAATTAAACATCGCCTTCGGTTAACAATGTGCTCTCGTCAGCAGATAGAGACCTACTGCTGAAAATCTTGAGAACCATACTTCTTCGGCTCCAATAAAACAGTCTCTTTCTCGTTACCAAAGTCTATTAATCGTCCTCCTTGATCAACCAATTTCAAGGTGATGTTATCTATACGTTGTGTAAGTACACGTAAATAAATGACTGTGGACGGCTCCATGATTAATTTCCCGGTTCAATGTGTACGTCAAACTCAAAGGTGATGTGCGACTGCTCACTGTTCCTGTATGCGCCTCCAGTTAAATTACACTCCACATGTACATTTATAGATTTAATTATTTGATCACCTATGTCAGATTGATGGGTGTGACCTGTCTTGTATAGGTTAGGAGAGAAACCAAGCATGCGTCCAATCGAATCCGCTTGTCTAAAGTCCACGTGATTTACAGATTTAACTTCACATTGTATTATTGCTTGCTCTTAAAATAGAGTCGACCGTGTTATGCGTGTTAATTTTACGCTGCAGAAATCAACAATTTCATATACACCACTTGGAATCGTAATCTTTTATGCTTGCCAGTTTGCGTAATATAGTAAAACTTGTTGTTACCCTATTTCGTATTGAATTGCGACCGTAGAATCCCAGCCAATCCTAATCCATACTGATATTTAGGATCAAATTCGATTGAGGGAAAATACGTTGCACTGAGCACGTTTCCCGCACCCGTCAACATGAACGTTTGGGACTACAAATAAACAAATAATATTGCAAGCTATTTATTATATAGAAACTCTAAGCATAATTGTCCACATAAATGTATTATAATTCTGCTCCTTATGCGATTATGTCCGAATTTTTAAATATAAATCGATATTTGCGAAAGGCTACACCCTAACTTTTCCGCTGAACTATTTAAGATTGCTATGGCGAAGGTTGGTAATCTCGTTACGTATTTACTGGAGGATCTGCAAGCTAAACCGATACTAGGTCAATTTAATGCCGAAGAACTACAGAAAACAGCTAATCCGGACATATTTCTCGTTGAGAAAGTGTTACCTCGTAAGGTTTGATGGCATGGTGTCGATAAATCACATGATTCCTGGATTAATAAATCAGATTTTGTATAGCATGTATATATTTTCATACACAGGGTTTTTCCAATTAAGACTTCAATGATTTATTAGGTAGCGCGATTGAAAATCTTTTTCTGGTGGAACTATCAAACGAATTTTGACAAAAATAGTTTTATCGGAAAATTAAAACATTGAGCTAGTTTTTTAGGCTGTTTTAACATTACATGTAAGAACAGTCTAAAAGTTATAAGCAATAGAAAATTTGAAGTTGATTTTGGTTTCTTTCACATTCTGATTTTAAATCTCTACAATTTTCTTCTCCTTTTCTAATACTTTTGCATTTTTTAAGTGAAATACATTACATATTATTCTACTATTGAAAACTGGATTAAAATTACTGTTTAGAAGGGTCAATTCCTACGGAATCGGCTTAAACTGAACAAGAATAGGGAAACTATAATATCACAAAATCACAAATATCTCGAAAACCATTGATTTTTCGATTTAGGTAAATCTCACAAATCGATCACCTCCTTGAAGGTTGGCATCTAATTTGGAATCACTGTATAGTAAATATTTATCATGACATGTATATATATATATATATATATATATATATATATATATATATATATATATATATCTGCTTCTTATACGTTTTAAATAATCCTATATCTAACTACGTAATCTCTAACACCTTTCAACTCCCTTATCTCATAATCCTTAATCCTGAAGCTACATATTTTAGATGCTAAAGCCACCCAATCCGTGATTATTTTGCCACTCACCTCGTCTTTCACTAAGCAAATTATTACACCTTGGAATGTTATATACGTTATGTGCGGAATAATCAGGAGTATCGAATCTATATTATTACATATAAGATTACATGCGTCCTCGCACTGCATCTCGTATACAAAGCTATCGGTATCCATATGCAATACTTTAATGCAATCGTCGTTGAATTGATGTTGCATGAAATTATAGTGCAAATCGTACAGTAATGTTTTATAAATATCTAAAATTGCCATTCCCACATATAGTGGCTTATTAAAGTAAATTTCCACCTTGGATAACTCGATAGTCATAAGCTCCTCATCAAATATTTCTCCACTGTGGAAATTCAGTCGAAAATGTAATAATTGGCCCCATACTTACCACTCCTCCTGGCAACAAGTTTAATAATTCTGTGATTTCTCACATTTTCCATAGTTTTGCCAAAATTAGCATTATTTAACAGCTTGTAAAATTTTTCTCGAATGGGTTAGTGGATTCTGCTTGCAAACTTATGCTTAAGTCTATATTTGATTTAAGCCAACATGTTTGGTTGAAGCTAATCGCACGATGAACTTTCTCAAGCCTGCTTGAAGGCACTGTTTCAAATTACGATAATGAATTACATACTTAGTCTTCGAATGACACGTTGTGAGCAGTTTCCTATTTTCGCCGCCAGGTCGAACATATTATTGGGATATAATAGACCAACCTCTACGATTAATTCTTTGCTTGCATAATCCAGTAAATTCAATATTGCTTCCAGGATTAATAAATTTGATTGTGTCTCGCTAAGCCATTTGAAGTCGTTCCGCGGCAAACATTGACTTTGAACCCAACCATATAAGTTAACCATATGTGTGTAAAGGATATAACAGGGTGGTTTGCTGGGATCGTATTCATCCATATACTTATTATTCGCCTCCCTATATTTAGTACGGCATTGCGTCATTCACCTCTTATTCCCTTTCTATGAACAATAACATATCTGCATCGGTGAGCAGCTAACTTTAGTGGAATTTAACATACACTGCCAGGTATCCGGAAGCAGTGTAAAATAATGCTGGATCTAGCTTATGAGTTATTAAGCACTTAGTTGTCACGTGGTCGTGATTTTATCAAATATTTGCAATTGAAATTAATAACGCACCATTGTTTGGAAAGCTTTTTGATTCTAACGTTTTTATTTTGTCTTTTGATGAGTATTTAAAAGAATTCGAGATTTTTACAAATAAGTCATTGTATTTAAAATCCTTTCTTCTTCAGACGTCACTAAAAGATGACATTTTAAACTTCACCTGACAACGTTAAAGTTTAACATTTTCACCGGCGGCTGCAAAAGTCTTTTGCATCCCCTCCTCAAACACCCAATTTGGAAAACAACGAAAACAAATTTATTGTTTAAAGTTATAAAGATTAAAAGTAAATAAAATCCGCCAGAGGTAACAGTGAATGTGTCGCTGCGTTCTAAGGAAATGGTCTTTAATTCTTCCTCTTCTACATGAGCTTCTGTACTAGTAGCGCTTGCACTAGGTGCAAAAATTTTCAGGGCTGCCTCTTTTTTGTTGCTAGAGGGTCTTCAATTTAACGCTCAGCTACAGTGCTGGATTTCCAGCCACCATGACGCTTCAAGCACATTAAATTTGCGCCGCAGTCCACCAACAGTGTAGCTAAGGTTCTTCTTAGACAATGCCCTGTGTATTCTGTATAGTTCGCTAATTTTAAGAAAAAAGCTACCTCGCTAGGAATGGATTCCCATCACCGCTCTTGAGCATTTTCCATTTCCATATTTCAAAAGAAATCGGCGATCATTCATATCTCGTGGGCGCAAATCAACATATTTGTTATATAAATTTAGGAAAGATTCCCCTACAACAGTAAATGATTTAATTTTTTTTATTTTGCTATCTGGAATTTTAATATGTAGCAGAGTTTTCAGATCCTCAGTGTTGTCTACCTTCATCTTCACCAATAATCAAAACTTCATTCTGCTTCTTTAGATATGCACGAAGTTTTATGTATTTGCCTTATATCTACGCCATGTCGAATGCTCAATAATGATTTTATCATCGAATATTGGGACCACATTGTCGAGCTTTTCATTTTCATTTCTGTTGCTAATTCGGCAAAATAAGCTAACATTACGGTTTCAGAGTAGCTTTTAATATTTTTTCATCGCACCATTCTATAAATTGCTGAAAAGCGCGTTCATAGATTTTGCTCGATCTTGTAGGTAAATATATCATTTATTGCTGTATTAGCCGCTTCAGTAATTTCTGATGGCGTGTAGTTCTCCAAATCCATCATACTCCTAACAATGTAATATTTTAATTTACACAAATAGGAACAAAAAGTTTAATAAATACTTACAATAACACGGAGAATCTTCACAATTTTCAACTTGTTCAATGCATTGTTTTCAACGAAACCTAGTCTACTGCTGCTTGCCAGAGCACGCTAAGTAAATCTAACTATTCCTCATTTTCAATTATTTTTCCTTATTTCAGATTTAAGTGTAAAAAACATCTGAAGAAAAAGTATATTTTATGCAGAGCAAAGTGACTTTTTGTGGCGCATCTGTATTTGTCGTCGAACCTACAGATTCGTCACAAAAAGTGTCACTTTAGCTCCTTATAAAATAATATACTATTTTCTAAAACAAATATAAAGCTTCAGTTTCAGCTGAAAAATTAAGATGTGATTTACATATTGGTAACGATTACTAGTGAAACCCTTTCACTAATTTGTGAGGAAAAATCAATTCTTTGTAAATAGAGTAGTTTGTAATTTTAGAAATATCGTTAAATATAGTCATTTACGTTAAGTTTGCATCACGGAAAATATAATTAAGTATAAAATTAAATTGAGTATAAAATTGTTTATTTGTATTTAAAAGTAGTGTAGATAATCATAATTTGTATTTTGGTCAGACATTTTAGACGGAAAATTGTCGGAATATTTCGATAAGAAGTTTGGTTTCAAACAAAGAGTTTAGCTTTATATAGGAGGCCTAAGGTCGTCAGTACGAAAATTTCAATTTACGAGATATCGTTTACGTTGATAGGGTTTGCTAGTTACGAAATTTTTTTTGGTCAATGCAATTTTTCCGACAGATTTCGCGTTTGATTCGTGTTTGCGCGCTTTTAAAAATTTAAACAATCTTTTTTATAATTGGCTAAATCAGTATTAAGATTTAATAATTAAAACGAGAGGCGTTCCGCTGTTCTGATTAACCGAAACTGAGCAACGACTACTCCGGGTTGTGTAGCTTCGGGAATGTCGGATGCGAAGGTAGTGTAAAGGATCGGGGCTAAGGCACAACCTTGCGGGACGCCTGATGTAGGTTGAAAAGGATTGCAGAAAGTGTTTCCTACTTTGACTCGAACTGATCTTGTGTAGGAGACCGGCGTGCCAGACCTTGTCAAATGCTTGCTTAATGTCCAGAAATACAGTCAGATTGCATTGATTGTGATTGAATGCTTTGGTGGTGTCTGTAAGCAGTTTCAACAAAGGATCGTGACACGTTCGGTTGGGACGGAAGCCGAATTGGTTGCTGGGAAGGAGTTCGTTGAATTCGAGGTGGTCCCTGAGTCTCCTGACTAGATTCTGCTCGAATCATTTTCAGAGACAACTCTGGAGGGAGATAGTTCTGTGTATCATGACGGTGGAGGCCGATTTCCAGTTCGTCGGGAAGTGGGATAGGTTTACGCATTTGTTGTAAATGTCGGAGAGTAATCGGAGGGCTGGGTCGGTAGGTGTTGTAGGATTTACGATTTAGGCCGTCATGGCCTGGGGCTGAATTTTTTCCTTTTTAAAGTACGCGTTGACCTGGGCGGGAGTGATGGGAGCATAGAAGAGATTCTCGTTATCAATTTGGATTTCGGGAAGGTTAAGGGAACGGAATTCTTCAAGGTGACTCTCAAGGAGTGCCTTGAACTGGTTGTCAAATTGTGGATCTTCTGGCGATCGGAAAATGGATTGGAGGTGGAGATCGAAGAAGTCGGCCTTTCCTTGGTCGGAAGAGATTAGGTTGCCCTGTGGGTCGGTTAGGTGGAATTTAGGGTTTACTTTCCTTCTGGTCAGTCTATCGAACTGTTGCCAGAAGAGCTTCCCGTTTCTATAGTCTAGCTGGGAGGTGGATTTGGTCCTGGAGTCCTCTGAGTGTTTGTTTGCTTCTCGCCTCATTAAGACGTTAAGGGGATTGTATTCGGTTTTGAGAGCCGGGTCCCTGGATCGCAGGAGTTGACGATAAATTGGTCTTTTCTCTTTGATCCAGTTCACGATATGCCGTAGGAGCGGTTTGCCCGAAATGTCGATGTTTTTCTAAGAGACTCAGATATCGACCGTTCCCGTAATTACAGAAGTTAGGCCTCTAATGATTTTCTCAAAATCTTGGGTCGTTATAAGATTGAGTGTTAGAAGTTTGTTGGATGTGTTCAGAAAACACATTCCAGTCTGCTTTCGAAAAATCTTTAATGACAGTATATTGAGGAGGTGCTGGGGGTGCTGGACAAAATGAAGTTTTGACCAGTAGTGGTAAGTGGTCTGAAGTATTACCTAGAAAGGACTCATGATAAAAATAGTGTGTTATGGATTCTGACACAGTAATATGGTCTATTATTGAGGAACCTAGATGCTCGAAATATGTAGGCTGTGTATTAGTGACTCGCAAAAGCGGCAACTGTAACAAAGCTAATGATAGCCTGATACCGTTGCTATTACTTCTGAAATCACATAGGATAACTGCATTATGGAGGCTAGAGGCATAGATTAAAAGGTCATCGGATAGGGTGTTGTGGCCGGGCGGGTTGTAATGTGAAAAGAAGGGGATCGGGGTGGGAAAGTGCACCGTCACAGCAACGCATTCGAGATGCTGTAGGTGCGTAGGAAGAAATGGAATGGATGGGAAGCAATTTTTAATTACCAGGGCGGTTTCGTGATGGCTGTTGTTTGGAAAGGTATGATATGTATTAAAGTTAAGTGTGCATATATTTGTGACTTTCGTTTCCGTGATGGAAAGAACGTGTATATTGTCTTCGTGTAAGAGGCTTTTAAGTAAGAAGCGGTTCCGGTACAGCCATAATGGTATAGCGCTCTTATATACGCCATGTTCAGGAACATTCCAATAACAGATTAAAAGGTCAAGAATGTTTTATCTATTATGTACTTTTGAAATACATTGTAATTTCACAATAAATTTATTTTGATTAATTTCCTCACCATTTGATATAATTACTTTCATGCTGTGGATTGTGATTGTTTTTTACTTTACCTGATTGTTTATTTTTTATTCCAATTTTAGTGCTAGAATGAAAATGATATAAGTATTCAATGTATAAACAGTATTATCAAGTTAAATAACAGATTAAAAGGTGAAGTATGTGTCATCAATCAGGTACTTTAGAAATACATACTATGTTATTATTAAATTTTAATAAATCATTTTCTAGTTCCTACTTATTTTCAAATTCATTGTTTTTACTATTAAATGAATTTTTTCAATGCCTATTGATTTTCTATATTAATTTTATAATTTCCAACCGTAAACCATAAACGTTTCTATACGTTGTGTGACGTCTGCATAAATAGTTATTATTATATGTAGATATATATATATATATATATATATATATATATGTATATATATATATATACATATATACATAGATATCCAGCTTTCTACATCACTTATCTAACAAGGTCCGATGGCTGAAAGCGACCGGTATAGGATTGCCATGCTAACTCTCCGTAGTTGGAATCTCGCAACGAGCAAACAATTTCTACCAGAAGTAGGCGCATGAACGTGTTTACCTGCGACGGCGGAAGTACTTCTTCAGCATCGAAGACAAAGAACAAAGGTGACTTCTTCAGTAACGACGATGAACCGGATGTAGCCCTTCAGCGGCGGCGAAGAATCCACCAGATACCTAAAGAAGATACCTTCCTCATCAACGATGTCAGTATGCCCCTTCCCGCATGCTCATTCTAACATCCCTAGATGGCGGCCACGTCTCTTATTGGCCAACAGATGGATCAGCCTCCTTGCTAATCTTAACAGGAACGGGGCCCATACTCGCATCCCATTGGCTTGACGTCATTCAGGCCGAGCCACCCCCTCGTCTTTCATTGGTCCTCCAACCGTAAACTTCTGGAGGGGGCGGAGCTTAATTGTTCGCTCACTTCGATGAGTGGTGGGAGGTGACTTCCTGCACCAGAACATATATAGACTCACTACTTACGTAAGGTATCTTAACCCGAAGATGTTAATAATAAATACAAACTTGATTGCTATCTAAGTTTAGAGATCTTCAAGGATCTTTAGGCTACTTAGAACTCATTCATCTTTCATAACTAGCCCTTTCATCAAATAAGCATTATATGTATATGTATATATATATATATATATATATATATATATATATATATATATATATTAATCATGCATTTAAATTCACTGCCATTGCACGAAATTATTCTATTATTATTTCAGTAATATTCACCTAAGCAATTTTAGCGATTTTAATAAATTGATGCACAATATTAATTTTGTATTTAACTATCTACAATATTGAAGTAACAATTTAGAATGAATGACTCGGTATGAAATTAATGCCTAAAATAAGTTAACGTATATCGATTACTTACGTAGAAACATTTTGTATACAGTGAAGCAAGTGCAGTTAAGAATTTAAATTATGATTTTCTGATTGTTTAGCATAAAATATATGAATTAAAACATTAAATCTACAAAAAATTTCTTAAATTTGTAAGTAGACAAAAAATTTAATAATTTATAACCGTGAAATATGAAACTTGGGAAATTGCAATTATGTAATTTCATGCATATGATCCTAAATAAGTGATAATTAATTAATGTGACAAATTGTTTATAAATGTAATAATTAACTTAATTTTTAAAATAAATGGTAAAACAGTAAATTAAATTAATAACTATCTATCTATGAACTTTAAAATTAACTATTAATGCGAATTAAAAAATATGATTTAATAAGATTTGACTATTACTTAGGCAAACAAGTATTCTACCAAATTACGCTTTAAAATTTTAATTTATCAATCGAACGCGATATTGTTAAAGTAGTTTCGTTAATCAACTTACAAGGTCATTTGTTATCAACATATTTCGTACGTTTCCTTTTAAAAATCCATTCACCAGTTTTATTAACAATAACATTTGATAATAACATGCGATTTAAATAGACTCAATTCTAGAAATTATCAAAGTCCAAAGTCCATAATACATTTCAAAGTTTTATGAAAACATAGTTTGGGAAATTTGCATCAAATTTATTCTATCAGTATCTTTCCTAAATAATTTTGGGAAATTTAATCTTTGATTGTCATTTTAAACCATTGCAGCGAACTTGACTTTTATTTAAACTATTTCGTTAAAATTGAAGAGTGACAGTTATTTTCGGTCTTGCCATATATATAGACATATAGATCATTGGGAGTTTTTTATTTTATCCTCCACCAAATTATACACTACCGCAAATATACGATTTTGCTTCTAATCGTAAATATTTGGTGTGGAACAATAAACGACCTTCCAACCTACAAAGTGGAAATTACAAGAAATCAAGTAATGAATTTGTTTAGGATACTTATGCAACGTCTTTTGTAAAACGTTCCTAACGCAAATAGGCAACATTGTAAAAACAACAACAATAATCTATGTCCGATGGACGTTTAAGCCTTTATGTCATATAGAGGTTAACAGATATCTAGATGTTAACTCCTAAGCCGCCCGCTTCTATGAAGATATTTTAGTTCAATCATTTTCAATCTTATTTAATTAATTTTTATGGCTTTTTAGGTTCTTATTAAGAAACTGTAGAGAAAAGTAATGTAAAATTAAATTATCTTTACAAAATACGGTTACTCATTATTTAATAAATTTTTAAGGCTTATTTGTTTTCGAATTAAGAAACTGTATGAGGAAAAGTAATGTAAAGTTAAATGATCTTTAAAAAATATGACTACACTTTTTGTTATATACATTAATCGTTATTCAGATATTGAAAAAATTTGAAGTAACACTTACATTTCCACCTTGGGAGTCTTCTTGCCGCCAAATTACCCGTCGATTAAAAAAATGTATAGTATATAATTAATTTATGAATTTAAGATCTATGTGCCAGTCTTTTTATATACCGTAATTTCACACAATTATAGTCCTAAAGCACTGCTATGGTCCTAATATCCACCCGTATGAATTAACTGATATATTAGAGTTCCTATATAGACAATTAGACCTCTTACTTGTCAGCTGTCAGTTGTGCTAATTTTTCTGTGAGGACAAATTGAAGATTTATTTCAAGAGTTATCCAAAAAAATGCCGGGTTGTTGTGTTCCTGAATGCAGGAATCGTAGCGAAGACGGATATCGATTATTTAGTGTACCCACAGCCAAAAGAGAAGAGAGAGAGAAGAGAAGAGAAGAAAATTGTGATTAGATTTCATTTACAGAAGGGATTTACCGGCACGGGTTTCAATTTGTGATATAGGTAATATTGTTTTGGTATTAAAAATCATAATATTGGATACTATTTCGTTACAATTTGTATTTCTTATTACACTGTCTTTTCAGGTACATTTTAATAACGAAGGAGAATGTTTTAATTCATCCCAAGTTAGAAGTCTTCTATTATTTCTTGAGTGCCGAAAAATATTTTTTCTTCAGACGTCAATAAAAGATGACATTTTAAACTTCAACTGACAACGTTAAAGTTTGACATTTTCACCGGCGGCTGAAAAGTCTTTTGCATCCCCTCGCAGTGGATGCAAAAGTAATGTAAGTTAATAACTCAAACACCCAATTTGGAAAACAACGAAAACAAATTTATTGTTTAGAGTTACAAAGATTAAAAGTACAATGATTAAAACTAACATTTTCTCCAAAATAAAATCCGCCAGAGGTAACAGTGGAGGTCTCACTGCGTTCTAAGGAAATGGTCTTTAATTATTCCTCTTCTACATGAACTTCTGCACTCGTAGCGCTTGCACTAGGTGCAAACATTTTCAAGGCTGCCTCTTTTTTTATTGCTAGAGAAGTAGAAAGGGTGCACCCTCCCCTCCACTTTTTTACGTCACAAGCCCCGCCCCCTGGGACACCCTCCCCTCCACTTTTTGTATTCGCCCACCTGAGAGGCGTATATTTTGAGGGTAGGACCAGTTTCTTTTCGGGGGCCATTTTCAACCCTTGGGCAGAATTGAGCCCCTAATTTTGTTGTATTAAGAGCCTTTTTGGCTGTATATCCCTTGAAGGTTAGGCAATTGCACGTGCATGCTGTGTTCTATTGGAGGAATTAAAACTAGGCCACGGCCTACCTTTTAACTAATTGGTCGTGCGTGCACCAGCCTCTCTGGCTTCTGATTGGTTCTTAGCCCCACCACTCAGCCGCTGTGCTCTGACTGGAGGATTAAGTCTTTGCATTCTGATTGGTTATGGCGGGGATTTTGAAAATGTTTTTAGTAATAAAGAGGTTCTTGTAAGTCAGGTGTATGAACTGGAACCTGGTCCTGCGCGGGAAATTTGAAATTGTCTAATAATAATATAGAGGTTCTTGTAAGATAAGTATAGGAACTACCATGTAAGTCTTCAAAACTTGTTCTCGGGCCTTCGCCCCCTGATGTGGCCCCTGGTTGGAAATGGTATGGGGCCCTAACCTTATATATAAGTGCAGAAACTAGCTCTTGGGCCTTGGCTGCTATCGTGCCCCCACTTGGTGCAATTGTATGTGGGCTTTAACTTAATCTTACAGTTGTAGGCCTTCGCCCCGTCATAAAAAAATTGTATTCAAATAAGGTGGCCCTAGCCTTGTAAGACAGGACTTATATTATGGTCTGCGCCCTGGCCCCTTTGAGTTAAAATTGATTTTAGCGCCATCTAGTGGCGTATAGACTAATGAACATTTTCTATAATAGAAGTTCATCATGCACACCTCTCTCTTGCTCTATTTCGTTTATCCGTTTCTCTCTCTCCCTCTCTCGCTCTCTTTCGGCTCTTTCTCACACACAAACAAATCAATTAATTAATTAATCAATCAATCTCAAATAAATCATGCTCGATCAAATCAATCAGATCAATCTCAATCAATCATGCCTTACAGTTTGCGGAAAGCAGATTACAGTTCAAAACTGAATACATTAATGTCTAAATTAAATATCACGTGAAATAATAAATAATTTCTACCCTAATGCAATGCTGCTTTTTATGTAGGCAGATTCTCTCTTTCTAAACAGGCACCACCTATACATTCGGAAAATTATGTCTGATTTATTTGCATGTTCAATTACATACACACAAAATTGTTTCATAGAAACGTGTTCATTAATAGTTATAAAAACCTCATTAAAAGGACTGGAAAGTAATAATTACTTATATACAACATAGAGTTAAATTAAATTAACATGTTTTTAAGAATATCAAATTGATATAATGGAAATAAAAAACAAAAGTTTTTAATGGTTTTATTATTATACGCGAATTAACAATAACTACAAGCTTAAAATCCACGAATACGTACCAACTATTTGTAGACCTGATTTTATGACGTCATCCTATAAGAGTAATAATACATTTTGAAATCTCTATCGACATTTTTGTTAGCAATATCAAGTAAAGAAACATATATATTAAAAATAATACGCATACCTTCAGAAGTGTTTTTTCTTTCAGCTGTTCTAATAATAACCATATGTTGAACTGAAGTATTTTTTATACCACGTATCCACATGTAGTCTCACTAAACACGTTTTATAAATGGTTGGATATAAACTGGCTATTGCTTTCCGATCATTAATTAACTAATTTAGAAAGTAATACACAAAACCTGATTACTGATGCTCGTATTTAGCATTTATATTGTACTTATAAATTTATGCATTAATATCATGTTAAAATAACTACATACAGATATTTAATAACAATACAAATAAAAATTATTAGTCGAAATAATAAAAATTTCTACCCGATGCCTTTTATACGGATATATTCTCTTTTCTATGCAATCAGGATTTATCTGTATACTCAATTATGCATACACACATGTACACACACATGTACTTCACGTTATATGGATTTTTATCAGTAGAGATTAATAGCAATGTTAACTAAGCGCTTTAAATTTTCTAATCTGAAATAAGAAAGACGTAATCTAATTTATTTGAAATTTCATAGAGAGCATCACCATCATCGAGATTTTGAAATACATTCAGCTCAACTTCTTCACCGTGAACGATTATATTGTAACAACCTATAAAGCAGCTAATAACCCTTGACAGTTTTTATCAGACTATTACTATTATTACATGGGCATGAGGTTATTCCTAAATTAACTAGTTTCAGCACAGCTCTGGAAATGCTGCACACTCTTCAAATCTTCCAGTTCGTTCTCAGAAGCTGTACCGTATTCATTTCCTTCAATTTTATCTGCATTCTGTTTCGAGACTAGTACATTTTCTAATACACTTAACTTAACCTTCACGCCATTCCCTTGTGGGGTAGGCAAACACAAACCCTGCCTCTTATTTATTTTTCATTTACAATCTTTCTCCATGCTTTCCTATCTCCGCACACCTCCCTAGCTTCCGCAAGATTCATACATAGTCTCTGACATGCCCTTTTGTTTTTAAAACTCCTTACCTTTCTTTCCTTTATCATAGATTCTACCATATTCAGCCAAGTTTGACGCGGCCGACCAGGCCCGGCCTTTCCCCTGTCCTCACCCACATATATTTGTTTCGTTAATCTTGCGTTGTTCATTCTCTCAATGTAACCAAACCAACGTAATGTACTAATTTTATATCTATCCATCATCGTCTTTTCCTCACCACACTCCGTCATTATGCATTCATTTTTTATCTTGTCCCTTCTCGTTTTACCACATGAGCTTCTCAGGAATCTCATACCCACGGCATTTATTTTCCTTTCGTGCTTTTTTTGACATACCCATGTCTCACTTCCATACAGTACTGACGGGACGAATACGCTATTATAGATTGCTCGTTTCGCAGCTAGGCTCATGCTTTCATTTCTCATTATCGTCCACATACTTCCAATCACTTTCCTTCCAGCATTGACCCTTCGTCCAATTTCGCTCTCAATTGTACCATCTGCAGTAATTATTCTACTACGGTAGAATGTTTTCTAATACATAAACAGAATTTTCAATATTGCGTTACATGTAGCAGCAAAACACGTTAGCTAGCTAGATTTATCTCTATATTATTTTATATGCAAGCCTGATCTTATCATAAATACATCTGTCAAAAAGCTAATTAAACATAGTACCGCGGACTGGACATCACAAACAGCGTTTCCAATTATGGTTTTTAGTCAACACAATATTGCCGACAACTACATACAATCGACTATCAATGTTTTAGCACGAGGAGCAAACGAAAACACGCAAACGTAAAAACATACAGACACGAAAACACGCTAACGCAAAAACACGCAAACACGAAAATCTGTATGTAGTTACTTTAACATGATATTAATGCATTCCATAACAATAGTTTATGTAATCTCAAGGTTCAAATTATTTAAAGTAATTTTGCAGTAGCAAAAGTTTTGAATGTAAATTTATAAGTACAATATAAATGCAGTAATCAGGTTTGGTGTATTACTTTCTAAATTAGTTAATTAATGATCGGAAAGCAATAGCCAGTTTATATCCAACCATTCATAAAACGTGTTTAGTGAGACTACATGTGGATACGTTGTATAAAAAATATGTTAGTTCAACATATGGTTATTATTAGAACAGCTGAAAGAAAGAACACTCCTGAAGGTATGCGTATTATTTTTAATATATATATATATATATATATATATATATATGCTTTTTTACTTGATATTGCTAACAAAAACGTCGATAAAGATTTTAAAATGTATTATTACTCTTATAGGATGACGACATAAAATCATATCTACAAATAGTTGGTACGTATACGTGGATTTTAAGCTTGTAGTTATTGTTAATTCGCGTATAATAATAAAACCATTAAAACCTTTTGCCTTTTATTTCCATTATATCAATTTCATATTCTTAAAAACATGTCAATTTAATTTAACTCTATGTTATATATAAGTAATTATTACTTTCCAGTCCTTTTAGTGAGGTTTTTATAACTGTTAATGAACACGTTTCTATGAAACGATTTTGTGTGTATGTAATTGAACATGCAAATAAATCAGACATAATTTTCCGAATGTATAGGTGGTGCCTGTATAGAAAGAGAGAATCTGCCTATATAAAAAGCAGCATTGCATTAGGGTAGAAATTATTTATTATTTCACGCCATATTTAATTTAGTCTTTAATGTATTCAGTTTTGAACTGTAATCTGGTTTCTGCAAACTGTAAGACATGATTTCGGTTGATTGATTGAGATTGATCTGATTGATTTGATCGAGCGTGATTTGTTTGAGATTGATTGATTAATTAATTAATTGATTGATTGGTTTGTGTGTGGGAAAGGGCCGAAAGAGAGGGAGAGAGAGAAACGGATAAACGAAATAGAGCAAGAGAGAGGTGTTCATGATGAACTTCTATTATAGAAAATGTTCATTAGTCTATACGCCACTAGATGGCGCTAAAATCAATTTTAACTCAAAGGGGCCAGGGCGCAGACCATAATACAAGTCCTGTTTTACAAGGCTAGGGACACCTTATTAGAATACATTTTTTTACGACGGGGCGAAGGCCTACAACTGTAAGATTAAGTTAAAGCCCACATACAATTGCACCAAGTGAGGGCACGATAGGAGCCAAGGCCCAAGAGCTAGTTTCTGCACTTATATATAAGGTTAGGGCCCCATACTATTTCCAACCAGGGGCCGCATCAGGGGGCGAAGGCCCGAGAACAAGTTTTGAAGAATTACATGGTAGTTCCTATACTTGTCTTACAAGAACCTCTTTATTATTAGACAATTTCAAATTTCCCGCGCAGGACCAGGTTCCAGTTCATACACCTGTCTTACAAGAACCTCTTCTCATTTTCAAAATCTCCGCCATAACCAATCAGAATGCAGACACTTGAGCCTCCAGGCAGAGCACAGCGGCTGAGTGGACCAATCAGTTAAAAGGTAGGGCGTGACCTAGTTTTAATCCCTTCAATAGAACACAGCATGCACGTGGAATTGCCTAACCTCCAAGGGGTATACAGCTAAAAGGCTCTTAACACAACCAAATTAGGGTCTCAATTCCGCCCAAGGGTTGAAAATGGCCCCCGAAAAGGAAACTGTCCCCACCCTCAAGATATACGCCTCTCAGGTGGGCGAGTACAAAAAGTGGAGGGGAAGGTGTCCCAGGGGGCGGGGCTTGTGACGTAAAAAAGTGGAGGGGAGGGTGCACCCTTTCTACTTCTCTAGCAACAAAAAAAGAGGCAGCCTTGAAAATTTTTGCACCTAGTGCAAGCGCTACGAGTACAGAAGTTCATGTAGAAGAGGAAGAATTAAAGACCATTTCCTTAGAACGCAGCGAGACCTCCACTGTTACCTCTGGCGGATTTTATTTTGGAGAAAATGTTAGTTTTAATCATTGTACTTTTAATCTTTGTAACTCTAAACAATAAATTTGTTTTCGTTGTTTTCCAAATTGGATGTTTGAGTTATTAACTTACATTACTTTTGCATCCGCTGCGAGGGGATGCAAAAGACTTTTCAGCCGCCGCGCGCCGGTGAAAATGTCAAACTTTAACGTTGTCAGGTGAAGTTTAAAGTGTCATCTTTTATTGACGTCTGAAGATAAAATATTTTTCGGCGCTCAAGAAATATTGGAAGACTTCTAACTTGGTATGAATTAAAACATTCTCCTTCGTGATTAAAATGTACCTGAAAAGGCAGTGTAATAAGAAATACAAATTGTAACGAAATAGTATCTAATATTATGATTTTTAATACCAAAACAATATCACCTATCTCACAAATTGAAACCCTTGCCGGTAAATCCCTTCTGTTAATGAAATTTAACCACACTTTTCTTCTCTTGTCATCATTTTTGGCTGTGGGTACACTAAATAATCGATATCCGTCTTCGCTACGATTCCTGCATTCAGGAACACAACAACCCGGCATTTTTTTGGATAACTCTTGAAATAAATCTTCAATTTGTCCTCACAGAAAAATTAGCACAACTGACAGCTGACAAGTAAGAGGTCATGACGTCACTAACCGCCATTTTAACTCCAAAGTAACGGCTAAACCAATTGTCTATATAGGAACTCTAATATATCAGTTAATTCATACGGGTGGATATTAGGACCATAGCAGTGCTTTAGGACTATAATTGTGTGAAATTACGGTATATAAAAAGACTGGCACATAGATCTTAAATTCATAAATTAATTATATTCTATACATTTTTTTAATCGACGGGTAATTTGGCGGCAAGAAGACTCCCAAGGTGGAAATGTAAGTGTTACTTCAAATTTTTTCAATATCTGAATAACGATTAATGTATATAACAAAAAGTGTAGTCATATTTTTTAAAGATCATTTAACTTTACATTACTTTTCCTCATACAGTTTCTTAATTCGAAAACAAGTAAGCCTTAAAAATTTATTAAATAATGAGTAACCGTATTTTGTAAAGATAATTTAATTTTACATTACTTTTCTCTATAAAGTTTCTTAATAAGAACCTAAAAAAGCCTTAAAAATTAATTAAATAAGATTGAAAATGTTTGAACTAAAATATCTTCATAGAAGCGGGCGGCTTAGGAGTTAACGTCTAGATATCTGTTAACCTCTATATGACATAAAGGCTTAAACGTCCATCGGACATAGATTATTATTGTTGTTTTTACAATGTTGCCTATTTTCGTTAGGAACGTTTTACAAAAGACGTTGCATAAGTATCCTAAAAAATTCATTACTTCATTTCTTGTAATTTCCACTTTGTAGGTTGGAAGGTCGTTGATTGTTCCACACCAAATATTTACGATTAGAAGCAAAATCGTATATTTGCGGTAGTGTATAATTTGGTGGAGGACAAAATTAAAAACTCCCAATGATCCATATGTCTCTAGATATAGCAAGACCGAAAATAAAACTGTCACTCTTCAATTTTAATAAAATGGTTTAAATAAAAGTCAAGTTCGCAGCAATGGTTTAAAATGACAATCAAAGTTTAAATTTCCCAAAATTATTTAGCAAAGATACTGATAGAATAAATTTGATCCAAATTTCCCAAACTATGTTTTCATAAAATTTTGAAACGTATTATGGACTTTGGACTTTGATAATTTCTAGAATTGAGTCTATTTAAATCGCATATTATTATCAAATGTTATTGTTAATAAAACTGGTGAATGGATTTTTAAAAGGAAACGTACGAAATATGTTGATAACAAATGACCTTGTAAGTTGATTAGCGAAACTACTTTAACAATATTGCGTTCGATTGATAATTTAAAATTTTAGAGCGTAATTTGGTTGAATACTTGTTTACCTAAATAATTGTCAAAGCTTATTAAATTATATTTTTTAATTCGCATTAATAGTTAATTTTAAAGTTCATAGATATATAGTTATTAATTTAATTTACTGTTTTATCATTTATTTTAAAAATTAAGTTAATTATTACACTTATAAACAATTTGTCACGTTAATTAATTATCACTTATTTAGGATCATATGTATGAAATTAGATAATTGCAATTTCCCAAATTTCATATTTCACGGTTATAAATTATTAAATTTTTTGTCTACTTACAAATTTAAGAAATTTTTTGTAGATTTAATGTTTTAATTCATATATTTTATGCTAAACAATCAGAAAATCATAATTTAAATTCTTAACTGCACTTGCTTCACTGTATACAAAATGTTTCTACGTAAGTAATCGATATACGTTAACTTATTTTAGGCATTAATTTCATACCGAGTCATTCATTCTAAATTGTTACTTCAATATTGTAGATAGTTAAATACAAAATTAATATTGTGCTAGTGGCTAGACATTCATAATTGTAGAATTAGGATTCATTTCAGTTACTTAAAATTTAGCAACATCCAATTATTAAAATCGCTAAAATTGCTTTGGCGAATATTACTGAAATAATAATAGAATAATTTCGTGCAATGGCATTGAATTTAAATGCATGATTAATTATTACTTTAAAACATGTTTCCAAATTTACTGAATTACAAAGGAATTTACAAGAACACAGCAAATTAGATAAAGCAATTCTAAGTAGCATGGGCGTAGCCAGCTAAGCAGGAGGGCAACTGCCCCCCGGAAGAGCAAAAATAAATTAAATAATTTTTAAATTTTAATAAACAAAAAATTAAATCTAAAATATACATATTTTTCTGTTCTGCATATTTTTTTTGTTATCTGTTTTATATATTTTGTTTGTTGTTGTGGTCGTTTGGTTGCTTTTATGAACATTTTAAAATTAATTAATAAGCTCTAATACATAAAATAAAATAAAATTATTCACGTGTCCTTTGTCACCAAAATATATTTCATCAGCAAAAAACAAAGCTGTTTGAAAAACTGACATAGTGCTAAATATATGTTAATAGGGTTTTCGATCTATCCATTTAATGCATTGGTGCACACCAGAATTGTCCCACACCAGAATTAGATAAAAACGAGTGTTCGATTTACTCTCAGGATACGTCAATTTTTAGTGTTCGATTCAACCACTTAACAGTCGGACATTTTTGAGAAAAATGGTAAAAAAATTGTCACTTTTTTTTTGTTTTCATTTAACTAAATTTTTTAATCCTATTAATTAATTAAAATAAATTTACTCAATAAGTAGTTTTAGTGTGAAATATTTTGAAACATTCAATACACAACCCTACATCAGAATCCGAAATAAATACTCTTATAACGTACGTAAGAACTGCACCAACAAGTTAAAACAAAAGTTGCCTGAACGAGACTCGGGATCGTCAGTGTACGGAAAAATGTCACGCCCGAGTGCAGTTCGTGCAAAACTATCAAGTGGTTAAAACACAACTTGCTCCAAATCCTAACATAGGACAATATTTTTTGCAACAACTATTGAGTTGGTGTGTAAGTGCTCTTGTCTAGCGACAGTGTCCTATTTAATAGTGTAACGAAACGCCACTGGTTTTCTTCGAGAAAAATCTAGATACAAGTGAGGAATATACGGGAACCGGCGATGCGAATGTTCTGGCAATTTCTAGGCTCAAAAAGGGTATATAAAATTGCCCATTCGGCGCGAATACGGACAGTACAGTACAGTACACAGTGCAGGATACGAAGTTGCATACGGCGAATAGAAAGCGAGGCGCGAGATTTAAAAGCGGAATAGTTAAAAAGTGTTGGAAAGTGAATATTTGTGTTGTTTTGTTAACTTTACTGGTTTTAAATAAAGTTGGTGTGAATAGTTATCAGTAATAAATTATTGCCTGAGAAACAAGAGGGAAAATCCGTAACAATAGTTTTACCACAGAATAAAGAGACAGAAATCACAGAAAAGACAATATGGATATAAGAAATTGGTTACAAAAAGGTAAGTTAAATAATTTCAGTAGAAAATAAAATTTTTAATTAAAACTTTAGGGTGATTCCATTAGAAATGGTCCAAAGGTTTGAAAATTGTTTGCTCGACCAGCACCAAATAAAACAAAACTACCATGTAATGATAGATTATAATGTAGATATGTTATATCCGATGTTAATTTTTGTTCAAAATTATTTGTATCGCAACGTTTGGAAAAAAATTCAATTGCAGCCCTTTACAAAATTGCCAATTGCTCTTTACTCTTTGCTTGTATCTTTGTGAAACAATTTTTATTAGCTTTGGCAAAAGATTCTGTGCATTATTAATATAATTTTATATATTTTTCATTATTATGATGCCTAATTTTTTGCCTTCTAATTATAACAAAAATTACAATAATGCACCGATTTTGACAACTGATATCTCAAATGGGACTAAATATAAAAACTTGAAATTTTCACATATTAAAGATCAAACAGCACTTTATACGTGCTATTAATTTCATTTTGTGTTTTTAAACTAGAGAAAAAACATTAACATCGGATATAGTATATCCACATTATAAGCTATCATTACATGGCAGTTTTGTTTTATACTAATTTTTATACTAGAAACTAAGAACAAGAATGATATTAGGTTATTATTTTTAGGTCAAAAATCTCTAAAACGGAAAAAAGTTCATGATGACAGTAGTGGAAGTGGAAGCAATGATTGTGATGAAGATGAAAATAAAATGGTCGGAACATCAAAATCGGAATCTATTTTTGAAGGAGGCTCAAGTAGTTCTTCAAATCTACATGAAGCTGTCTCTGGAACTGGGACCTCTAAACAAACTGAAGAACGCGATGGCTACCATGAAAATGACATTGGTCGTTATGTTAGTTGTGCCAATAACTTGCCTTCTGAAAAAAAGAAGGAAGTGTTGACAAACCCTTGGGTTCCATCATCCAATTACGATTTTGCTTCTGATGCCATTCACTTGAAAAGAAAATTTAACCATCGCTGGTTAGATCAATATACTCCATGACTGGTGTACTCAAGTGGTTTGAAAGAGGCTCTATGTTTGTATTGTGTTTTATTTCCGCCAAGAATTGCTACAGTTAAAGGAGTTTTGGGGTCATTTATGGTAAGGCCTTACATGAAGTTTAAGGATATACATGAAGATTGTAGAAAGCACGTTGGCAGCCATTACCACAAATCTTCAACAGCTGCTGCAAAAGCATTTCTTGAAAATGCTCCTGTTGATGCCCAGTTGCAAATAGGGCACCATAAGACGATTGAAGAAAATAAACAAATATTGTCAGCAATTATTTCATGCATAATATTTTGTGGAATTCATGATTTGCCGCTTAGAGGAAAACAAGGAAATGAGGGAGTTTTCTTTGACCTTTTAAATTTGAGGATTGACTCTGGTGATGAGAAGCTAAAGAGCCACTTGGATAAATGTCAAAAAAACGCAGTCTATACCTCACCAACAATTCAAAATGAGATCATACAATTATGCGGTGAAGTTATCAAAGAAAAAATAATCGAAGACTGTAAACGGGCAAAAGCTTATGCTGTAATGGCTGATGAAACAGCAGATATCGCTGGAAAAGAGCAGCTTTCTATTGGATTAAGGTTCTATGATGAAAGCCAAAAAATAATCAGGGAGGAATTTGTAGGCTACATTGAGTTAAAATGTCAAGATGCTTCTACAATCGCTAGCGCAATTCAAAGTTTTTTAGAAGATAATAATATTTCCGCCGATAATTGTGTGGGATTCGGATTTGACGGGTGTTCCACAATGGCCGGCAAAGAAGGTGGTGTACACGCCATTCTTAAAAAAAAGTACGCTAAATCTTTATTTTTCCATTGCTCCAGCCACAGACTAAATCTTGTGGTCAATGATACTAGCAAGCTACCAGAAATAAGAAACACAATTGCAACGGTTAAAGACACAATAACCTTCTTTCGTGAATCGCCAGCCCGTAGGAAATCGGTTCCAAATCTTTCAAGGCTCTGTGAGACCAGATGGTCGGAAAAATATAAGCGCATAAAAAAATTTTCAGAAAGCTTCACTGACATTGTTAAAGCACTAGAACATCTATCTGTCGAAGGAAACTATGCAACAAGAAAATCTGCCTACCAATTGCACTGTGCAGTTATTAAACCAATATTCATCTTAGGCTTAAACATAATTGCAAGATACTCTGCAATTTTGGAACCCGTTGTAAACGTTTTACAAGGTAAAAGTATAGATTTGGTTATGGTGAAGAAACATATTGATGATATTCTAGATGTAATCAAAGAAGATCGACAAGATGTCGAAAATGTTTCTTATGAATTATTTAAAAAAATCACTTGATATCGCAGAGAAAGTAGGGGTTGAGTTGTCAGTACCACGAGTCACTCAAAAGCAAGTACACAGAAGTAATCCACCATCTGAGTCTGCAGTTGAATACTGGAAACGGTCAATAATCATCCCCTATCTTGATTCTTTAACTTCGTCTTTGGATGCTAGATTCTCCAACGAAAATACACCTGCTTTTGCTTTAACTTATCTTCATCCTTCAAGCATGCTCAAAATGGCTTCAAAAGATTTCAAAAATAATGCAGAATCTTTCATGGAATTTTATAAGTTGGGTGATGTCTCTGCAGAATTAGATTTGTGGTACAATATGTGGAAGAAAAAGAATTTAGCAGAAGACAAATTAAAGGACATTGAAGTGGCTGCACTTTTGGAGGAAGCTAATGTTTTTTTCCCTGCAACAAGGCACGCACTGCTAATATTAAGTGCTTTCCCATCTGGATCATTGGATCACATCATCGGTCGACTAGAACGAATTAAAGGAATTTGTAATATATATATATATATATATATATATATATATATATATATATATATATATATATATACCTACATACAGTGAAACTGGGTTAAAACGAGATCTCTGGGACTGCTAATTTTTGCTCGTTATATCCGTTAAACGTTATATCCGAGAAACTCTAAAAATTAAAAAGGATACTACATTTTTAAAAATATTGTTTATTACGCATAAAAATACATTATTTTGCATTAAAAAGCGGAATATCTCTTAAGCATTAGGAGAGTTATTAAAAATTTCATTTATTTTTAGCTGACGTTTTGGTTTAAATTTAACATCATTGAGACTACTTCTCAAAACACTTATAGATTTAAATATTTGCTCACTGCTACCGTGTTCTTCAAAAAACCGCGTCAATAATACCAATGCGTCGGCTGCTTTAGCGAGTGTAACATGCATGGGTTTATCACACTCATTACTGTCTACATCACCTTCATCACTTTCAGCTTCCCGTTCTGTAATTTCTTGTATAATTTCTTCGACAGTTTTTAAACCCGAAGTAATCACATCGGCATCAATATCTACTTAGTCATCTAAGGACGCGCAATTTTGAAAATTATTGATGTCTCTACTTTCTAACCAAGTAGATAAAGGAAGATCGTCTTCTTCTTCTAAACTTTCATTTACAGCAGAAACAAAACCAGCTTTTTTGTAACAGTTCTGAATTGTTGTGGGGGTCACATTATCCCACGCATCACTCATTAGGCGAATTGCATCTAACACGCTTATTTTAAGATCCTGTCTATTTTCCATTCGATCGATTAACTGTAACACTAAGAAGCGACGGTAGAAATTTTTAAAACTCCTGATAATCCCTTGGTCCATGGGTTGAAGGATAGACGTTGTGTTTGGTGGTAAAAAAATAAGGGTGATGTTGGTTAAATTTTGCAATTCAGGATGCGCTGGGCAATTATCAACCAATAATAAAATCTTTCGATTGTTACGTCGTAATTTATCATCCCATTTTCTAAGTTCCTATTCAAAAATTGTAGATGTCATCCAAGCTTTCTTGTTAGAGGTGTAGTCAACTGGTAGGCACTCAACATTTTTAAAACACCGAGGATTTCGTGATTTTCCGATAACCAACAATTTTTTTTTGGCACTTCCCGTCATATTGGCGCAAATTAAAACAGTGAGACGATTTTTCAACATTTTTCCACCAATACATTTTTCATTTTTAAATTTTAAAGTGGTATCTGGCGTTAAATTGAAAAATAATCCGGCTTCGTCGGCGTTGTAGATGTTTTCATCTTTAAATTTTCGTCGTAATTCCGGCCAAACACTTTTTAACCACTCACCTGTAACGTTAGTGTTCACTGATTTCGCTTCACCATTTATTTCTCCATTCACAATGTTGGTTGCGGTTTTTAAACCGATCAATCCACCCATTATTACACTTAAAGTCTGTATAATTTAATTGAACCGCGAACTTCTCAGCCTGCGCTTTTAAGATGTGCCCATTAGTGGGTAAACCGGTATTTCTTTGGTTTTTAAACCACACCATTAGCGCTTTATCAATACCATCTCTAGTACACTTTTTTTAATTTTTTCACGTCAGTTAAATTGTTTCCGAATGCTGCAAATGTAGTTTTTCTGTTTTCCCACAACGTTGACACGGTAGATGATGGTAAACCATATTTTTTGCACGTCGCGGAATTTTTTGCACCATTTTATAGTTCCCGAATTATCTCAACTTTCTCGCGATTTGAAAGTGTTTTGCGTTTTATTGAAGCCATTTTTCAACCTCACGTCTTGCTGCAAAAGTAACAACTGACCAGAAACTACCTTGCGTTCATTTGTAAAACAGGTACAATGTGTACAATTGGTAAGCCGGAAGGCATAAGGGAATTCTAATCAGTAGGTAATCTCTTTTAATTTATTTTAAGTCTTTTAAAATGTGTCCGTCTTTTCTGTGAAAATCACAAAAATTCTTAACAAATTTTGACTTGAAACGGCTTTTAGTAGGTGTATAAAAACTACTACAAAATTTGAAATTTGCTCCTCGTCTTTACCGTGAAACGTGAACGTAATAAGCGAGAAAAATTAGTACGTAAACTAATACAATTTCAATCAGTTTACCTACGAAACGCTCGTTACATCCAGAATCTAGTTTTATCCGTGCTCGTCTTAAGTGAGTTTGACTATATATATATATATATATATATATATATATATATATATATATATATGATGCTTATATCTGATGAAAGGGCTAGTTATGAGTTCTAAGCAGCCTAAAGATCCTTGAAGATCTCTAAACTTAGATAGCAATCAAGTTTGTATTTATTATTAACATCTTCGTAAGTACTTAACCTTACGTAAGTAGTAAGACTATATATGTTCTGGTGCAGGAAGTCACCTCACACCAATCAGCGAAGTGAGCGAACAATTAAGCTACGCCCCCTACAGAAGTTTGTGGTTGGAGGACCATTGAAAGACGAGGGAGTGGCGCCGCCAGAATGACGTCAAGGCAATGGAATGCGAGTATGGGCCCCGTTTCTGTTAAGATTAGCAAGGAGGTTGATCTATCTGTTGGCCAATGAGAGACGTGGTAGCCATCTAGGGATGTTAGAATGAGCATGCGGGAAGGGGCATACTGACATCGTTGATGAGGAAGGTGTCTGGTGGATTCTTCGCCGACGCTGAAGAAGTCACCTTTGTTCTTTGTCTTCGATGCTGAAGAAGTACTTCCGCCGTCGCAGGTAAACACGTTCATGCGCCTACTTCTGGTAGAAATTGTTTGCTCGTTGCGAGATTCGAACACCGGAGAGTTAGCATGGCAATCCTATACCGATAGCTTTCAGTCACCGGACCTTGTTAGATAAGTGATGTAGAAAGCTGGATATCTATATATATATATATATATATATATATATATATATATATATATATATATATATATATATATATATATAATAATAATAACTATTTATGCAGACGTCACACAACGTATAGAAACGTTTATGGTTTACGGTTGGAAATTATAAAATTAATATAGAAAATCAATAGGCATTGAAAAAATCATTTAATAGTAAAAACAATGAATTTGAAAATAAATAGAAACTAGAAAATGATTTATTAAAATTTAATCATAACACAGTATGTATTTCTAAAGTACATGATTGATAACACATTCTTGACCTTTTAATCTGTTATTTAACTTAAAAATGCTGTTTATACATTGAATGCCTATATCATTTTCATTCTGGCACTAAAATTGGAATAAAAAATAAACAATTAGGTGAAGTCAAAAACAATCACAATCAACAGCATGAAAGTAATTATATCAAATGGTGAGGGAATTAATCAAAATAAATTTATTGTGAAATTACAATGTATTTCAAAAGTACATAATAGATAAAAAATTCTTGACCTTTTAATCTGTTATGGAATGCTCCTGAACGTAGCGTATATAAGAGCGCTATACCATTATGGCTGTACCAGAACCGCTCCTTATTTAAAGGCCTCTTGCACGAAGACAACATGCACATTCTTTCCATCAGGGAAACGAAAGTCACAAATAGATGCACACTTAACTTTAATACATATCATACCTTTCAAACAACAGCCATCACGGAACCGCCCTCGTAATTAAAAATTACTTCCCTTCCATTCCATTTCTTCCTACGCACCTACAGCATCTCGAATGCGTTGCTGTGACGGTGTACTTTCCCACCCCGATCGCCTTCTTTTCACATTACAACCCGCCCGGCCACAACACCCTATCCGATGACCTTTTAATCTACGCCTCTAGCCTCCCTAATGCAGTTATCCTAGGTGATTTCAATGCCCGCTACACCCAATTCGGTGACTCCAGAAGTAATAGCAACGGTATCAGGCTATCATCAGCTTTGTTACAGTTGCCGCTTTTGCGAGTCACTAATACACATCCTACATATTTCGAGCATCTAGGTGCCTCATAACACACTATTTTGATCATGAGTCCTTTCTAGGTATTACTTCAGACCACCTACCACTACTGGCCAAAACTTCATTTTGTCCAGCACCCCAGCACCTCCTCAATATACTGTCATTAAAGATTTTTCGAAAGCAGGCTGGAATGTGTTTTCTGAACACATCCAACAAACTTCTAACACCCAATCTTCTAACGACCCAAGATTTTGAGAAAGCCATTAGAGGCCTAACTTCTGTAATTACGGAAACGGTCGATATCTGAGTCCCTTTGAAAAACATCGACATCTCGCGCAAACCGCTCCTACGGCATATCGTGAACTGGATCAAAGAGAAAAGACGAATTTATCGTCAACTCCTGCGATCCAGGGACCCGGCTCTCAAAACCGAATACAATCGCCTTAACGTCTTAATGAGACGAGAAGCAAACAAACACTCCGATGACTCCTGGACCAAATCCACCTCCCAGCTAGACAATAGAAACGGGAAACTCTTCTGGCAACAGTTCGATAGACTGATCAAAAAGAAAGTAAACCCTAAATCCCACCTAACCAACCCACAGGGCAACCTAATCTCTTCCGACCAAGGAAGAGCCGACTCTTTGGTCTCCGCCTCCAATCCATTTTCCGATCGCCAGAAGATCCCCAATTTGACAACCAGTTCAAGGCACTCCTTGAGAGTCACCTTGAAGAATTCCGTTTCCTTAACCTTCCCGAAATCCAAATCGATAACGAGAATCCCTTCTATACCCCATCACTTCCGTCCAGGTCAACGCGTACTTCAAAAAGGAAAAAATTCAGCCCCAGGCCATGACGGCCTAAATCGTAAATCCTACAACACCAACCCGACCCAGCCCTCCGATTACTTTCCGACATTTACAACAAATGCATAATCCTATCCCACTTCCCGACAGACTGGAAAACGGCCTCCACCGTCATGATACCCAAACTCCATTCTGGCCTAACCACACCTTCCTCCTACAGAACAGACCCATCTCCCACCTGAGTTGTCTCGAAAAATGCTTGGAGCAGAATCTAGTCAGGGACCACCTCGGATTCAACGAACTCCTTTCCAACAGCCAATTCGGCTTCCGTCCCAACCGAACGTGTCACGATCCCTTGTTGAAGCTGCTTACAGGAACCACCAAAGCGTTCAATCACAATCAATGCAATTTGGCTGGGTTTCTAGAGATTAATCAGGCATTTGACATGGTCTGGCACGCCGGCCTCCTACGTTAGATCAGTTCGAGTCAAAGTAGGAAACACTTTCTGCAATCCTTTTCAACCTACATCAGGCGTACCGCAAGGTTGTGCCTTAGCCCCGATCCTTTACACTACCTTCGCATCCGACATTCCCGAAGCTACACAACCCGGAGTAGTCGTTGCTCAGTTTCGGTTAATTGGAACAGCGGAACGGCCTCCCGCCTCATATCTAAAACCCTCCGGAATTTCTCCAACTGGGCGAACCAGTGAAGTCTCCGTAAATCCCACCAAAACCCAAACAATCCTCTTCCGACATCCAAACTACACCGAATATAAGTTCCCATACCTAGCCAACAGCAATGTTTCCCTCACCCTGAATTAAGTAAGACTTCCACTCCAACAACAAATCACCTACTTAGGAATGCTCTTCACTAGAACCCTCAATTAGCTCCCCGATGTACAAAGAACACTAAACAGGATAAGAAACCGAGCAAACCTACTGGGCGCCCTCCAAGGCAGAATCAGGGGTTACCACTACAAAACACTACAAGACACCTACAAAACATGCATACGCCCAGTTATGGATTCTCGAGCACTCATATACACTAACATAAACCCTAATCACCTCTCCTCTATCGCTTCCTATGAACGCCGAATACTCAGACGATACACAGGTTACCTTGTAGGTACCCTAACGATTCTCAATACAACACGCAAACATACCACCCATCACACACATAATACAGACATTACAAAGAAACTTTGCACACAACAGAATTTTCGGCGACACAAACCCAACCAGAGAGATCCTTACCACTCCCTACAACTACCGATTTCCACAATTAGCACGGAAAACAAATTAAAATTCAAACAACCCCGCGATCCTAATAACTCCTTGACGACCTCACCGAGGAGGTAGAAGAATCCCTAGACAACACTCCATATGCCCTCCGCATCCCCCCGTCTACTCAATGACGAACTGGCATGATACCGGCAAACGAATCGAATTAACCACACAGCACGCAACATCGAACTAAACAACACGCACACTAAAACCAATTAGCACATATAACCAAATAAATCTAAATGTTTTTTTTTTGCTTTTTTACACCAAAAATTACCACATCTTATGGTTGTATACTATACAATTACACAAAACAACGCAACACCAACAGGAAACGAATGACCAGGGCTGAAGAGGAGAACGACTCCTTGCCAGTCTACGACCAACATTCGAATAAGCTAAAATAAGAAACTAACCATAAGGATGAGCATACTAATAAAAAAAGTTATGGCTTTATCTCAAGTCGTTATCGTGCTATTCATCGGGTAAGTTTCTTATCGTATTTTAAAAATAATTAAAGAACTATATGGCTGAATTTTAGGATTCCTTGCTACTATTAATACATAAAAATTACTTGCTGCTATTTGAATTAGCTGGTGTGTGTGCGTAGGTGGGTGTATGCGTGTGTGCGTGTGTGCGTGTGTGCGTGTGTGCGTGTGTGCGTGTGTGCGTGTGTGCGTGTGTGCGTGTGGTGCGTGTGTGGTGTGTGCGTGGTGTGTGCGTGTGTCGTGTGCGTGTGTGGTGTGTGTGCGTGTTGTGCGTGTGCGTGTGTGCGTGTGTGCGTGTGTGCGTGTGCGTGTGTGCTGTGTGTGCGTGTGTGTGTGTGCGTGTGTCGTGTGTGTGTGTGCTGTGTGCGTGTGGTGTGCGTGTGTGTGTGTCGTGTGTGCGTGTGTGTGTGTGTGCGTGTGTGTGTGTGCGTGTGCGTGTGTGTGTGTGCGTGTGTGCTGTGTGCGTGTGTGCGTGTGTGCGTGTGTGTGTGTGGTGTGTGCGTGTGTGTGTGTGTGGTGTGTGTGTGTGGTGTGTGTGTGTGTGTGTGTGTGCGTGTGTCGTGTGTGTGTGGTGCTGTGTGTGCGTGTCGTGTGTGTATGTGTGTGAATTGTGTGTGATGTGTGTGTGTGTGTTGTGTGTCGTGTGTGTTGTGTGTTGTGTGTGTGTGTGTGTGTGTGTGTGTGTGTGTGTGTGTGTGTGTTGTGTAGCTTTTTCTTCATACTTAAGGCATTAATTATATAGATAAATTTTTTAGATTTAACTGATTATGTTATAAAAAGTGCTCGCTGCTGTACTTTGCCTGTTACTATCCAATTACTTGTAGTGCTTTAGGTAACACATATATTAATTAATTAATTATATCGATAAATTCTAGCTTTGATAGAATCGGCCATCCATTACTTGCAGCTACAGTTCGATCAGCAGATATTCAGTAATAATGTTTATCATTTATAGTAAATCCATTTATGATTTATTTTTTATAAAAGGCTTTAATCGAGAATGTTGATTCATCTTTAAAAATGATTGAGCATTTCTATAAACATCACAATACTCATGACGCTACTAAAATCAACAACATAACTAGCATCACTGATGCCCACTTAAGGCTGCTTAAAACATGTGTTGGTGATGCATCATTGAGTATTGGTGATAAGGGGCATATGGAGAGCGTTGCAGGTAAATTTTAGCGGTGTAGAATATTAATAAAGCAGTTAAGATAACTAACAGAAGGAGGGTCCATTGGAATAAATCATACAGCTGAGTGGAGGGATTTGGTTACAGCCTTCAAATCCAGGGTGAGCTCGGGCATTATAATTAGTTTAGGACATAGGACATTAGGAACATTTTTTCATTTAAGTTGTTTTCAATTAAGATTAGCGATATTTTTAACATTTATCGTCAGATTTTAGAAGTGAATTTCGAATTTTGCACTGAATTTGTGAAACCATCCATAAATAATGATGATAATTTAATACATAGGGAATTTAGTTGTACCACGAAAAATTTTAATATTTTAAAATGTAACTTAAAAGAAGAAAATTTAAAAAATCTACATAATATTGATGTAGTGGATTAGTGAATGGACCGACTGCTTCAATTTGAAGAACAGGATAGTGGTTGGGTACTATCGAAAATAATCTCATTAACTGTGAACGCGTATAGTACAACTCTAATAAAAGCATCGTCCTATATAGATTTACCCTTCAAATAAGAAACTAGGTGAATGCTAGTGCATTACAGGACTTTCTTGCAAAATACTCAAAAATATATGGGGTATTTTTATATCTTTGAAATATTTAGCTGTTTTAGAAATATTTAATAAAAACCAAAAACAGACCCTAATAAATCCCCCTTTCCGAGACATCCAGACATCATGGCCGATCTTTACGAAACTTGTCCAAAAGTTATAAAATGAGCTAATAAGTCGATTTAGTGATAGTAAAAAAAAGTCGATTGCATAACCTGCGATACCTATCTATGTATATGTAGGTTGAAAGTTAAAAATAGATATCTCGTAAGAATATGTGTATGTTATACCAGCAATACGAGGAATGTTTTCAATTTCCGAAAAAACCGGAAGTAGTGTTTTCATCAGGATAATATCATTTCATTAGCGCAAATGAACAAAGCTTATTTCCAAAATCCCAGGTTTGTAACCAAAATAGTTAGAAAGTTATTTAAAGTTTATTTAACTACTCATATCTATTTCCAATTCTTTTATATCTTGAACGGTATCGGAAATATATATTTCTACAAAAAAAATGTATATGACTATAACTGCGGCCATATTAAATTAAATTTTGAAAGTTTCAAAAAATTGAATTTCATGTGAGTTATTGATGACCTGAATTTCAATCTTCTATGTTAAAATTTGAAAATTTGCCTCCAAAATAACACCCTTATTTTCGTCCCCTGTATATTGCGTTTAAAAGCTCGTTTTATGGACATAATTGTCTCATAGGCCTTCATTCCAAATTTCATCCAAATAGTCCGTATAGTTTCGCACAGTCACAGTCACACAGACTGACATTTTAAAAAAATTTTCTAAAATTTTTTTTTCGGGTTCAGCGAGTAAAACATCGAAATAACGCAACTTAATTTTTTTATTTTTCTTCGACAGCAATACCTTCTTGTTTAGCAAGAAAGTAATAAGAAATGCATTGTTAAGTGAAGAATAATGATAAAGCCTGTTTCGGATGGGCTTTATCATCAACCGTCTTTTCCGCTTCTCGCGACACTGAACGCGTATCATCCTATCCTTACTACATCCAAATTCTAAATTTGGAAGATATACAGTATTCCATGATTAAACCAAATCCCTAAATTTTTAAAACAAAATCCAAATTTATCCTTAAACGTTTATGATCTTAAAGAATGTAACTACATATATCACAGTACCTTTGTATGTATGCGATGAAAGTAAGCAGCAGCATGTTAATTTATTATTAATCCAGCAGAATCATGAGATGGAGGGCGAAATAGATGATGACACTTCAGGACATGGAGCAACTAAGAATGATGATGAAATAATGAAATTTCATTTCTGCCGGGTCAAAAATTTATCAGAATTAGTGCGTTCGCAGTTAACAAAGACTTGTAAGAAATTATATATATGCCTACACTATTTTAGTTCGTAAATTAAGCTTAGTAATTAGGAATTAGATTGTAAGTTAATTAAGTGTAGAGTAGGGATGCCTAAGCCCGAATCGAATGTTTATTTTAAGAACCACGGGTTTAAGCAGACTACGCCATTTATTTTATATTGCGACTTTGAATGTTTAGTGCAGGATTTTAAAAATGACAAAACGCGAAATACCGTTAGGTATAAGAAGCATAACGTATGCAGCATCGCTATTATCTCCACTGCACGTTTCCTTATCAAAATTCTTGGTTGCAGAGGGGCGAGGAGTGCAATAATTGATTCACCAATGAGCTGTTGGATATTGAGGGTAATCTACAGCAGTACTTTGACAATGCAATTCCTATGGAAACGTTAAGCGCCATTCAAATGCTAGAATTTAATGCATCCACCCACTGCCATATTTGCGAACATCCCTTCTTAGAACATGATATTAAAGTGAAAGACCACTGTCATTTCACCGGTCGTTTTAGAGGAGCGCTCATCAAGGATGCAATATCCAGTATAAGGTTACATGAATAATATGTTTTTTCCATAACTTTTCAGGTTATGATTCACACTTCATAATGAAACATATTGCTCAAGCCATCCCCGGTAAAATTATATTATTACCTAAGACGAAAGAGCGTTATATATAATTCACTAAAGATATATATATATATATATATATATATATATATATATATATATATACACATATACAATAGTTAAATTTAGATTTGTAGATCCATATCGCTTTATGATCGAGTCCCTGGATAAATTATCTTCCTATTAATCGTTTAACGATTTCAAAATTTACGCAGCACGCTGTCGTTTAAATGATGAGCAGCGGAAGTTAACTAAAAACGGGGTGTATCCGTGTGAGTTTATAGATAAGTGGACTAAATTTAACGAAACTAGTCTTCTGCTCGTGCCCGAAACGTTTGGCGGAAATTTCAAATTCAAACTTTATGCTAATACAGCGGTGTATGTGACCATGTGATGTGCATCTACTTGCTGACGTATTTACAAATTTTAGAACTATGTTACGGTATAAACTGGCAGTAAAACGAGATAACAGATAAAATTAGATTTTGCTCGACTGCTCAGTGGTCGGGATGTGTCGGTGTACTAAATTTTACGTTCCTTAGGGTAGCGTACCGTAAATAAGTCAAAATAGAGGCCGAAATTAACATAAAAACCGGAAAAGGGCGCCAGAGTATTTGAAATGACCCAGTAGGGGTTGAAACGCCTAATTACGCCAGTTCACAGCTTGCTCAAAATAACTCGCTTACCTGAAGGTAATCGCAGGTAGTCCTGGAACCAGCAGATCTTCGCTAACCTGAAAGGCCATAAATAAAATCGCACGCTTCTCTAAAGTAATTGCGTGCTGCAAAACAATAAATCACTAATCTGTTAAAAAAAACAACAATTCTGTTACGTTACTTTACTCAATAATTCAGGTTTTCAATGAACTTTCACTTTAATAAAAAAAATAATTCACTTTAATTCTGTTCATAACCACTTGAAAAATTAATCAAGCCGCTATAAAATGCACCCAAATTCATAAAAAAATAATGCACTGACGCATCAAACTTTAAAAGCAATTCAAATAAAACAAACGCCTAATATGCGTGTAAATATTTGGCTGTACAACAAATTGGTTCATTGGTCCATTAACCTAAAGAGATGTAAATAAAATAAACAAAACCATCGAGAGATCACCACAATTATTACATTAAATGCTTTCTATGCAGGTTAAATAACCTAGATTATCTAAAAGGCGGTGGAACTAGGTAGTTTCAGTAATGGCCTGTACTAAAATTATGGTAATCTGATTCATATGCCAAAATAACAACTGGTTATAACAAATAAATTGGGCGCTGATAACGCCTTCGTTACACACAATTTCGATATAGTCTCGTGAATATAACTAACACACTCAAATTTGGATTATAGTACGGATGAATATGCTTGTTTTAAAATTTAAGCGATAAAAAAATAGTAAAAGTGAATCTCAAAAGAACAGCGTATTCCCATGTTTGTACATACACAAAAAAATAATAAAATATACACAAAAATTTATTAACATTTGCCAACCACAACAAAAGAAATGCACAAAAATGTTTACCTTATCTTGTTGTACAACCACCTGGCGAGCTTAGAGGATAGCCTCGGCGGCGACGTCGATGATACGATTGATGTAACTACACTCGATTCTCCCTCGTGAAGGTTTCGCTTCCCAAATTGCGTTTGGCTTAAAATTTCAATTGGTTATACGTTACACTACTGGTTATCTTTACTATAATTATATACAAGTTCTGAATAACACTTATTATTCTTGAAAATAACGAAAAGCTTACTTATTTGCAGCAAATCATTTCTTATCGACGAACTGTGAACTAACTGTCTGGAATTAGGAACGAACGTTTAATTTTCTTCCGCAAAAAAGCGATAACTACTCCAAAGAACAGTGAAATCACTAGGCGAAACACTTATACCTTCCTGGATTTTAACAAAGTCGTTTTGGACAAACTGCACGATAAATTAATCTCGCGATGGTTGAATGACTTAATATGGTCTCTTGATGGGTTGTAAGCACCTACTACGGAAGTTCTTTCAACACGGATTATGATTTACGTCGTTCGCGGTACCACACTCGTCGCCGTAACTGTCTTAACGCTTCTACGTCTAAACTAATTCTGACCCTCGTGAAATATTCATTTATCGCCACATTGATTTTTTAAATCCTAATACTGATTTAGTCAATTATAAAAAAGATTATTTAAATTTTTTAAAGCGCGCAAACACGAGTCAAACGCGAAAGCTGTCGGAAAAATAGCATTGCTCAAAAAAAAATTTCGTAACTAGCGAACCTTATCAACGTAAACGATACCTTGTAAATTGAAATTTTCGTACTGACGACCTTAGGCCTCGTATATAAAGCTAAACTTTTTGTTTGAAACCAAATCTCTTATCGAAATATTCCGACAATTTGCCGTCTAAAATGTCTGACCAAAATGCGATTATGCTACATTTAAATACAAAGTAATTATTTTATACTCAATTTAATTTTAAACTTAATTATATTTTCCATGATGCAATCTTAACGTAAATGACTATATTTAACGATATTTCTAAAATTACAAACTACTCTATTTACAAAGAATTGATTTTTCCTCACAAATTAGTGAAAGGGTTTCACTAGTAATCGTTACCAATATGTAAATCACATCTTAATTTTTTTTTCAGCTGAAACCGAAGCTTTATATTTGTTTTAGAAAATAGTATATTATTTTATAAGGAGCTAAAGTGACACTTTTTGTGGCAAATCTGTAGGTTTGACGCAAATACAGATGCGTCACAAAAAGTCACTTTGCTCCGCATAAAATATACTATTTTTTCTTCAGACGTTTTTTACACTTAAATGTGAAATAAGGAAAAATAATTAGGTTGTGAAAATGAGGAATAGTTAGATTTACTTAGCGTGCTCTGGCAAACAGCAGTTGACGTTGCTAGGTTTCGTTGAAAACAATCCATTAAACAAGTTGAAAATTGTGAAGATTCTCCGTGTTATTGTGTTTTATTAAACTTTTTGTTCATATTTGTGTAAATTAAAATATTACATCGTTAGGAGTATGATGGATTTGGAGAACTAATACGCCATCAGAAATGACTGAAGCGCCTAATACAGCAATGAATGATCTATTACCTACAAGATTGAGCAAAATCTATGAACGCGCTTTCAGCAATTTATAAAATGGTGCGATGAAAAAAATATTAAAAGCAACTCTGAAACCGTAATATTAGCTTATTTTGCCGAATTAGCAACAAAAATGAAAATGAAAAGCTCGACAATGTGGTCCCAATATTCGATGATAAAATCATTATTGAACATTCGACATGGCGTAGATATAAGCAAATACTTAAAACTTCGTGCATATCTAAAAAAGCAGAATGAAGGATACACCCCAAAGCAGGCCAAAGTATTTACAAAAGACCAATTTAACAAATTTTTATCGGAAGCGTCGGACGAAAAATACTTGGCAATGAAGGTAAGTTTTAGAAATAGAATGAAATCAAGTCTTTGTATTTTGTATTTTTTTTAGGTAGTTTTGATTATTGGTGAAGATGAATGTAGACGACATTGAGAATCTGAAAACTCTGCTACATATTAAAATTCCAGATAGCAAAATAAAAAAAATTAAATCATTTACTGTTGTAGGGGAATCTTTCCTAAATTTATATAACAAATGTGTTGCTTTGCGCCCACGAAATATGAATGATCGCCGATTTTTTTTGAAATATGGAAATAGAAAATGCTCAAGAGCGGTGATGGGAATCCATAAAATAAGTAGTGTTCCTAGGGAGGTAGCTTTTTTCTTAAAATTAGGGAACTATACAGAATACACAGTGCATTGTCTAAGAAGAACCTCAGCTACACTGTTGGTGGACTGCGGCGCAGATTTAATGTGCTTGAAGCGCCATGGTGGCTGGAAATCCAGCACTGTAGCTGAGCGTTATATTGAAAACTCTCTAGCAACAAAAAAAAAAGAGGCAGCCTTAAAAATTTTTACACCTAGTACAAGCGCTACGAGTACAGAAGCTCATGTAGAAGAGGAAGAATTAAAGAACATTTCCTTAGAACGCAGCGAGTCCTCCACTGTTGCCTCTGGCGGATTTTATTTTGGAGAAAATGTTAGTTTTAATCATTGTACCTTTAATCTCTATAACTCTAAACAATAAATCTGTTTTCGTTGTTTTCCAAATTGGATGTTTGAGTTATTAACTTACATTATTTTTGCATCCGCTGTGAGGGGATGCAAAAAACTTTTGTAGCCGCCGGTGAAAATGTCAAACTTTAACGTTGTCAGGTGAAGTTTAAAATCTCATCTTTTATTGACGTCTGAAGAAAAAAGGATTTTAAATATAATTACTTATTTGTAAAAATCTCGAGTTCTTTTAAATACTCAACAAAAGACAAAATAAAAACGTTACAATCAAGAAGCTTTCCAAACAATGTGCGTTATTAATTTCAATTGCAAATATTTGATAAAATCACGGCCACGTGACCAAGAGCTTAATAACAAATTAGCTAGATCCGGCATTCTTTTACACTGCTTCCGGATACCTAGCAGTGTATGTTAAATTACACTAAAGTTAGCTGCTCACCGATGTAGATATGTTATTGTTCGTGGAAAAGGGAATAAAAGGTGAATAACTCAATCCTGTACTAAACATAGGAAGGCGAATAATAAGTATATGGATGAATACGATCCCAGCAAACCATCCTGTTATATCCTTTACACATACATGATTAACTTATATGGATGGGCTCAAAGTCTATGTTTGCCGCGGAACGACTTCAAATGGCTTAACGAGACACAATCAAATTTATTAACCCTGGAAGCAATATTGAATTTAATGGATTATGCAAGCAAAGGATTAATCGTAGAAGTTGGTCTATTATATCAAAATAATATGTTCTGCTTTGAACATGGTACTCCACCTGGCGGCAAAAATAGGAAACTGCTCACAACGTGTTCTGAGACTAAGTATGTCATTCATTATCGCAATTTGAAACAGTGCCTTCAAGCAGGCTTGAGAAAGTTCATCGCGCGATTAGCTTCAACCAAACATGTTGGCTTAAATCAAATATAGACTTAAGCACAAGTTTGCAAGCAGAATCCACTAACCCATTCGAGAAAAATTTATACAAGCTGTTAAATAATGCTAATTTTGGTAAAACTATGGAAAATGTGAGAAATCACAGAATTATTAAACTTGTCGCCAGAAGGAGTGGTAAATATGGAGCCAATTATTACATTTCTCGACCGAATTTCCACAGTAGAGAAATATTTGATGAGGAACTGATGGCTATGGAGTTATCCAAGGTGGAAATCTACTTTAATAAGCCACTATATGTGGGAATGGCAATTTTAGATATTTCTAAAACATTAATGTACGATTTGCACTACAATTTCATGCAACATCAATTCAACGATGATTGCATTAAAGTATTATATATGGATACCTATAGCTTTGTACACGAGATGCAGTGCGAGGACGCATGTAATCTTATATGTAATAATATCGATTCGATACTCCTGATTATTCCGCAGATAACGTATATAACATTCCAAAGTGTAATAGTAAAGTAATTGGCTTAGTGAAAGACGAGGTAAGTGTCAAAATAATCACGAATTGGGTGGCTTTAGCATCTAAAATATATATCTTCAGGATTAAGGATTATGAGATGAGGGAGTTGAAAGGTGTTAGAGATTACGTAGTTAAAGATAGGATTAGTTTTAAGGATTATTTAAAACGTCTAAGAAGCAGAGATATTACAAGCGTCACACAAAGCAGCATCATATCGAAAAGCCACCTCGTCTATAGTATAAACCAGCGTCAAGTCGCTCTTAACAATCGCGATGACAATAGGTGTTTGTTGACTAATGGTATCGATACGCTGCCTTGGGGACATGGCAATATCCCTGCTACTATGGGTTTAGATTAAGAAATTATATATATATATATATATATATATATATATATATATATATATATATATATATAGGCACACACACAAACGTCATAATACATATTTATTATACAGTGATTCCAAATTAAATGCCAACCTTCAAGGAGGTGGTCGATTTGTGATCGATTGAGCCATATTTACCTAAATCGAAAAATCAATGGTTTTCGAGATATTTGTGATTTTGTGACATTATAGTTTCCCTATTCTTGATCAGTTTAAGCCGATTCTGTAGGAATTGACCCTTCTAAACAGTAATTTTAATCCAATTTTCAATAGTAGAATATGTAATGTATTTCACTTAAAAAATGCAAAAGTATTAAGAAAAGGAGAAGTAAATTGTAGAGATTTAAAATCAGAATGTGAAAGAAACCAAAATCAACTTCAAATTTTCTATTGCTTATAACTTCTAGACTATTCTCTACATGTAATGTTAAAATAGCCTAAAAAACTAGCTCAATGTTTTCATTTTCCGATAAAACTATTTTTGTCAAAATTCGTTCGATAGTTCCACCAGAAAAAGCTTTTCAATCGCACTACCTCTCGAAAATTCTAAACTGAGAATAATAAATCATTGAAGCCTTAATTGGAAAAACCCTACATATGAAAATATATACATGCTATACAAAATCTGATTTATTAATCCAGGAATCATGTGATTTATCGATACCATGCCATCAAACCTTACGAGGTAACACTTTCTCAACGAGAAATATGTCCGGATTAGCTGTTTTCTGTAGTTCTTCGGCATTAAATTGGCCTAGTATCGGTTTAGCTTGCACATCCTCCAGTAAATACGTAACGAGATTACCAACCTTCACCATAGCAATCTTAAATAGTTCAGCGGAAAAGTTAGGGGTGTAGCCTTTCGCAAATATCGATTTATATTTAAAAATTCGGACATAATCGCCAATTTTAACTACATATTCCAGGTCATGATATTGCGGACCTAGGGACCAAGTTACAGAAACTTTTAGCTCGCGGTGATCCCGATATAAATGCTCTAGACGAAGCTTGCAAAGCAGATAGGGTACTTTGAGATCAAGCTTGGAAACAGCAAACAGTAGCCTTTACCGTAGCGAACGTCATGAAGTTTAAAACCAAGCTGGGTATGGATGCTAAGGAAGAGGTGCTGGTTTGGAAGAGGAGTTTTGCATCCTATTCGAAAATCTGTCAAACGTCTGCTTAAAGATGGCAATCTGAAGAAACTCATAGATGTCAGTCTATTGGCTGCTAAGGAGGCTGTAAAGATTGCTGGTGAAAAGATGAAGATGCAAGTGTCTAGAATCATCCCGATACCTAAAAATGATGGCGTCCTTCCATTCCTAATACCCCTATTCACTAGTCTCTCTGCTGCAGGTGCCCTTGCCGGTGGTGCGAGCGGTACAGCTAAAGCTGTCAACAATGCTTGGGCGACAAAGAAACAATTGGAGAAGGCTCAACGTCATAACGAAACAATGGAGGCGGTTGTTCTAAGGAGCGGAAGAGGACTTTATTTGACACCCTATAAGAAGGGGTGTGCTTTATACTTGAAACTGTATCCAAAAAACTTACCACGGAGAGCATTAACCGATTCCGATATAAATAAGAATGTGCCATTCTATAGAGGAGTATTTATGCGCGATACCTTACCACCTAAACCGCATTTTAATGAATGTACTATCGTGAACCTTGACGACAATAGAGGAAAAGGTACTCATTGAGTTGCTTTAAAAATGATATGAAAAATAATTTAGCAACACCACTTGAAATAATTAGATATTTAAGAGGTTGTAAAATTACATATAATTATGATAAGGAGCAGAATTATAATACATTTATATGTGGACATTTATGCTTAGAGTTTCTATATGATAAATAGCTCGCAATATTATTTGTTTATTTGTAGTCCCAAACGTTCATGTTGACGGGTGCGGGGAACGTGCTCAGTGCAACGTATTTTCTGTCAATCGAATTTGATCCTAAATATCAGTATGGATTAGGATTGGCTTGGATTTCACGGTCGCAATTAAATACGAAATAGGGTAACAACAAGTTTTACTATATTACGCAAACTGGCAAGCATAAAGAGATTACGTTTCCAAGTGGTGTATATGAAATTGTGGATTTCTGCAGCGTAAAATTAACACGCATAACACGGTCGACTCTATTTTAAGAGCAAGCAATAATACGCCTAAATGTGAAGTTAAATCTGTAAATCACGTGGACTTTAGACAAGCGGATTTTATTGGACGCATGCTTGGTTTCTCTCCTAACCCATACAAGACAGGTCACACCCATCAATCTGATATAGGTGTTGAAATAATTGAATCTATAAATGTACATGTGGAGTGTAATTTAACTGGAGGCGCATACAGGAACAGTGATCAGTCGCACATCATCTTTGAGTTGGACGTACACATTGAACCGGGAAATTATTCATGGAGCCGTCCACAGTCATTTATTTACGTGTACTTACACAACGTATAGATAACATCACCTTGAAATTGGTTGATCAAGGAGGACGATTAATAGACTTTGGTAACGAGAAAAAGACTGTTTATTGGAGCCGAAGAAGTATGGTTCTCAAGATTTTCAGCAGTAGGTCTCTATCTGCTGACGAGAGCACATGGTTAACCGAAGGCGATGTTTAATTTCTACAATATCTCGGCTATAAAGTATTAAGACGATATAGAAGAAGCGTTGAAAACCTTACTCACCGGGGTCAGATACGAGGATATCATCGTCGAATGCGATCGTCGAACTTATCATCCGTACACGACAAACCCATACAACAACTCCGATGAGATTATTCTAGTTATTCAAAAAGCTGATCTCATTACAGCTACTTACGAAAGTGTTATACAGGGTGTCCGCGGGGGAACTACGAAAAATTCGTATACGTATTCTTTGAACAATTTTAAGCAAAAATGACTATGTTCAAATTTCCCAATTCCTAACCCCTGAGGAGATATGGGGGGGGTTGAAGAAAAATGTAAAAGTAAGTAAAGAGAATACTCTTAACACCTGCTTAAGTCTTAAAATTATCATAAAACAAAACTTTTAATAACAATTCTCATAAATTAATGAACAAGAACACAATATAGCACAAAAATGCACATAAAATAACGAGGTGACAAACAAAAATGGTTACAGTTGTTCAAAATGAGATCCACACTGTAAAAATCGTAAGATAAATTTTGGTTGTCTAGCCAAGTATTATCACAATAAACTGAGAAAATGTGTCTTATTTGACGTTTCATGTCATTTGTTTCAAACATTATTTGAATGTAAATACAATTTATCATCTGCTTTGTAACAATTAGAATTAATTTAATTACAATTAAATCATGCCTTATCAATGTTCAAATGAGGAATACAGTGAAATGGTATTCCTGTACGGCTTGTTTAACGGTAATTGTTATGCAGCAGCAGAGTACAAAAATCGTTTTTCAAATCGTCGTGCTCCTACTGACAAAACGATAACCCGAACTTTTCGCTCCATTCGAGAAACAGGAAGTTTTCTTACACATCGAAGTGATCGAGAGTCTCCACGACATGCGTTTATAGAAAAGGTGCTGAGAGAAGTTGAAATCGATAGCCGAACGATCATTAGCCGAATAAAAGCAGCCACTGCTAGAAGCAGGACCACGACATCGACAATTCTTTGCGAATACGGAATGCATCCGTATCACCTTCAACCCGTTCAGAACCTTCTTCCCGGCGATTTGGCTCTAAGAGTTCGGTTTTGAGAATGGATGATCACACGTGATGATAACATTGCTGTTTCACTGTTTTGTAATGAGGCAACTTTTTCTCGGAATGTAGTGAACAATAGTGTCACAATGAGCACGTTTGGTCAGATGAAAATGTTCATGAAATTACTATTACCGGATTTCAACATCGCTTCACGGTAAATGTTTTTGCCGGGATTACCGTCTCATTGGACCCCACATTTTTAATGGGCACTTAAACTCCGAAATGTACAAACAATTCTTGGAAGAAAATTAACCAGCATTGCTTGAATATGTTCCCTTAA